>JAMXBB010000004.1:54662227-54842191 GCA_024138015.1 Lumnitzera littorea | reverse complement strand
CCCTGTAGGGTCACGACAGTATTAATAGCCCCAAGAACCATAATGTCCAGATTTGTAAACATATCAAAAAGTGGGCTAAACTTAAATCCAATGTTGAACTTAAGTTTAAAAAGATAAGTAGACTTGAGCCCAAGGCCTTAAATAATGATTTAAATATATAAAGCCCAAAAGAACCAACTTTAAAGCTTATATAGCTAGGCGAATAGATCTAAACCCTAGGTTAAAAGGCTTAGAAAGAGTTATTTAAAAGGCCTACAAAACCCAAAGGCCCATCTAAGACACCTACCATAGGCTCTTTAGTGATTTAGGGCCCTAAATTTAGTAAAAAGGCTCATTTGGACCTATAAGAGTATCACTAAGGCCCACATTAAAATTTTAAGATGTTAGGAAGAAAAAGCCCATTTAAAATACTTTAAAAAAGCCTAAAATTATTAAGTATAAAGCCTAAAGTCAAAAATCAAGCCAAAGACCTAAAACTAGGCCCAAACCTTAAGGTAACCCAACTCGCTATTTGGGCTCATGACCTTGTAGGGCTTAAACTGAAAACTTACTAACCTAGAAACTTAAAAAAAAAAAACTTCACCAAATGAAAAGACATTCAAAAACAATGAAAACAACTATAAGATAATTGAAAATGGAGTTAAAACGAAGAAGATATACCCGAATTACAAAAACGACTAACTCCTAGATAGTGAGCGATAAGCCTAGTTAATTGATGCAAATGGAATACTCATAGACCTTAATTATCTTCTTCAGGAGATGAGGAGTTTGACTTGGACATGATAGAGGATTATTGAGACTGGTAAGCATCATGGCCAAGTGAGTATATTACCATCTCTTCTCTGTTTGTTTATGCTTATAGTTAGCGAGATACTAAATTATATCCAATAACTGAAATTGTTGTATGTTGGGTAAAACGGGAAATTGTATGTGCTTGATATGATTGACCTTGGTTGCAAAATATCTTAAGTTGATATGAATATTATATGCTTATTGCATTAGAACTTAAGATCTTAGAGTGTCTGTATATATATATATATATTGATTGGTCACCCATGAACTAAACTAATAAATACTTGACCCCTAATTAAATTGGACATATATTGCATCTTATAACATGATATTAAGGGCATCAACATTACGCAATAGAACAGAAGATCATGCCTAGTAGATCCATATTGTAATTTATGTATTTAAAATTGTTATCGTACGATCTACTTTGTGCGACATGTTCCTACCTCGACCTTTAGGAACTACTTAGCTCCGAGAAGTGCAGCCTTCTACTTAAGCTCGTATCGTATCTATTGCTGAGGGTGATATTGATAGAAAGAGACTTTGAATTGGACATAGATACCTGGATCCTAACGTACTGAAATACTTCCTAACCCGGGCAATAGTTGTCACGAACTGAGGATGGTCTAGTCGTGGTAGACGTCGTATATTGTATGAAGAACCTTTGATTGGTTACCCTTCCAATTATGAACTCTTCATACAATATACAAGGCTCTATAACCACTAGCTTCCTAAGAACATATAAATTCAAAGGATATCATCACACAAATATATTTATGTAAAATTTGAACTACAAAGTTTACAGTAAATAGTACTTTAATACATCTAGAGCTATATTACTGATAAAACAAAAGTATATAAGTAAAAGTCTATATAATCAATTCTCTCAACACACTGGATGGCTCACTCTTGCCTAGGTCCCCAAGCTAAGCTGTAGCATCCCCCGGCCAACCTCAACGAATAAAGCATCCTACAGCAAAAGTCTAAGAGAGTGTAAGCTTAAGCTTAGTAAGCAAAACCCTCGACAACACCACAAGCAAGTTATAAATATATTATATTCACGCATATGAATGAATGAACAAATATAATGCTAAACGATATGTATAGTTAACTAGTCCATATAAATAACTCAGATTTAATGCTCTTCGATGTCAGGGCTACAGCATACATGGCACCAATCAAATCTGGGTATTATACTAGAACTTACTTTACTACGGAACTCTACATTTTGTACTTAACTTAAGCAAGTCCTTTATTTTCATAAAAACCAAGTTTTAGTATAATCGTGAGTAGGCTCCTATAGTCTACACTCACCCCTAAATGGAGGCCTCTAGACTCGACCCTTAGCTAGGCGGTTAGTGCCTCCAACGCCTAGTATTCCCGCGAGCCAAGATAAGGTCATTTTGTATAAGTGCACCATACAGAACCAATAAATTTATCATATCGACCCCCGAATGGCCTCTCTCTACCTTCATGTGATGTGATAACCGGAATTATATCTATGTAATGCATGTACCAGTTTCTTCTTATGAGCCGAGTATAGTTAAATTCATTTATGATGTGACCATCTAATAGTACATACATTCATTATCTATACTGCTATGTAACAATAAAGTATTATTTGTACTTAAGGTAAATTCACAACTTAACACATAATAACATACATAAGTATTTCTTGACCCCATACAACAATCAATTAACAATATCATTTAAGTCCTTTATTTGCAATCACATACAAGCATGGAATCATAGGGTAAATACTCACTCGGTCATGATGACTCGCTTTAGTCATAGTAATCAATTGGGAGATCCTCGCTCGCATCGGGATCACCTGATCATTACGATATAATAACGATAGTAAGCAATTGAATTAACTAGTAATTCTAGATATCCATTTACCTAATTCTACTTAGATTACTATCAATTTTTTTTTATCTGATTAGACTTTATCATTAATAATATGTAACCTTTTCATTCTATTTTTGATATTTAAGAATTTATAGTCGTTTTCCATCGTTTTTGGACGTACATTCATACGGTGATGTTCGTTTTGGATGTTAAAACCCTTGTTTTATGATATAGACTAAATTTATTGAAATTTTAACTATTGAAGCTTTGATTATTCCTATTGGCTAGTTTTATGTTTTATTTTAGTAGTTAGTAGTTAGTAGTTTTATTTTAGTAGTTAGTAGTTAGTAGTTTTATTAGCCATTAATTCTTACACTTAAATGATCTTATGGTTTATTATCGTAGAGGCTTATGTCATCGTTTATGTCATCAATTGCTTATGTCATTGCGTAGTCATCAATTGATTACATCATTGCTTACATCATTATTTAATTATGTCATTGCTTACATCATTATCTATTACATATGTACTCTTATCCGTATGCATATACTTTGTACATATGTTATATTTATATTTATACTTCTAACATATTAGTATATACACTTGTGTACTTATACATATACTAATACACATACCCATATACACATACAGTGACATACGTGTTTTTTATATGTATTTTCGTATGCATAATGTTCCCTCTTAAGAAAGCTTCACAAATTTCATATTTTTACATTTTAATGATGTATTTAGCGAGGTATATGTATGTATATGCCTCATTTTAAGTTATATACATAAAGGATACTTATGAATAAGGGTCTTCATAAATGTATTTATCAAGTGTACTCTTATATACACATACTTAAGCATATGTACATGTGTTCTTCTTCTAGTTATCTAAGGATTCTTACACTTCTAAGCATAAAAATTAGAACTTTACTCCTTCAATAACATATATGTGCATATCACATAAACTTCCTATACTAACCTAACCTATTCATCTAACTATTAAATAAGATGGAACAATACATAATAGCATACCTTTTTCTTCTTGAAATAAGGATGTAAAGTTTGAAATTTGAGAAAGGGTGAAAGGGAAAGGGGATTATAGTTTTGGTGAGAGAGAAAAGGAATTGTTTTGTGTTGTTTTTGTGCTTTAAAAATGAAAACAAGTAGGGTCCTAAGTGGGGAGGGGAATGGATGGCAACAAGGAAAAGAAAAGGGGAAAAAATCTAAAAGAAAAGAAAAGAAATCAATAGAAAGAAAGAGAGGATTCTAGTGTGATAATAATATATATGTTGACTTTTCAATATGTTGACTTAGTTAACCTTTGACTTAGTCAACATTTCAAAATTACATGTAATTTAAGTGCACATAATGAAGTGATTAAGAAAAATTAGGAAGAAACTTAAGGAAATGAAAGGAAATAAGAAGTTTGGTGAATTGATTAGTAAAAATAGATAATGAGATCTTCTTTTAGGTATTTATATCCTATATACATTATTTAGTAGGCCACTTAATATAATTATCATGAAAAGTATCATTTAGGGTATTAATACTTATTACATGAACACAAGCATCAACAAAACTCTTAACTCAATATAATACTAACCTATTTACATATTTAGAAGATGAATGTGACCTATGATGCAATATCTTAGTTTCTAAGGGATTACTTAAGTATTATATATATTTATGAATGATTGAAAGTTATCTTTAATCTTTTACCAATGATTTGGTATAATACTAAAGTTATATTATTAATTAGGGTTTTGGAGTAATCATGGTGAATTAGTACTTTTATATCCTTAAAGTTATAGTTTTAGGGTTTTTATCACTTTTAGATGAAATCTTTATTGTTTACAGATATTTAGGGTATAAAAATTTTATACGCGATTAATTAATTATTTTAGGGTTTTTACTTTCTCTAGTCTTGTCAACTCTTGGGAATATTTAACACACTTGAGTCTACTTTAGATATTAGGTAAAAAAATTTAGGGGTTTACAACGGTGGGTATTAAAACTGTGCTGTATATAGTTATTGGTAGATTGTATATATTGTTACATTGCATATGTTTGACCATGCATTCATACACTTGATTAATCACTTGTTTGATATTGCTTGTTAGTAGAGTAGGAAGGTTACTCACTAAGCAGTTGAGCTTACCTTCCTATAGTTTATTGTTGCAATAGGACTTATGGCTAGAGCTGAGTCATGAGATGCCTGAGGTCAGTTGCTTCAGTCAAGGGTATGGGATGTGAAGAAGTCAAGAGCTCGAGCGAACCATTTGTTTATATATATGGACTCTCTTGAATTTCCACTTATTAAGTATTTTTTAGCTAGTTGAGTAACATAGACTACTTATGGTGATTTATCTTAGTACTATCTGTCTAATTTAGATGAGACCTAATATTCCCTCATATCTATGTTATGATAGTAATTAATTAGATAGCATAATTTTAATTTATATGTTCTACTATTACTTAATGCTAGTTACTAGGAGAAGGTTGTAATTATAAATACCTTGTGTAGTATGCCGAAGGCCCCTAATGAAGGATGGTGCTTGATCTTGGATCTTTACCTATTATATGGTGGTATTGCCATGACTCTACCCCCCTTCCAAGTTGTGATAGAGAGAGTGAAAGATTTTAATAAAAACAAAAATGGCATGTATAACACATGCTTTAGAGAAAGGTAGTCACTCAAAATTTACAATGCATAGATCCTTAAAGGCACTTCATGATATTGTGATACTTCATATTGGACTTAGATACATGATCTCAAATATTTGTTTAAAAAAAAAAAAGAAAACGTGTTGAATTAGATATATTATATTCTTGAAGTTTGTGACAAGATATCTAGAATATCATTACTTTTGAAGATGAGAACAACATACGGACAAGTGTTTGAGGCAACACAATTATTGGATGTGACTTCAATCAACATGATATAGTTGTGTTGGCCTTTGATGTCAAGAATAATCTAAGATTTCTTCACCTCTTGTTTAGCTTTACGGCCTAAGAAAAACGAAAACTATTAGTGACTATTTTGTTTATGTATGTGTGTGTGTATATATATATATATATATATATATATATAAACTATAAGGGTATAGAGAAAAAATAATGGAGATGATTTAATTCTGGAAGTTGATAGATTTGAAAGATATGTTGATATCTAGAATAGAATTAATATTCATTGGGAAATAAAGTATCTTCTGGTGAGATATTCAATGAATGAAGAACAAGAAAAGAGATATGTGGCATTCGGTTGAGATACTAATATATATATATACCCCCATTTTGTTCCTATTTTGTTCATATAAACCCATTTTGTTCCAATTACTAGTCTATCACTAGGTTTAGGTACTAGATCTTATACTTCATTCCTAGTGAATTGATTAAGTTTCTTTTGCATTGCTTGTATTCAACATTCATCCTTTAGAGCATCATCAATATTCTTAAGCTTAACTTGAGACAAAAATATTAAGTTGCTTATATTTTTAAGGGATAATCTCATTAACACCCTATTTGAAGGTTCTTGTATAATTAGTTCTTTAGGGTGATCTTTAACAAACCGCCATTCTCTAGAGAGGTTTAAATTTGATTGATTCGTATCTTTATCTTCCCTAGGAACATCTTTATCAAGAGCATTATTTTGGTCATTACTTAAGTCTAGCTTATCTAAATGAGCACTTATATCATTCATTTCATTATGAGATACATCATGCAATGAAGATAATGAATCATCAAACACATGTATATATTCTTCAATAACTATAGATCTTTTGTTAAATACTCTATATGCTTTACTTATTAGTGAATATCCAAAAAAAAAAAAATAGCCTAATTCGATTTAAAGTTAAATTTGCCTAATTGTTCTTTACCGTTATTAAGCACATAACACTCGGTACTAAAAGGGTGAAGGTAAGAAATGTTAGGCCTTTTGCCTTTCCAAAGCTCCTAGGGGTTTTTTTTTTTAAAATTGATCTTAAGAAAACATGGTTTGAAATGTAACATTTGGTATTAATGGCTTCAACCCAAAAATACTTTAGCAAATTGTTTTCACAAAGCATTGTTCTAATTATTTCAATTACGGTCCTATTTTTCCTTTTGGTAACTCTATTTTGTTATGGAGTTTTAGGTGTCGAAAATGTATGTTCTATGCCATATTGATTACAAAAATCATCCATTTCAAAGTTTTCAAATTATCTCCCATGATTACTTCTAAGAGAGGCAATTGTAAGGCCTTTTTCATTTTAGACCTTCTTGCAATATTTAAAGAACATATGATTTGTTTCATCCTCACTTCCAAGAAAATTGTTCCATGTATATCTAGAGAAATCATCAATAATGATCAAAGTGTATCTTTTCCCACCCAAACTTAATGTTTGTGTAGAGCTAAACATGTCTAAATGTAGTAGTTATAGTGGCCTAGAAGAAGAGATAACATCTTTTGGTTTGAAAGAATTTTTGTTTATTTTCCTTGTTCAAATGCTTAGCATATTTTGTCCTTTTGAATATTAATTTTTGGTAAGCCTTTTACAAGATCTCTTTTAACAAGCTTAGAGATGACTTACATACCAGCATGTCCTAATCTTCTATGCCATAACTAACTATCATCGTATTGAACGGATAGACAAGTTTCATTTTGACTTGAAAAATTGTAAAAATTGATTTCATAAATGTTTCCTTATCTATACCCTTCAAAGCTACTTTGATCATTGCTGATTCTTTCAATGATACACTTATTTGCTAGGAATGTAACCTTATATCCACCATCACATAATTGACTAATGCTAAATAAGTTATGTTTTAAATTATCAACTAGCAATATACTTTTAATAATGAGATCATTGTTAATAAGAATGTTACCTTCATCCAAGATAGTTGATTTTCTATTGTCCTCAAAGGTAATATTTCCCTCATCCTTTAAGGTCAATGTAATGAATTTGGTAACATCTCCAATCATATGTCTTGAGTATTTGCTATCTAAAATCCATTTGTTGCTCATCTCCAATCATATGTCTTGAGTATTTGCTATCTAAAATCCATTTGTTGCTCTTCCTTAAAAGTTCTTACAAGAATATGAAATTTAAACTTTTGGTACCCATTTAAGTTTTGGTCCTTTCGGTTTAGTTGTAGTAGTAAAACTATGTCCCTTAGGGACCCAAACCATCTTTCTTCTATTATTCAACTTGGTATTTCTTCTTATTATACAAGTGTGAGCAATATGGTCATACCTTCCACAATAATTATAAGTCTTATTAGTTACTTTGACAAAGTAACTCTTATAAGATTTGTAGATATTGTTTTTGCTATAGCCAATTCCGGTTTCTTCAAGCCATACCTTTTTTATCCTAAAAGTTTTTGTAAATTCTTTTCTCTTTCAATGAACTTGGCTATTGTTTGTCTTGAATCATCTAGGCTAGATTTCAACACATTATTTTCTATTTCTAACTTAGCCAACTTATCTAAACATGCATTTTCATTCCCAATTACATTGATCTTTGATTTCATTTCTCCATTTTCCTTAGTTAGCTCTGTAGTTTCATTCATAATTTCCTCATTCCTCTTGTTTAATTCATCATTTTCCTTCTTTAAACTATAATGCTCAACTTTTAACTTTTCATTTTCAATTGTCAAATATTCATTATTCTCTTCTAGGTTCTCTTTTTCGTTAACCACCTTATTATACTCATATTTGAATACATCAAATTCATTTCCTACATCATTCATCATTAGTTTAAGAATCTCATTTTCTTTTGTACTTTAACAAACTCTTATAAAAGATCATCATACATGTCTCTCAACTCATCATAAGAAGATTAGGATGTAGTGTATATCTCATTATCTAAGGCCATGAGGCAAAGATTGTCATTTGAATCACTTAAATCACTCCAAGTGGCTACCATAGCTTTCTTTCTTGATGCTTTGTTGCCTATTTTGAGGAGTAGACAATAATCTTTAATGTGTGCTGGTAGGTAACAATTGTAGCACTTTATAACTTCCCTTTTTCTCCTTTGTAGGCTTTGAAGTATTGCTACCACCAATTTTGTCTCTCCTTAGCTTTTTGTTGAACTTCATGAACTTCTTAAATCTCCTTGCCATCATTGCCATTTCATCATCATCATTATCACTAGTATTGTAATTAGTGGCTTTGAGAGTAATAGCCTTCTTCTTAGAATTTTCTCTATATCTTTTGATTATCTCATGGGTCTTGAGTATACTAAGAAGTTGTTTCTTCAATAGTGCTTCTAGATCATGAACTTCTTCAATGGCGGTTACTCTTGGCTTCCCATTCTTTTGGAAGAGATCTAAGAATTTTTGAATTAATTGCTAAGTTAGAAAGTCTCTTGCTAAGCACTACTAATGGATTAATAATATGAGTAAATATCTTATGCATTTCATCTATGGTTTTATTAGAAAGCATTTTGAAGTTTTCAAATTCACCACACAATAGACTTATTTTAGTATCTTTAACTCTGGATGTGCCCTCATATGTACTTTATAGCTCATCCCAAATTTCCTTAGCATTTGTACATGTACAAGTTCTATTAAAATTATTTTTGCTCATAACACAATGCAATATGTTCATGGCTATTTCATTTAAGTCTACTTTCTTCCAACCTTCCTTAATATATTCATCCTCTTCCTTTCCTTCTATTTTAATTGGTTCTTTTTTTATTACATCCCAAAGTTTTCTATTTTATGCCTCAATAAAGATTTTCATCCTATACTTCCAATAGGGATAGTTTCTACTAGTAAAAAGTGGTGGCCTATTTATAGCTTGACCTTCGATGAAACTTAATGCATTTAGTGCCATGATCTTTACTTTATAATGCAATTAAGTAATGAAAATTATAGAGACTACCTTTGATACTAAATTAAATGCTATACTAGGAACTCAAGAGGAAGGGGAGGATGGGGGATGAAACACTACATTAGGAACTTAAGAGGGTGGGGGGGTTGAATTGAGTCTAATGATCGAGTTTAATTTTGACAATAAATCTTTAATCAAATTGACTAAATGGATACAATATGGAAATAATTAAGAAACAATTAAAGTTTGAACATTTAAAGAGAAAGGGATAAAGAAATCAAGCTTAGAATTTTAACGTAGAGTTTATACTGTCCCTTACTTTCTACGATCACCTAATGCCTTAACCAAGGTCTTCATACACAAATTTTATTGATCACAATTTCAATGGCACAAGTGCCTATACCTAATCTCCATTATAAATGATCTTACAATCACCTCAATTCTCAATAGCTTAGTATAGTGCTCTCTCTTGACTAAAATTGCAAGTATGAAGCTTGGCACAATATTAAGGTTTACAAAAGATTGCAAATAATGAGCATAAGACAATTAGAATGAAGTATAAGTATATAAGAAAAATAATTATAGGAATTTAGCTCTATTAATTGTACTCCAACTACCTATAAACTTACATTTATATCCTTTAGCAAAAATCCAACTAGTGGCCTTATTCATCTTGCATTAAATGTACAGTAATGGCTAATTTCTATGTAGTCCAGCTGAACGGTTATAGTTAGACCAACCAGACAGTCCATTTAAATAGGGTTACCATTCGAATGGTTTTCAGGTCACTAATTGCATAGTTTAACATAGCTCACTAACCTCAGAAGACTTTCCTTAACCAGTTGAATGGTCCAAGGATAACCAATTGAACAGCCCAACACACCCTATTGACTTGCAGCAACTAGCTGGATGATCCATCACCTACCATTGATCACAAAATACCTGATGTAACTAGCTGAACAGTTCCAACACAACCAGCCAGACGGTTCACACTAGAATAGCTAAAAAACAGACTTAGATACAATAGATAGTTTTGATCACTTTTTTCTTCTTTCATCAACATTAGAATCATTTAATAAGTTATAAAGTATTTCCAAGTTAATTCTAGTTCCTTAAAAGATACAATTGATAAAGTTCTTATGAGAGTTGCAAATTGGTTTATAATAATAATTGATTTAACATTACTTGTATGGTTTTATTCTCATCAAAATCATACATAAGAACGTCTATGTTCAACACCTAGATCTAGCTTTATGTCTAAACTTTACAATTCAACCCTTCATATAGGGTTTACTTAAGAGATCACCTAAAAGAACAAATCAATTTCCAAGTTTTCCAAACAATAAAATACCTCAACAAACTAGTCATACATGAGAAAACACTTTACTCAATCAATATACATTCAACAAAATCACATATCCAATTAATCAATCACACAATTGCAATTTACGACATAATTGGCTTTAAGTCAAGTAGACATAGGTCTACTTGCTCAAAATAGAAATATCCACTTACTAGGACTTGATAATAGTGGAAATCTTGGGCTTCACAAGATGGTCTTTCTTCACCTATTAGACCTAAGAAAATATACACAATCTCTAAGTTAACTATGAGTCGAAACTAAACCCTTATAAGCTTGCATTAGCTTATTCTTTCCAATATTACATTGCTAAACTTCGATTGACCGTATCTTATTCTTTTTTTATTTGATTTTAGTAAACTTTATATTATTACGATTGTTGTTTCAAGTACTATTAAGATATCTTAAGGAATAAGGTTGATCAATATGGTTATAAGTCCAAAAATGTCCTTTCTCGTAATTGACTCGATCTTATGTTATTGTAACTATGTAATTGACTTGGATAAGTTTTAATTCTGAACTGAAAATCCTAAAAATCACGCTTCCCAAACTTGACTAGCATCTATTATGTACTCAAAAATACTAATCTTACATTATCTTTGCAAATATTCTAATAGTACTATTTACTATTTCACAAATTAGGTTAAAATATATGTTTATATTAGGAAAATACATAATAAATAACATACAAGCTTGATTAATTTTACGAAAAATACTATAAACTCACAAAAATATATAGTTTAATATTGACCATCAATTACATTTAACTAACTTATCATCTATTGTTACATAAATAGTGTTTTTAGCTCAAAATTATGGAAAATTAACCAAATAAACAAATTTATGTGTAGGACAAAAATGAATGTTCCAAATAGTATTATAAACTTCCAAAAATCAAAATATGTTAAGCTCATTCATTAATTTAATAAAAAACCTATTATTTCAATAAATTAGCAAAATTTCCAATTTAATTAAAAATTATTATTATAATTTGTAAACATGTATATTTTAAAAAATTTTTGTTGCCATAATTAAATATATATATTAAGTGTATTATATATGAAAATTCAACTTGAAACAACATAATCTAATATTTCTAAAAATTGATTCAATTTTCACCTAAACAGGATAATTTCTTAAGCATCCTATATTTTCATTAATTATTTCATTAAAATAAAATTATCACTTTAATCTATGCCAAAATAATCCCCAAAAACATTTTTCTATATTTAATTAATATCATTTGATATTTTTAGAAAATACAATAAGTAACGGGTATAAATTCGATTCACCTAAACCAGCGACCTTCGACTACCCTTTGGCCATCGGACTTTGTGATGCTTCAAAGCCCAAAGCAACTTAATGTCAAGTTATGGTTTGGTTTATGTACCACACATGACTCGGTCCTCCCACTACCCCCCACCCCTTTTTTTGCTTTATTTTTATTTAATCCAAAATTATTTTTTCTAAATTTTTGCTAAACGAATTCAATTTGCTAAAATGTCTAATTTCTAGTGTTGAGGATCTATTTATAGATTTAGGCTTAGATAAGTGGCTTAGTCATCATGCCACATGTCAATTTGTGGCTTATGTGTCATTTTTTTTTTTTTGTAATTATCCAATATGTTAGGTGGCATTCTCTTGTAATTTGGTTGTTAACTCATTGTTCCAAGCAAATCTTAGGTTGCCACATCATATTTGGATGGTTTAGTGACTTATCATGTCACTTTTTGGATAATTTCAAATTTTTTTTATATTAATTTATCCATAATTTATAATTTTATATTAATATATGAGAGACCTATATTGGCGTGACTAAGTTCAAAAGTCAGTTTAGGGTATTCAGGAAGGTAACTTAACTAGGCTAGAAACATACGAGAGGTTTCATGATATTAATCGAGGAGTTTTTTCTAGGCTCAGAATTTGAAAATATAATAAAATATTAAAAATATAGTTAAAATAATATAAATTTCCTATATCATTATTATTGGTAACATGCGAATAAAGTTTATGAAATTAATAAATACTTAAAGATGAATTATAAGAGTAATATAAGTAATATTGTACATAAAATAATATATAAAAGACATTTATATATATGAGATATAATTATTATGTAAAGCCCACAAATTTAGCTTTTTGAGTATAGAATTAAACTTATGTATTATAGATAATTTTCTTAATTTAATAAGAGTCGCTAAGTTTAAAATTGATTAAAATTTTAAGTGTGAAACTTAAAACGAATATGAAAAAAAAAACCCTAACTTATTAATCAAAACTCTAATTGCATATGAAAATCTTAAGCCTTAAATATATATAACTGTAAGAGATTGACCCTAAATCAAATAAAAACCCTAATCACATATGAAAACCCTAAATTCTATCGTGTATACATATGAAAAATCAAACCTAAACCTGATCAAAACCCTAAAACCAAAACTTCAAGCTTATAGATGTACAAATTTGCTACAAAGACAATAAAACCTTAATTACATATCAAAGCTTAATAATATGCTAAATTATATAAAATCATCAACAAATGATCAAAAATAACTTCCAATTGTTCATAAATGTGTTCAATACTAAGTTAGTTTATTAGAAGCTATGATATTGTATGATAGAACATATTAATCTCTTAATTATATAACTAAGTATTATATTAATTTAAGTGTTTAGTTAATGTTTAAACTACTTACAGTCAATGTTAGTATTATAAATTGTGCTTTTCATGCTAATTATATTAAATATGATACTAAACCTTATATAGGGATATAAATACTTAAAGAAAGCTTCCAATAATTGTTTTTACTAATTATTTCATTTAATTCCATATTTCCTTCCATTTCCTTAATTTTTCTCCTAATTATCTTTAATTCCATTATTATGTACACTAATTACATATAAATTTCCGAGACTTGACCAAGTCAACCTTTGACCAAAGTCAACATGTTGACTAAGTCAATATATGTCATTTTCAATTTATAATTCTCCTTCATTTTCTATGAAATTCTTCTCATTTTTCACATGATTTTTTTTCTATTCTTATCTCCTCTTGTAGTCCACTCCACCCCCTTTTAGACTTCACTTCTTTCCTCTATAAATTACATTTAAGACACAACAAATTCCCCTTTTTCCTTTTCTACCCAAAAACTGAAACCCTTTCTCTCATTTCATTCCCTTTTTAGCTTTCAAATTCCTCTTCCTTTTCTCTTATAATAAACTTAATAACTATTACTCCTAAGATCATAAACCTTCATCTATTTGAGGGAGTAAAAAAGGTATAATTTCATTACATCTTTTAACTTAACACTTGATTAGTTGTTTATGCTATATTAGCTTTAGAATCTTTATGTAATATGTACATATATGTTATTACAAATAGGAATCTTTATACCCATACATATAAATGTAGAAATACTTAGGTGTATATGTAGACATACATACATACATATGACATGTGGATACATGTGAAGAATTTATGTATGGATTTTAGTGAAATACATAGTATAAATATATGTGAACACATGTACATATGTTTGGGTATTTTTATACATGAGTACTCTTTACATACAAAACCTAAAATAATGAAAATACTAAGTGTATATATATATATATATAGCATACTAACCGAACCTATGACATGCAAATATGTGAATTATACGAAGATTTTTTAAAGGTATACTAAGGAAATATGAAAATACATATAAAATACATATATAACCGTATGTACATACATGTATAAATATACATATAATAGTACTATACATATAAGTATATGTATACGTACATGTATTAATAAACTAAAAGTATATATACATAAACATACACATAAGATGTGTAGGGACATAAGTATAAAATTGGTACACATATATTATAATGCAAGTATTTAATATAAGATAATATAATATAATAATTACATTTATGTATATATGTACGTATGGGCCGAAACTCATAATGGGTCCATAATGCATATATTAATTTATATTAACCTTATATGTAATAATAATAATAATAATAATAATAGTTCAAATTATAAGATATAAAAATTTAGAAGTTAATTAGATTATACCTTAACAAAGAGGAAATCCAAAATTTATCAATAAAAGCATTTAAACTAAAATGACAAAATTTATAATACTTTACGCTTATATCGTAAAATGCAGATTTTAACATCTAAAATGAACCTTGCCATGTGAAAGTACATTCGAAAACGATGAAAATTGGCTATAAGTTTATAAATATTGGAGTTAAAACAAAAAAAGCTATATGCAATTTAAGATTTAGGAAAAACCTGAGTTCATATAATGTTACTGATTTGAATGTTATTACTTATACGATTAAATTAGATATTATTACATATATGATAAAATAATGTTTCCTAAATATCACAAAAAATAAGTTAGGTAATGTAAAATAACGTTAAAAGTTTAATTCAAATTTTATCATTAAAGAAGCATATTTGAACTTAATAAGAATCTACTATTAGAATGTAAAGATACAAGGTAAAATGAAAAAGTTTACAAGTAATATAATACTTAAGTAGAACGGAAATCATACCATAGATAGTAAGCTAGTTAGGTTGTCTAGCATTACGTTTAGATACTCAATAGGTTATTTCATTTTTATTTATCAGGAAATATCGATCAAGAAGGTAAGCTGCCTGATGATTGTTAGGAGTCATATTGACTTTGGCTAAATGAGTACTCCGATGACTCTATACTTATTTTGTGCTTGTAGTTAATGTACTTAAATTAAATATTAATAACTCGATGCATAAGGATTTGAGATATACATGTGCTTGATATTGATTGATTATTGTGAAAAATATTGTTAAACACGATAATTGAAGATTTGATTGTACGATTAATTGTTACGTGATTTAGATGGTTTGCTGATATTGATTGATCACCCCATAATTTGACTTAATTATATTTGGCTTATCTTAAATTAAAAGGATCATGCATCAACCATGGATTGCATTACTTATTCTAGTCGTCACTTCACATGGAGATAAAGAGAGGCCATGCGGGGGTTGTTTCTATATATTGAATTAAAGTGTTTTAGTACGGTACACTCATATAACATGACCTTACCTTAGCCTACGGGCTTACTAGGCACTGGAGACGTTAACTGTCTAGTTGAAGGTCGAGTTTAGAGACTTCTATTGTAGGGTGTGAGTTTGGACTATGGGGGCTACCTCACTACTAGACTTAGGATTTTGTGTACTATTAGATTTCTTAGAAATGGAAATGTATTTTGTGAAATACGAAATTTAAATTTAAGGTTAAAAACCCAGGTGCTAAAGCCTGGTTATGATTGGTGCCAATATATCTCTAACTCTTACCTTAGAGGGTGCTAAAAATCTGATTTTATATGCAATACCAGTCAACTGCATATATTGTTTAACATATTGCATAGACATGCATTCATATGATTGTAATAATTTGTTTGATAACTTGCTTGCTAGTATAGTACAAGGGCTAACTCATTAAGCTCTTATAGCTTACTCCCCAATAGTTTTCTTTTGTAGGTTGGTAGATAATCGGACCTGGGTTAAGACCTGAGCATTGAGTGCAAGTACTAAGATGTTTTAGAGGTTATAATTAGAGAGAGATTGTTTAGTTCATGTGAAACTTTAAATGTAAATACCACTTATATATTTAGATTTAGTAACTTCAATAAGTTTGAATTTTAAGTTTATATTATTTGATCTTATCATTTGGTAAGGGATACCGATTCTATATGGTTTTAAGAAACTGTAGAATATAAGATATCCATAGTTATTCATACTTTATAATATGTTAATTAATTATCAATTCAAAAATCCTAGTGATAAATTATTTAAAGTTTTATAATCTCTAACTTGCAAGATGATTTTCGCATCATGGGTGTACATATAATATGAAAATTTGAGGCAATCCTACTAGACCCCCTATAGGGTCCTGACATATTATGTCAATAAATGTACCCGTAATTACCGAAAATGTCTAAAATTAGGTAAAATTATTAAATAAACCAATAAAAATGGGAAGAATTATAAAAAATTCTTAGACAACTTAGAAAGCAAGTGTGAGGTACGACACAATTTGTGAAAAAGGTTAGTGTAATATGAGAAGAAGATTTGATGACACTTAACATCGAAAAGAAGGGGGAAAAGTGACATTTGTCACTCTTGAAATTCCCTAACCGACCAAGATGGCATTCTAAATTTTTAGGAGCTATTTCATAATAATGATTGATTAGATTGATGTCCAGAACAATTAGGAGAAGCCTAGAAATAGAAGAGAAACATTGAAATAAAAATTTAGACAAAATCATGCAAAAATGGGGAATTTTCAAGTTCTTTATGCTAATAATCACCTGAGAGTGAGCTAAACAACTTGGAGATAAAGGAGGTGGCACCAACTTTGGAAGATAAACCCTTACCCTTAGAGGGTGGCCGGAGTTAAAAGTAGCAATGAGTTTCGGTTTTGGCTGTTTTTTATTCTATTTTTCTAAAAATAGTAAATGAGCTTTAAAAATTATAATTTTTGGTTTGTTTAGGTAATTTTTTTTGTGTAGATTCCAAAAATGTAACCATATTTTTCAAATTCTAAGTTAAAATACGTGTTCCTTAAGAAGTCAGGCAAAAAACAAACTTTAATTCTAATTTTTAATAGCCTAAATAATGTTGTTTTGATCCCAAAATTTCTGTCTAAATATTCCGATATGTCTAATTTAATTCCATGAGAAGAGTTTTCAAAAATTTAAAATTTAAATTTTAGGGTTTTTCTTTAGCTAGTATGCATGTGGTTGAAAATTCCTTGAATGGATATTTAATTGAGTAATTAGGTCTTTAAGTGCTAGTTTATTACTGTAGTTGAGGTTTGAAGTGTTGGTTTAGAGTGTTGGAGTGAGGAAACAGGGGGTGCAGATGCTGAAATTGTGTGATTGAGAATTCAAAGTAAGTTTGGTGTAGGTTAGAAAGTAAATAAGAAGGTTTGTCAAAATGTGTAGTAGAAGGATATGACAAATAGTTATGAGTAGAATGTATGTTAGAAATTGATGTAGAAGTGGATTGAACCTTAGATATGTATAAGTGTTTTTACGGTAACTTTTTATATCCTTTAGGTGCGGTTGGTGAAATAATTAAACTAATTAGTATAATATAGCAAAATGGACGTTTAATAAGTATTTTACCAAAGTTTATATATGAGAATCAAAATATATATAAACTATATATTTTTATCAAGTTAGAAGCTACTTGAACAATAGCCTATACCATAAGGCTAGATCAGAATCCGAGTTAGAAACTCAATCAGAAAGTAATTCGATAGAAGATATAAGATTTAGGAGCAACTTAGAGTTTAAGATGGGTAGTATTGAATATTGGATCATTGAAAGTCGGAGAGTAGATTAGAAAGCCGCTTGATTATGTCTTTAAGAATTCACTGAAGTTAGAACTTTGGTAAAAAACTAAAGGGCAGTAACTTATCATAGGTAAGAACCTTAGTCAGAATGTACCATGCTTAATTAATATCTAATAAATACCTTACAAAACTCACTTAACACAATTGAAAACAAACTTAAATGTTCATAATGAACACCTATGTTATATATTGGATGGAAATGAAAGATGTCATATTGAATTTTAAAAATAATAAAGGAAGACAAGAGCGACGTACATAAAGAATGGGCATCAGTATCCATGTAAGTGGAATTAGCGTTTCATCGCACTTTGAAGTATTGTTTAAGAATACTTAAAGACTTTAATATATGTCTTACTTATGGTATGGTTGCTTATGCACATGCAGTGTATATACTTGAATACTGTTGTGCTATTTGAGCGCTGGATTGATGTGTTGATTTCTTCATGATATTACATTCTTTAAATTGTTTGAATTTACTTGATCACCCCAAAAGTAATCTAACATAAACTTGACTTAACTACTAACCTAACTTGCATCATAACCCATTAGGAGAAATGATTAGGATTTTCAGGCTAAACACAAACCCTTCGATGAGGATCGTAGAAATGGTCATATCCTTACTATAAATACCTAATTTTTGCCCTTCCTTTTATTTTTTAAATTATGTTATAAGGTCTTAAATTAAGAAAAGTTAAAAAAAAAAAGAAAATTAAAGAAAGCAAAAAAAAAAAAATTTAGAAAAAAAAATAAGAATTCTAGAAAAATTGGAAAATAGTAAAAAGCGCAAAAGATAGGAAATTTAGAAAATAAAAATAAAAAATGGAAAAATTTGAAAATGTACATAAAAAAAAAAAGATTTTTGAAAAGTCACAAAAAAATAAAAGATTTTAGAAAATAATATTTCGTTAGATTAAATTTTTAATTTAGGTTTAGAAGTTGAGCCATTGAATGCACATATGAACAAGGCACAGGCCAACGACTTGACAGTTAAGCATATGGACATAATACTAGCATTAAGCATGAGGTCTTAGGTTCAAAACTTAGCAAAGGTAAGGAGGCCTTTTTTTCTTATTTTTCAATCATATCAGGAACTGCCATGTGTTAGGATCTGATTGCGTTACATGTCTTGACATGTGGCATCCTCCTATTTGACGGCCTTGCTAATGTAATGCTACGTGGCATGCCACGTAGCTGCAACGTGTCATGAATGACACGTGGCACGCTAGGGTTGGCTGGCATGGCTGACATAGCACCACATCAGTGCCATGTCAGCCTACTTTTTCCTCCCCTTCTTTCCTTTTCCCTTCGTTTTCCTCTCTTTCCCTCTCTTTCCCTTCTCTTTCCCCCTCCTTCCTTCATTTTCCCTAGATTTCCAACACTTTCCTCTTTGGACCACCCACTTCAACACGATTTTTGGGCCCATTCTTGTTGCAATTTCACCAAATCAATGGCAAAATTGCAAACTAGATATGGCCTAATATCAATAGCGATCAAGAACATGTCCAGATTCATGCATTAGCACATTCAAATCAGCGTTCAAAAATTGAAAAAAAGCTAGGTTTTCGAGCATTTTTCATTAAATCCGATTCCAACTTTCCTTTGTTTCTGGGTTGAATTTGTGTATAAATTGATGATCATGGGACATAGATAGACATACATAATGAATAGAATCAATCTCCACACTCTCTCTATCCATTCCTAATCACTTTCTCTCTCTAACTACTCTCTCTCTCTTCGATTCTCTCTCTTCACTCCAACCTAAGCTAAGCTACTACTCTAGGAAGACTACTTACGGCTTAGGCTCCCTAACCTAGCTGCTTTCGACCTTCGCCATAACCCCTAGCAACTCCACCAAGGTAGCTACCACCAAACCTTGACCGCCGCCCCTTTCTCTCCTCAAACCACCACCTTCAGCGTCCTTCAACCCAAACTAACATTACAGCCACTCTCCCCGTACCCTTAAACCCCACAACCAACACTCCATCCGCATCCAACTACCACTATGTCGGAGGTGTGAACGCCATCGCCGATCGCCACTTCCAAAACTAACCAAAACAAGCTCCATTAACCATGACATTTCCTCTACCCTCCCTAATCCCAATCAGAAACATACAAAAACCCATTTCCCCCTTCAATTTAGAGGCTAGATCAGGCTGAATCATGTCTTGCTGGTACTATTGAAGAGGAAGCCAAGATCCAACTCGACTCGACCTAGAGAATTGACCCGTGACCCGATCCAACAATCTGACCTGACTTGACCGACCTAGGTTCGATCCGCACATCTTGCTGCCTTCGTCCGATTTCTTTTTTTTTTTTTCTTGTTTTTTTATTTATTTATTTATTTTTCTATGTAAATGTAATAAAAAAAAAAGAAAAAAAAAGAAAGGGAAAAGAAAAAGAAAAAGAAAGAGAAGAAAAAGAATAGGAAGTATTTTATTTTGTTTTTTTTTTAAATTTTTACATTTAAACAAAAGAAAAACCATAAAAAAAACTAACTAACAATAAAAAGTAAATAAATAAATAATAAAAATAGAAAAGTTACTTTTGACACTTAGAAAATCAATTTTTTTCAATAAAAATAAAACAGATCCTTTCTAAACTAGGACATTTTAGATTTTCCAAAAATAAAATCCAACTTAAGATCCTTTATAGTCTTTTCTCAAATCAACTCAAAATAGGTAAAAATGTAAACTTGGCAAGTTTTCCAAGGTTAAAATCAATCAACCTGCTATATTTTGATTAAAAGAACTACGTACGTCTAATCCCAAATAGCAGGTACGTAGGCACTCGTATGCAAGTATGGTGTAACTTA
Source organism: Lumnitzera littorea (assembly GCA_024138015.1). Classification (NCBI taxonomy): domain Eukaryota; kingdom Viridiplantae; phylum Streptophyta; class Magnoliopsida; order Myrtales; family Combretaceae; genus Lumnitzera; species Lumnitzera littorea. The sequence goes on along the minus strand of JAMXBB010000004.1, from coordinate 54,821,149 downwards.
AAATTTAGAAAGTTTTATTTTTTCCATTTTTAGATATTTACGTAAATTAATCAATTTAGTCGCATGTATCATAATTAGATGTTTTTTAGAAATTAAAAAGGGTATATTTGAAAAGCGAAATTAAATTTGAAAAGTTAAAAGTAGTACCCATTTAGGGTTTAATAAATTAGCCTCGGAATTCAGATCTCTAGTTTTCAAAAAAACCGTATTTATAACTTGGTTTTATAATCGATAGACCGATAGCTAAGTTATAACCAATCTACCTAATTGGCTATAACTTAACCCATTTTCCTAACTCCAGTCGGGTGATGACTCCAAATCTTTTCAAGTTGGAAAAAATGGTCTTCTTTAAACTGTAGTCAAGGGTCAATATTAAACAAGTAGGGTTTAGTACTGATTGGTTTAGAGAATACCTAATTTTATAAAAAAACTGAGAGGGTAAAAAACCAGGCTCGACAGCTTGGTGACTCCACTGGGGATCGTGAAGAGGGTTAACCACTTAAAAACATTTCAAAATTAAAATCGCTTTTTAAATTACTTGCATTGTTTAGTTAGTTATTTATTTATTTCTGTATATATTGATTTGTTTATTTATTGTTGGTTTCGTGTATATATTTGGTTTAATTAGCATATTTATTTTGTAAATAGCATACATTGAGGCATGAGATTTATTTTGCTGCATCATAAATGCATGATAGATACGGTTAAACCCGGGTCGTCATAGGACCTTAGGATGGGGAGCCATTGTGTAAAGTCTTAGGCGTAGTGGGGCAACTACCGTTTGGGGCCGATTAGGCTACCCTACTTAGACTTCGATGTGACCAAAGAATTGTTTCTTTGTAAATGTGTGAGGTTACAGAGTTTAAGGACCATTAGAACGCACTATCTTGCATTACACTTCATAGGGTCAACAAATAATTAACAAAATGGCAATGTTACATAAAAAAGAAAAAAATGACAAAGATTCCGGACTTTTTTTTTTTCCCTTTATTCTTCTTAGAATTGATGTACATAAGAGATCTTGTATATTAGTCTTTCCCTTGTAATTTATGCTTTCTTTGTAATGTTTCAGAAATGGCCAACTCATCCAATGTCAGGGTTTTCGCTAAAGAGATTCATGTCCATAAACCTACAAACCCAAAGCCCATACTCAGCCAGTGGGTTCAAACCTTCAACCCGAGAGAGCAACAGTTCATTACCAACAAAATTTGACCCATACTCTCACTAGCCAAAGTGAAGGTTAACATCACGCTAGTAAGGGCCTTAGTCCATTTTTAGGAGCCCAAAGAAGTGGCTTTTCAATTTGGACCACATCTAATCAGCCTAACTCTAGAGGAGTACACCCAACTGCTCTAAGCTCCTCCTTTGGATGAAATATACGTCCTAGAACTCAGCTTCGCCCCAACATATATCTTCTCAAAATTCTTAAGAATCCGTAAGACTGAGATAAATGAAGCCTTAATTGACTGCAACAAATATGCCATCAAGATATGGGATCTAGTCCAATGGTTCTAGAATGAACCTAGCTCCAACAATCAAGCACTCTTTTTTGGGAATTGGAGAGAAAACCAAATTAAGGCCTATATGCTAGTTGTGTTCGCTACTATCTTGTTCCTAAATAGGTCTCTTCTTATACACTTTAGGGTAACAGAGTTAGTGGCTCAATTTTGGGAAGGTAAATCTTACATTCTTGCCCTACTTGTTGAGTAGATAAGGAATCTTAATTTCTTTAAGGAAAGGGGCTGTAGAGATCTCAGATTAAGCATGACATTATTAATGGTTTGGTTCGTCAGTCACATTAAGTGCTTTAGGTTGGATTTAATAAGGGGAGCATTCGCGAATAAGATTGACCTTATTGATTCTTTCATTGATAAGATCAAATTACTAGAAGATATCCCTACCCTTCTTTAGATAGAGGTTCTACAAGATTTCCGAGTAGAAGACGTACTGTGGACTGCTAGGTGGAGCAATTACATTAGGGTCATGCTAATTTGCATGAATTACCATGCTGTACCATTGATTGGGATGAGTTGGTGTATAGGCTACTATCCAAGCAACATGGTAAGACAATTTGGAGGGATCTAGGACATAGTTCACAAACCTTCACTAGAACCATTTACTCTTAATCTCGAAGAGCCTCACTCTACAGAAAAGGTATCCAAACTTTACAAGATCAAAGCTTGGTGGGACAATCGGACTATAAGCCTAAACATCGATCTAAGTGAATTCATAGGAGAAGTGGATAAACACCGAGTTACCAAAGAGTATTTATACAATCAACTTCACAAGGTAGGTACAATGCGATATCAGGCACTAGAAGTCCTTCAAACCTCCCCTATGTACCCTAACTCTGAAATGGTGACCTATATGAACCAAACAAAAGCACGTATGGAGATCCTTCATAATGAGAAAGATAAATGGGCGAACCTATGTCGAGAATCTAGACAAAGGTCACATACCTTGGAACACCAGCTGAAGATGGCTCAGAAGAAAATTGAAGAGTTTGAAGAAGCGGCCAAGCATGACCATAAGAAGAAGAAAATGTCATCTAGCCTACTGAAAAAAAGGAAATTAGCATATATGAATTTGTACCCCTTTTTTTTTTTCTTTCTTTCATGTGATAAGACTCCGGGAATCCAAAAATAATGAATAACTTGCCGTTCTGTTAATCATTTGTCGATCCTCTCCTTTTCATCCATATAATTCACTTACATGTGATTCACTTGCATTCTTTTTCAAAATATCTGTATGCTAACTTTTTGAGAAGTGGTTTTTACCTAAGTCGCTAAGATAGCTCCCAAACGTCAAACCTTCCAAAGAAGCCCCATCAAAACTTGTTCTCAAACCAGAATGGCCAACCAAGGAAACAACAACAATAATGGCAATAGCAACCTCGAGGTTATTGACTCCACGAAGTTGAGATTCCAATCTTTGGAGCGAAGAATGGGAAAGATGGTAGATCAATTAAGCTTCCTTGTTGATAGCATCTCTCTGCTTAGGTCTATGGCCCCATCAAATGAAGAGCACTTCGAAGCCCAATATAGAAAGAAGACTGAGGCCCCACCCCTTGAAATAGAAGAAGCTTTCCCTAAAGGCAATCAGGGCTTTGAATCATTTGAAACTAAAGGGGTATTTCCAAAGGCCAACCCAACCTTTAAGTCAAATACTTACTCATTCCTAATTAACCCAAAGCTTGAAGTTGACTAGGACAGATTGAAGGAGCTTGAAGAGTAGTTAACTCGATAGATCACCGAAAAAATGAAAATGCTCGAGAGGTATGATGGATTCGAGCACGCTGGAATAACAGACTTCTCTGCCTATGATTATGGAAGCTTCCCAGAAGAATTCAAAGTACCTGACTTTGAAAAATACAATAGGACAGGATGCCCCAAGTTACATACCTAGCTGTATGTGTGTAAGATGGGCAAGTATGCACAATATGAGCAACTCATGGTCCAGACCTTTTAGGACAGCCTGACAGGCCCTACCTTAACCTAGTATGCCCAGTTGAACTTAAATCAGGTGAATACATGGGAGAAACTGGCTAGAGCGTTCTATGAGCAATATAGATTTAATGTCAAAGTGGTACCAACAATGATGGATTTGGTTACCTTAAGGAAAAGGCACAATGAATCCTTTAAAGAATATGCTCAAAGGTAGAGGTCCCTAACTGTAAGGCTATCTACCCTTGTGATTGAAAAAGAGTTGACGGCAACTTTCATTAACACTCTTAAGAGGCCTTACTTCGCTCACTTGATCGAACAAGCCTCTTGTAGCTTTGTAGAAATAATGGTAGTAGGGTGTCGAATTGAGAGTGTCATTTCCTCTGGCAAGCTGCAAGAAATAGTAGACAGAAGATTACCCTTTGCTAAACCCATCACCAGTAAGCTTAGAGAAGCTACTGTTAGCATGGTCAACTTGAATATAAGACCCAACTCCCAAGTTTCTTTTAGGACAAATCCCTTGCTAGCTCAACCACAGTACAAAAGCCAACTATAGGCTAACAGGGCCCCAAGATAGTTCACCAGAATACCTATTCCACTTAGTCAAGTGCTTGAGAAGTTAAGAAGAGATAATCTACTACATTCTGAGGCTCCCAGTGAAAGGTATAGGCTGAAGTTCTTTGATCCCAATGCAAGATGTCAATATCATCTAGGGTAAGTAGGCCATTCAACTAATTCATGCTAGAGGTTGAAAAAAAAAAATCCAAGATTTGATCGATGAAGGTATAGTACAATTGGATTTTATGGAGGCTCTTACCCCAAATGTCAACAATAACCCACTGCCAAACCATAGACCTGTCATCAATATGATATCTGACTACTCAGAATCTGCCATCAACATGATCAGTTGGAATCAAGAACCAAAGGTTTATAGGTCCCACAAACTAAAAGGTATACATTCCATGTCCCTATGGCCTTCGAAAATTATAAAGTTTCCCCCTTTAATTACTAGGTAATAAACCAGGGGCAATCAAGCTTGCTTTAGGGGGGATCATTCGCTCCGATAGAATCTACAATCTAAAGGAAGACTTAAAAAAGAAGGGCATACAAGAAATGCCAAACACCGAACAAGTTAAACATAAAGAAGGATTAATTACCTTCACCAAGGTGATCAAGTCTAGTGAGTATAAAATAATAGACCAGCTCGCTAAGACTCCAGCACAAATATCCCTCATGAGTTTATTGATGGCATCAGACCCACACCGAAAGGCCTTATTTAGAACACTAAGGGATGTTAAGGTCCTTCATGAAATCTCGGTTGAAAGGATTTGTTTTGTCACCAATTCCATCCTCACCATAGATCAAATTTCCTTCTCCACCAAGGAATTGGGTGAAGAAGGTACCTAGCACGCAAAGCCTCTATTCATAATAGTAAGGATAAATAACATCATCACAACAAGAGTCTTCATCGACAATGGGTCATTTCTAAATGTTTGTCCTTTGGCCACCCTGGATCTATTAGGCATCAATACAACCGCTATCAAATTTAGTTTAACAATGGTAAGAGCTTTTGATGGATCCAGGAGAGAGATAATAAGGGAGGTGGACTTATTAGTTGATATCGGCCTATAGGCGTTTAGCAACCCATTTTAGGTTTTAGACATTCTAAGGACCTTTAATCTGTTATTGGGAAGGCCTTGGATACATTCAGTAGGGGCCATATCGTCAACTCTTCACCAGAAAGTTAAGTTCATCTCCAATGTCCAAGTCATCACAATTCTAGGTGACCAAGATTATGAAATCTATAAAGAGATGGCCATACCTTATATTGGTATAAAAGAACAAGAGGACTTTGGACTTCAGATCTTTAATGAGGTGTGCATGATCACCAATCAGTAGAAGGAAGAGAGGTTGAAATACAAAGAAGGCCAATTTGGGTCTTATGGGTTAGGGTACATTCCAACCTCGACAGAAGAATTGCAAAGAATGCAAGCTAGGGGTAGAAAGGGTGACAGGTTGTATCATGCTCCAATGAACTTCCCACCATTGTTAGAAACTTTCATCAAGACCAAAACCTAAAACTCAAAGCCTGCTAAAGAAGGCACTTCTAACAAGAATGAAGGGGCTAGCCTAATCAACAAAGCCCATCACTTGAATAATTGGTTCTCCATCCTTATGAATAACAATAAGTCTTCCCTAGGGTAAAGGATGAATCATGATCTAGTATTTTATAGAATTTTGTAATAAATTGTCTCTATTCTCCAAATGCTTGTACTCAAAAGAGAGTTCCCCAAAATAAAATCAGCTTCTTTTCTCTTGATTCTTGCCTTACTTACACTCTTCCTTTTGCATACTTTCTTTTTCTTTCTAGATCCAACGACTTGAATAAAGGCCATGGATACTTCGTGTAGATAGGAAATGAAAATATTGATATCACTTTCGGCCCTACTGGGTTAGTCGTCGGGGGTAATGTTGATGACCATAATTACGTACAAGAAAGCTGGCAAAAACATGAAATGAGTAGAATTTCCATTGATGAGCTAATAGAGATAACTAATGTTGGTACCGATGAAAACCCTAGGTATTGAAGGTTGGGGCAAATTTGGAAGAAAATCAAAAGATAGAGATGATCACATTACTATCCGAATACCATACATGGTCTTATAAGGACATGCTTGGATTAGACCTATCGATTGTTGTCCATCACTTACCCACACAAGAGGATATCAAGCCTAAGAAACAAAAGTTGAGAAGGTTCTGACCAAATATCTAATTGAAAATCAAGGAAGAAGTCAAAAAATTATTGGAAGTCAGCTTCATTGAGGTATCTCATTATCTTGAATGGGTAGCCAACATAGTACCAGTTATGAAGAAGAATGGGAAAGTCAGGGTGTGCGTAGATTTTTCAAACCTCAATTAAGCAACCCTTAAAGATAATTTTCCTTTACCCCATATCGATATATTGGTCGATAACACAACCAGAAACCATATTTTCTCTTTCATGGATGGATTTTCTGGGTATAACCAGATTTGAATGGCTGAAGAAGATAAAGCTAAGACCACGTTCATCATAACTTGGGGTATGTTTTGCTATAAACTGATGCCTTTCAAATTCAAAAATGCTGGGGCAACTTACTAACGGGCCATGGTAGCAATTTTTCATGACATAATGTACAAAGAAGTCAAGGTATATGTCGATGATATGATTGCCAAGTCTAAAGAAGGAGAAAATCATGTGGAAAATCTAAGGAGATTGTTTAATAGGTTGAGAAAATTCCAACTGAAACTCAACCTAGAGAAGTGTACTTTTAGGGCGACTTTAGGGAAGTTATTAGGTTTCATAATTAGCCAAAGGGGTATTAAAGTGGACACTGATAAAGTTAAACTGATAGTTGACCTACCTCTACCACACACACTTAAAGAAATCAGAGGTTTGTTAGGCCGTTTAAACTATATAGCCTGGTTTATATCCTAACTCACAGATAAGTGTCGTCCTTTATTTAAGTTGTTAAAGAAGAATGCCAAGATTAACTGGGATGAAGAGTGTGAACAGGCCTTTACAACAATAAAAGAATACCTCATGAACCTTCCAATTTTGGTAGCTTCGAAACCTGTGAAGCCTTTATTCTTATACTTGACAATATTACTAGAGTCTATTGGGTGCATGCTTGGCTAGAAAGATGAGGAAGGAAAGGAACGGGCTGTATACTACTTGAGCAAATAATTCATTGAAGGGGAGTAGAGATATTCGGAAATTGAAAGAACCTGTTGTACGTTGGTCTGGGTAATGCATTGGCTTAGACAATATACACTTTACTACCAAGTTAAATTACTGACTCAACACAATCCCTTAAAGTACTTAACAAACAAACCGGCTATAATTGGCAGAATCTCGAAGTGAGAAGTGCTGCTATCAGAGTTCGATATTACATATGTGAACCGAAATTCAATCAAAGGGCAAGCTTTGGTAGATCAATTAGCAGAAAACCCCTCTGATAGTACTCCTTAAGAAGTACAAGTCAATTTCCTCGATGAGGGTATCTTAGTGGTCATAGGAAACTCTAATAAAGGAAAGGATGGCAAGCTACCAAAATGGAAAATGTTCTTTGATGGTACAGCCAATGTGTTTAGGTGTGGAATTGGGGCAATACTAATATCCCTTGAAGGTACTCAGTATCCTATGGCCATAAGGCTTGTTTTCCCATACACTAATAATATTGCTAAATATGAAGCATGCATCATAGGACTCTAGATGGCCTTAGAGAAAGACATTTAAGAATTAGAAGTATATAGGGACTCTTTACTCATTATTAGCCAAGCATGGGGAGAGTACAAAACTAAAGATCTTAAGCTGGAGCCTTATCACCGGCATTTGATGAAATTAACGGAAAGTTTTAAAGAAGTCACCTTCAATCACGTACTAAGAACTCATAACCAATTTGCTGATGCTTTAGCTACGCTAGCATCTATGATCCAAATTTTTGGTGGAGTCGAGATTCAGCCCCTTATTATTGAAATTGAAGACAAGCCTGCCTTTTGCCTAACGATTAAGGGTATGAATGACCAAAAACCGTGGTATCATGATATTAAGATATTCTTATAACAAGGCGCATACCTTGAAGAGGTTGAGAAAAGAGACAGAAAGATGATTAGGAGATTAGCCACTCAATTCTTAGTAAGTGAGTCCACCTTATACCGATGCTCATTTGACAGTACACTCTTAAGGTGCGTGGCTGACGAAGAGGTTGAGAAGTTAATGAAAGAGGTACATGAATGAGTATGTGGCCCTTACATGAATGGATACATGTTGGTAAAGAAAATCATAAGGCTAATGTATTATTGGTCAAAGATGGAAAGTGATTGCATCAAACATGTTAGGCATTGTCATTTATGCTAAGTTTATGTAAATAAGATAAACGCCCCGCCTCAAGAATCGCATGCCCTCTCAGCACCATGGCCTTTTTCAATATGGGGCATAGATATCATCAGCCCTATTACTCCAAAAGCCTCCAATGGACATCACTTCATATTAGTCACCATCGACTACTTCAGCAAATGGGTAGAGGCTTCGTCTTACTCATATGTTACCAAAGGGGTCATAGTTAAGTTCATCAAAAGAGACATCTTAGCTTAGTATGGGACTCCTGAAACAATCATTACTGATAATGGCACTAATCTCAACAATAAGCTTATGATAGAATTATGCCGGTAATTCTGAATCATTCACAGGAACTTTACTCCTTATCGAGCCCAAATGAATGGAGTTGTCGAAGTAGTAAACAAAAACCTTAAAAGAATCATTGAAAAAATGGTTGTTACATATAAGGACTGGCACGAGATGTTACCCTTTGCACTCATGGCCTATCGGACTTCCATCAGAATGTCGATTGGAGCAACACCATACTCTTTAGTATACAGCACTAAAGTAGTGTTACCAATAGAGGTCGAGATCCCATCATTCAGGGTACTATCAGAAATTCATTTGGATGAAGCCGATTGGGTAAAGAAACGTATCGAACAGCTAAATTTGATTGATGAAAGGAGATTAACGGTCTTGTCTCATAATTAATGTTATTAGCAAAGAATGGCTCGAGCCTTCAACAAAAGGGTGCAACCTTGTAACCTCAAAGAAGGAGATTTAGTGTTAATAAAAGCTCTCCCCAATGCACAAGACTCTAAAGGGAAATTTGTCCCTAATTACAAGGGTCCTTATGTTGTGAAGCAAACATTATTAGGAGGGGCTTTGATTTTGTCCCAAATGGATGGTATAGATTTAAGAGACCCTATAAATGCCAATGTTGTAAAATTGTACTATCCATAAGAAGTCAATGGGAATTTTGCTCAAAACACAAAAATGCCAGTCATTTTGAATGTCATTGTGGTCTAATTTTCATTATCCACAAGCAAATTTGGTATCTTTGGCCATTGTTGTCGTTAGAATAATCACCCTCTCCATGGAAAGATCTAATTCCCTTTACCTCATTTAATCAAACCTATACACTGTAAACACGTGAGGAGTCAAGGAATGAGATCTAGAACATTGGTAATTAACAAAATTCTTTAAATACTTTATTACGGATTGATCCTCCTCAATGGGGAGTTTTATTGTCTGTTTTTTTAGAGGAATGTGAAACTCAAGTAAGTAATCACGGTAGAAGGGAATGAGGCTTTGGGGTTCATAGAAGTTCCAAAGAAACAAAAATAGTGGGTGGTTTCCTTGCATCGGGCTAATTTCCATGATTTCTCTAAAAAGAACCAGCAAAGTCTCGAATGTTGTATGCCAAGAACATCTGGGTTGATAACAAGGGACTAAAACAAGAGTCAGTAATTTTCCAATGAGGGCTTTTCAAAAAAGGTTTGATGGATTGGGTGCTATCGACAAAGACCGAGTAAGTATTTCTACACAGTGTTAGTACACCAATTTTTTCTTGCATTTAGACCACTTTTACTCCCAACAATCTTTTTTAACCAACCCAGAGGCATTTACTTTCTACAATTAGTATTTGGCTAACCTATGAAGACATGATCTTAGCTTAGTTCATCCTTCCAATCCATAGGGTCCCTCTATTAACCAAATTTCTTGCAAGTAAGCCTCTCTCTTCACTAAGTTCTGTAGGGCACTTCATCATCTTCTTAACAAGCCTTTGAGGCGTTGTCCCGTTCTTCTTAGGGTCTTAGCCAGCTCTAGGAGCACTTTGCCCGCCTTGGTTAATCAGCTCATTAGGGCACGACTAAGTTTACTCATTCTTCTTAGGGTCTTAGCTAGCTCTAGGAGTGCTTTACCTACCTTAGTTAGTCAGCTCATTAGGGTACGACCAAGTTTGCTCATTCTTCTCTTAGGGTCTTAGCTAACTCTAAGAGCGCTTTGCCCACCTTAGTTAGTCAGCTCATTAGGGTACGACCAAGTTTGCTCATTCTTCTCTTAGGGTCTTAGCTAACTCTAAGAGCGCTTTGCCCACCTTAGTTAGTCAGCTCATTAGGGCACAACTAAGTTTGCTTGTTCTTCTCTTATGGTCTTAGCTAGCTTTAGGATCACTTTGCCTACCTTAGTTAGTTAGCTCATTAGGGCATGACCAAGTTTGCTCATTCTTCTTAGGGTTTTAGCCAGCTCTAGGAGCGCTTTGTTAACCTTGGTTAGTTAGCTCATTAAGGTACGACCAAATTTGCTCATTCTTCTCTTAGGGTCTTAGCCAGCTCTAAGAGCACTTTGCTTACCTTGGTTAGTCAGCTCGTTAGGGCACGACCAAGTTTGCTCATTTTTCTCTTAGGGTCTTAACCAACTTTAGGAGCACTTTGCCCACTTTAGTTAGTCAGCTCGTTATGGCACGACCAAGTTTGCTCATTCTTCTCTTAGGGTCTTAGCTAGCTCTAGGAGCGCTTTACCCACCTTGGTTAGTCAACTCATTAGGGCACGACCAAGTTTGCTCATTCTTCTTAGGGTTTTAGTTAGCTCTAAGAGCGCTTTGCCCACTTTGGTTAGTCAGCTCAATAGGACACGACCAAGTTTGTTCAGTCTTCTTAAGGTTTTAGCGAGCTCTAGGAGTGCTTTGCCTACCTTGGTTAGTCAGCTCATTAGGGCACGACCAAGTTTGTTCATTCTTCTTAGGGTCTTAGCCAGCTTTAGAAGCGCTTTGCCAATTCATAAGAGCATGACCAGATTTCAATTCTGCTTTCAATCTTTTAACTAGCCCTTAAAGCGCTACTCTTCTCTTCTCCAAATCCCTAATGGATTGGACCTAGGATAGCTAGTTAGCTATAGTCCTTCTTAGAATGAAATCCATTCTTAGGGCAAAAATAGAGTCCATTTTATCTTTGAGGCAAAGTTTTGCTCAAACTTTACCATAAAAAGGGGCAATCGTAGATACCTAATATTTGCCTTACTTTTTATTTTTCAAATTATGTTATAGGGTCCTAAATTAAGAAATGTTAAAAAAAAAAATAGAAAATTAAAGAAAGCCAAAATAATTTTAGAAAAAAAATAGGAATTCTAGAAAAATAGGAAAATAGTAAAAGCACAAAAGATAGAAATTTAGAATAAAAAAATAAAAATAAAAATACAAAAAAATGGAAAAATTTGGAAAAGTACATAAAAAAAAAAGATTTTTGAAAAGTCACAAAAAAATAAAAAATAAATAAATAAAAGATTTAAAAAAATAACATTTCGTTAGATTAAATTTTTAATTTTGGTTTAGAAGTTGAACTATTGAACCTGGGCTTAAATCTGGCCCAAGTGACTGAGTCTATATGTGCAATTAAATTGTACATATGGATAAGGTACAGGCCAACGGCCTGATGGTTAAGTATATGGACATAACACTAGCATTAAGCATGAGGTCTTGGGTTCGAAACTTGGCAAAGGCAAAGATGCCTTTTTTTCTTATTTTTCAATTATATCAAGAACTACCATGTGTTAGGATCTGATTGTGTCATGTGTCTTGACACTTGGCATCCTCCTATTTGACGGCCTTACTAACGTGATGCCACACAGCTGCAACGTGTCACGAATGACATGTGGCATGTTGGGGTTGGCTGGCACGATTGACATGGCGCTATGTTAGCCCACTTTTCCCTCCCCTTCTTTCCTTTTCCCTTTGTTTTCCTCTCTTTCCCTCTCTTTCCCTTCTCTTACCCCCTCCTTCCTTCATTTTCCCCAGATTTCTAGCACTTTCCTCTTTAGACTTCCCACTTCAACATGATTTTTGGGCCCTTTCTTGTTGTAATTTTGCCAAATCAATGGTGAAATTGCAAACTAGACATGGCTTAGTGTTAATAGTGATCCAGAACACGTCTAGATTCATGCATTAGCACATTCAAATCAGCATTCAAAAATCGGAAAAAAGCAAGTTTTTGGGCGTTTTTCATTAAATCCGATTCCAACTTTCCTTTGTTTCTGAGTTGAATTTGTGTATAAATTGATGATCATGGGATATAGACAGACACATACAATGAACAGAATCAATCTCCACACTCTCTTTATCCATTCCCGATCACTTTCTCTCTCTAACCTACTCTTTCTCTCTTCGATTCTCTCTCTTCACTCCAACTTGAGTTGAGCCATTACTCTAGGAAGACTACCCGCCGCTCAAGCTCCCTAACCTAGCTGCTTTTAACCTCTATTGTGTCCCCTAGCAACTCTACTAAAGTAGTTACCACCAAACCCTGACCGTCGCCCTTCTCTCTCTCCTCGAACCACCACTTTAGCATCCTTCGACCCAAATTAACATCACGACCACTCTCCCCATATCCTTAAACCCCCAAACCAACACTCCATTCGTGCCCAGCTGCCACCATGTTGGAGAAGCGAATGCTACCATCGACTGCCACTTCCAAAACTACCCAAAACGAGCTCCATTAACCATGGCATTTCCTCTACCCCCCCTAATCCCAATTAGAAACATACAAAAACCCCATTTCCCCTTCGATTTAGAGGTTAGATCAAGCTGAATCGTACACTGCTAATGCTGTTGAAGAGGAAGCCAAGATTCTACCCGACCTGACCCAAAGGATTGATCGGCGACCTGGTCTAACAATCTGACTCGACCCGACTGACCCATGTTTGACTTGTGCATCCTGCTGCCTTTGTCCGATTTTTTTTTTTTCTTTTTTTTCTTGTTTTGTTTTATTTATTTATTTAATTATTTGTTTTTTTGTGTAAATGTAATAAAAAAAAAGAAAAAAAAAAGAACGAGAAAAGACAAGAAAAAAAAAGAAAGAGAAGAAAAAGAATAGGAAGTATTTTATTTTGTGTTTTTTTTTTTAATTTTCACATTTAAACAAAAGAAAAACCATAAAAAAAAAACTAACTAACAATAAAAAGTAAATAAATAAATAATAAAAATAGAAAAGTTACTTTTGACACTTAGAAAATAATTTTTTTTCAATAAACATAAAATAGATCTTTTCTAAACTAGGGCATTTTAGGTTTTCCAAAAATAAAATCCAACTTAGAACCTTTTATAGTCTTTTCTCAAATCAACTCTAAATGGGTAAAAATGTAAACTCCGTAAGTTTTCTAAAGTTAAAATCAATCAACCCGCTATATTTTGATTGAAAGAACTACGTGCGTCTAATCCCGAATAGCAGGTACGTAGGCATCGTACGTAAGTATGGGGTGACTTAAAATATGAAAAGTTTTATTTTTTCCATTTTTAGATATTTATGTAAATTAATCAATTTAGTCGCAGATATTATAATTAGATGTTTTTTAGAAATTAAAAAGGGTATATTTAAAAAGCGAAATTAAATTTGAAAAGTTAAAAATGGTACCCATTTAGGGTTTAATAAATTAGCCTCGGAATCCAGATCTCTAGTTTTCAAAAAAACCGTATTTATAACTTGGTTTTTTAATTAATAGGCCGGTAGCTAAGTTATAACCAATCTACCTAATTGGTTATAACTTAATCCATTTTCCTAACTTCGATCAGGTGATAACTCCAAATCCTTTCAAGTTGCAAAAAAATGGTCTTCTTTAAACCCTAGTCGAGGGTCAATATTAAACAAGTACGGTTTAGTACTGATTGGTTTAGACAATACCTAATTTTATAAAAGAACCGGGAGGGTGAAAAATCAGGCTCAACACTTACCCTTAGTCAAACTAAGTGATAGGAGAAGAGGTCGCGATAAGGTTGGGGATCCAGGGTTCGAAGGTAGTCTTGAGTGGAGCATGTTTCTCCACTCTACAAGCCTCTGTTTGGCTCCAATTCATAAAGTGTGCAATGTTAAACTCCTTAAAACTTGGATTAGAGTAAGTGCAATTTCTCTAATCTCATGATAATTGGTTAATGTTATGCGATGATATTTGCTTGAATGTGCATTGCATCTAATTGAACTTGCTTGAAAACCCTAGTTGCTTTGTGTCAAATACATACTATTGTCTTCATTTCACTTACTGAGCAAGTTGTCGCCTATTTCCTTATAACTATTTTGCAGGTTTTCTTAGTAGATTCACTAATACTATTTCAAGTTCTAGAAGATTAGAGAATGAGGTCGGGGAGTGAGATTTAAGACAACCTGATTGAATTTCTATTGTTTTTATAGATTATATTAATCTCTTAGAAAACTAATAGGGTCTCCTCAGGTAATCCCGAATTTTCAAACTAATTATACTTATTCCATGTTTTATAACCCTATGGTTTTTAGTAAAATTTTAGTAGACACTTTATCTTTTCCTAATAATGTAGTTCTTAAGATTTTTATTAAATTCAAGGTTCATTTCTCATGTTATTTATAAAACTTGATCTTTCTTGGATATTTAAGCTATAACATTATTTTCAATAGCTATTTTGAAAAGTTACATGACAAATTGATTCCTACTAGGTACTGAATGAGATACTTCTAAGCAGTAGAGTGGTGACAATAGATATACATATTTAATGCATATAATGTATATTATACATAGATACATATATATCATATACAATTTCACTTCATTTATTATTTTATGAGTTAAATAACTTATATCTAAGATCTTGTTAAGTTTCAAAGCTTAAATCTCAAGTTTTTGATAAATATGGGCTTTATCAATAAAATTATGTTTTTATCAAATTAAACCTTTTATATATTGTATTTTAAGAAATTGACTTTATTTGGTTACTTATTCTAACTTTTTTAGTCTCATTATGAAGTTTGAATTAAAAAGGATAATGTTGCTCGATGTCTTAAATTTAAGGGCTTGAAACCTAAACTATTATAATCAAGGTCAAGATGGAGACTGAAAAATTGAAAGTGTAGCTCAAGTCTAAGTAAAGAGCCCATAGCAAGGTCTTTGAGGAGTTGTTGACTCTAAAGGCATTAAATGACAAGCTGTTTAAACAAACCTAGGAGTTAAAGGATTAGTTGTATAAGAAGAAGGAAAAGTATTAGAGCTTAGGATAAACTATTATGTCAATGAGTGAAGAAGAGGACAAGGTTAAGGCTTAAATTAAGGATTTGGAGATTAAGAATTCTAATTTTACAGCTTGGGTCACTGTATTGGAGCAAGATTCAAAGGCAAAACCTTTTGGTGGAGGAAGCTTTAGAGATTGTCACGTCGAGTAAATGATACAGAAAGTTACCATAGAGGAAGTTGTTGGAAGGGGTATAGCTTGCTAGGGAGGAAGAGTTAAAGGTCCATCTTGATTACGAGCTCTCCTGACTTAATTTCCCTAACATCAATAATGATGAAGGCAATAGTGACAACAAGGAAGAGGTCAGCTTCGAGGAGGGAAATAAAGAATAGGGACAAAGTGATGACTTACTTATGTAGCTGAGATCCCTTTGCCTGCTGAAGTGCCTACTCTAAAGGATGTCCCATCTACTCCAAAGGTTGTTCCATTGCTCCAACTAAAGTAGCTAACATCAATCAAGATCTTAACTTAGCTAACTCTAAGGAAAATGTTGTCGATCAACCATCTAACTTGTTGATAGTCACTTTTCGTTCACTTGGCTCGTTAAATGTTAATAGTCACAGATTTGCTTATTCGTCCATTCGGCTTTTGAGTGGTTGAGTAACTTACATTCTTGACATCCAGTTGAGTGACACAGACCCATTCCTAATTTGAAATCAAGGGAAATGGTGTGAACAGTTATCACTAGTACGATTATATTACATAACTGCTTGCTTTCCTTACATTTTAGGGAAGGAGTCCAATTAAGAGCCTTCTATGTATCTTGATGGTTATTCCAATAATTACTACTTCAGATATGACATTTGCCTATAAATACAAGAAAGAAACACTGTAAGAGTATCTTACACTTCTTGACCACTCACTTAACTTTCCCTACTCATACTGGTCGTATCGGACTAGCCCTAGCACCAAGTCCTTTTCTTTTCTCTTTGCAGGATATTTCCAACCACCAAAATTCACTAATAACATTTGTCGCCGTCCATTTTTCTCAAGTACACCTACATGGCTAAAACTCAATTGACTAAAAGTGCAGGTGCTGGCACTTCCCCCTAACACCTTGATGGGGGGAGTAGGCATATTAACGAGCAATGTTTAGCTAGGCTTTAGCAACTTTGCCTTGACTTGGCTAAAGAAAACCAAGAACTAAACAATAAAACATGAAGAGATCCTTAATCTCCTTCATAACATTGTTCACCTAAATCAAAATAAAGAGCATGGCAATCATAATGCTGAGAACAGCGATGACTCAATTTATTCACTTGAGATGCTGAAAAAGCAAGCTGAGGTTCTAATGGGACCTTTAGCTCTTGCACATACAAAAATTGACAAAGGCAAGCAACCATAGCAGGTGCACTATGCTGGACCTTCGCATGTCAACACCTTTGCTACAATAAGCAAGTAATTCTAAATTAAGAAGAGTCCCTTCACTCCTGAGGTATTGGAGGAAGTGATACTATGGTACATTAAGTTATTACAATTTGAAACTTATGACTATATGAAAGATCCTAAAGATCATTTGGAGTACTACTGTACATTGGCCAAGTTGCATAGTTTCAGTGATGTAATGACTTGTCAAGCCTTTCCCTCAACTTTAAGGAATGCAGCTAGTATGTGGTTCAAACATTCGAATCTAAACACTATTTCCTATTTCAAAGAACTAACAGGAGTGTTTCTTTAGCACTTCCTTATAAGTAAGCTTCTTGTTAAGGATTCTTTAATCCTTAACACAATCAAACAACGATTAGATGGGTCAATAAGAGATTACTTGGCCAGGTTTATGGCTAAGATGGTCCAGATCCTAGAATCGAACATGAGTATAGCCCTTAATGCTGTAATTAATAGAGTTAAGCCCCATGGAGACTTTTTGAAGTCTCTTACAAAGAATAAGCTATGAACTTTCATCGAGTTTAAGGCGAAGGCCACCTCATACACTTAACAAGAAGATAACATAAAGGCTCAGTAAGAGGTTGATTAGAACAGAGGAGATAGGAAAAATGACAAGAGGAGAAGTGCAAAAGATAAACTTAGGAGAAATGATGACCAAGGTTTGGGTGTTGAGAGAAAGATACCAAGGATTCCAACATATTTATCCCATACCCTTGTCAATTGTCCAATTTCATATATATTGATGGAGGTACGTAAGCATAGAGGTGTTTTGCAATGGTTGAAAAGAATGAGAGGAAATCCCTAAAGGAGGAATTTTAATAAGTATTGCAATTTCCACCGTGACAAAGGCCATAACATAGACAAATGCATCTAACTCAAGAATGTGATTGAGGATGCCATTCAACGTGGGCATTTGCGAAAGTTCTTAGTGCATGATGTCGAGAATATTAAGAGACCATCTTAGAGAAGATGCAAAGAACAGGAGAACACTGAGAGATGTAAGGGACTTGAGTTCCAACAAAGTACCCCTTAGAGATAAGCATCCATAGAAGAAGAACTCTAGAAGCTATTGAAGGTAGGATTTATTTGGGAAGAGCCTTATCTGACTTAGTTAGCCAACTGTGTGCTAGTCAAGAAATCTAACAATGAGTGGTGCATGTGCATAAACTTCATAGATCTCAACAAGGTCCATCCTAAGGATTTTTTTTCCATAGCCAAAAATTGATCAATTGGTAGATTCGATTGTTGGACATGGCATTGCTTTCGTTTATGGATGCTTACTTGGGTTACAACCAAATTAAGATGGACAAGGAGGATGAGGTTCATACGTCATTTGTTACCAATTTTGGAATGTATTGTTACACAGTGATACCCTTTAGGTTAAAAAACACTAGTGCAACTTACCAAAGACTTATTACTAAGATGCTCAAACCATAGATCTACTAAAATGTCGAAGTATATGTTGACAACATGATTATGAAGAGCTTGATAGAGGATCGGCATCTTACTGATCTTGACAAGACATTTGCTACTCTTAGGAGATACAACATGAAGCTTAACCTATAGAAGTATGTTTTTAGTGCAACTTGGGGAAAGTTTCTTAGATATATGGTCACTTGGCACGGCATTGAAGCCAACTCGAGAAATATTGAGACAATAATAAATATGAAATCCCCCCATACAGTCAAGGTAATATAGGAACATATTGAGCAAATAGCCGCCCTCAATCGGTTTGTGTCAAGAAGTACGGATAGGTGCATAGAATTCTATAAAATCTTAAAAAATACGAAAGGATTCAAATAGTCTAATGATTATAAAAGAGCTTTCAATAATCTCAAAGAATCCCTTACGTCACCCCCGATACTCTCGATACCCATCTTTAAAGAAAATTTATATTTATAATTGTCAGTTAGCTACTGAGCTCTTTCTTCTGTATTGGTCTGAATTGATGGCAAGGTGTATCGACTTGTTTATTACGTAAGTCATGTTTTGCAAAGGTTAAAGCATCAGTACATCAAAATTGAGAAGTTTGTTTTAGCAATGGTTTTCTTAGCAAGGAAATTGAAACTGTACTTCGAAGCTCACCAAATTGTGGTCCTCATAGATTAGCCATTACAGTAGGCTCTACAATGGCTAGACTCTTCTAGTAAGATGATGAAATATGATCTAGAGCTAAGTGCCTATGGTGTATAATACAAACCCATAATGGCATTAAAAGCTCAAGTGTTGGCAAATTTTTTGGCCGAGTTCACTGGTGAGGAAGATTGTGTAGAGATTGTCGAGAAACCAGTATGGTACCTTTATGTGGATGGTTCTTTCACTAGAGAAGGAAGTGGTGTAGGCCTTGTTCTTCAAGACCCCTACAACGTTAAGGTCAATTATGCTTTAAAATTTGGATTGCCAGTTAGCAATAATGAAGCAGAATACAAAGCTTTGATTGCCAAATTGAAACTAACAAAAGAGATTGGTGCCGAGAAACTTAAAGTGTTCTCTGATTAACAACTGGTGGTGAATCAAGTCGTAAGAAGCTATGTAGCTAGGGAAAAAGAAATAAGTAAGCACCTATTGATGGTATGAACACTTGTAGAATATTTTCAATCTTTTTCAATCCACAAGGTTCCTAGAAGTAGGAATATCGTTATTGATAAGTTGTCAAAATTAGCCAGTATGGTATTCCCTGACTTGAGCAACAAACTTTTTGTTGAGTTTCTTCCATAGAAAAGTTTATCCACTTTTTCGTAGAGCTATGAATTGACTCCTTGCCTAAAAGAAGAATCTTGGATGGATCCCCTAGTAGATTATTTGAGAGATGGTATTCTCCTTGATGATAAGAAAGAAGCATGAAGATTGGTTTATAAAGTTACGAATTATACGCTGATAGATGATAAGTTGTACAAACGCAACATTTGACAACCCTATCTTTGATGCCTTCCTTTGAAAGATGCCCAATGGGTGTTATTTGAACTACACAATGGAGTATGCAGTAACCATGTGAAAGTACAGACATTGTATGTTTGCACTTTGTGACTTGACTATTATTGGTTAACCATGAAGGAAGATGCAAGGATGGTTGTTCGGCGTTGTCTACAATGCTAGAAGCATGAGGCATCGAGTCACGTGCCTTCAATTGAACTATGTTGCCTATCCAGTCCTTAGCCTTTTTCTTAGTGGGGGTTAGATATTCTTAGACCCTTCTCGAAGTCTATAACCCAACAACAATTTGTCATTGTTGCTATGGGTTATTTTACAAAGTGGGAAGAGACTGAGGTAATGGCAGGGGTCATTGAGCATAAAGTGGAAGCATTTGTTTTCAATTACATAATATCGAGATTCAAAGTCCCTTTGGTGATAATAACAAATAATGGCTCGTAGTTTGACAATGATAAGTTTCGGGCATTTTACGAGAAGTATGACATTCACCTAAACTACACATCTGTAGAATACCCTCAGACAAATGGACAAGTTGAAGCGGTTAACAAGATCATCTTGTACGGCTTAAGGAAGTAGGTTAATCAAGTCATGGGGAAATGAGCTGATGAATTGCCAGATGTCTTATGGGGGTACAGAACCACCGACAGAACTGTAATAGGGGAAACCCCCTTCCGGTTAACATATATTAGATCTGCCTAATATATGAACGTAAAATTTTGATGTGATGGTTAATCAAGTTGGATTAATAGCAAATTTAGACACCATTGAAGAGATTAGAGATATTGTAAGAGCAAGGGTTGCAACATACTAGCATAGAGCAGCTAGGTATTACAATAAAAAAGTAAAGCATAAGGTTTTTCAACTGGGGATTTGGTTTACCAAAAGATGGAAGCAACTAGTGCATGAGAGAGTCAAGGAAAACTCGGCCTAAATTAGGAGGATCTTGTTAGGATCCAAGAAGTTGTTGGCAAGGGGGCTTATCAACTAGAAAGGTTAGATGGATTAATCCTCCCTTGGGTATGGAATGTCAAGAATTTGAAACTCTATTTCAATTAATTGCTTGGATGATGTTCATGTCCACTTATTTTGTAAGGCGATAGCCTACTTGTTTATAAGAATTAAATTTGAAGTATTATTTTGTTTCTTGGTCTATTTAGACCGATGAGTTAATAAGTTTAAACTATAAGGTGAACGAACTGACCTAAGTTCTAGCCTATCGTGTTTAACGAACTTTAGAAATTAGTCCTATAGCCTAGTAATATGGTTAGTCCACGTCTCAGATAGCTAATGGACAATGTCTATAAAAGATGCAAGAAAGGTGTATGAAATAAAACATGCCGAAAGAGTTGGGCATGTGAAATAAAACAAGCCTAGAAACACTTAGCATATGAAATAAAACATGTTGATGTACAATAACATATGAAATAAAGCATGCATATTAATAAAAGAAATCGTACATGCTAGGAAAATGTGGTGCATGAAATAAAATTTACTGGAAATACTAACTTATATGAGTAACGTGTTTTTCATTCATCATAATGTTATTACCGATGCTCAACTAGTTGGCCCAGAGCATTACTATGTATAAAGTGCAAAAGTATAAGACTATCCTATGGCTTACTTTTGGAGTGAGTAGATGCAATCTTTGGATCAGAGGCTATAGCTCTATTAGAGCATACTTCTTTTTCGGCACCTAGGGTCTTAGAACAGGTGGATTTTTCCTTTCGCTCATAGGGGATTTCCTTTGATAGACACTCTTCATCTTCCCTCAGGTCTTTGGCATAAGATTTGTTATTGCCCTTCTTAACATTCTCGGCGCTTGATTCTTTGTTGTCATCCTCATTGCAACTACTGACTTTGTCATCGATGTTAGTGAAATCAAGGCAGGAGAGATCATAATCAGGGTAAAGCTTGAGGATTCCCTCTCTCGTCTCCTAGACCCCCTCCAATAATTTTTTTCCATAATAATCTCTTATATTGTCAACTGTGAGTGATGATATCTAATGCCTCTTCAACAGGGGGTCCTCTTTTCACAGTCTCCTCTAACTTGGCAACACGACTTTGCAACCTTGTGTTGTTGGTCTCCAACTCTTTGATTTCTACCTTGACCTTATCTTCCTCTTCACTCATAGTGTAGAGAGTACAGCCTAAACCCTAGTACTTTTCCTTTTTCTTCTATAGCTCCTCTTTTAAGCCTTGAGATTCCTTGTATTGCTCTTCAACCTTAGCCTTAAGGCTTAAGACTTCATTGGTGCCTAATGTGTGCACCAATTTTTCGGAGGCCAGTTCTTCCTGGTATTTTCTAGCCTCTATCTTGGCCCTTATTCTCACATTATCGACAGTAGTAGTATAGGCTTTAGAGGAGTTGTATGCATCCTTAATTTTTTGCAATAAGTAATCTAGAACCATGAGTATTCCAGATGAATTGGCAGATTACATGAAGGCTATCATTGTTATTACCTTCTTCGTCTCTTTATCGGCCTTCTCTAAAGTTGTTAAAATATGGCTACTTATCTAAAAATGAACAAGAATGGTAGTAACTAAGTAAACTTAAAAAAGTTTAAAGGATGTCATAGATACTCACATCATACAGCTTGGCCGCGATGCGAACCTTATTGCAACAATTGACCCTATCAATGTCCTTCTTTGCAATTTCTTTATCCTTGGGAAGAATAATACCTTCCATTAAGGCCAAAGATTTCGTCCTATCACCCAAGGTCAAGTCAGTATGTAAGATGTTGTAGCTCCAACACGGGATGAAGTATTCGCCAACATCTATGTTGGGGACGAATTTTGTACTATTGATACCAAGAGCCTTATTGCGTATGGCCTCCTTCGTCCATTTGTCCAAATCTTTAGCCTTCTTGGTGGATGGTAAGCTGATAAGTTCCTTCTTAGGTCTTTTGTTAGTGCTCAGCACCATCTCTACCATTAATGACGACCCTTCGGTGGTTGTAGTAGCTTCAGCCTCATGTTAGGGTTGGGTCTCTTGACCATCCTCTCTTGGCTTTGTAGTAGGTTGAATAATCTAAAATGGAAGAGCTTCGGTATGTACAGCTTCAACCACCCCAAACTTCTTACTCCCCTTCCGCTTTTTAGCTAGGTAAGAGGTCTTCTTTTGGGCTATCAGCTACTTTACTACACCCTCCTTTATTACTTTCTTTGCAACGGTTGGCTAAGTGGTAGTGGAAGTAGTGGCTACACGCTTGTTAGCCTTTAATTTCTTGGTCTTAGCTTGATAGGATTCACCTCACCAGCACTTATGTCTGTAGTAAGAAGCGTGACACATTAATATTAGTATGAGAAAAAAAAAATAATAAACTTACATTTTTAGTACCAAGCAAGGCTCAAAGACAACAATTCTTCCCTCAAGTCATAAGAGCGGCTTTCCTCTTGTAGCTATTCTCGACATGGTGGTCACTCATTAGTGTACCTTCCTTCTCAGAGAAGATCGGTTCTCTGCTTTCATAACGCCTTATTATTCTCTCGATGTCCTAGAAGAACATTTTGTTCTTTCTTCTTTCCTGAATCTTCTTTGTTGCAATGGTATCATTCGACATGAACTCTATATCCTTTGTACGGATTAGCTCGATCCATTGAGTCAAGAAATCCAACTCTTCGTCTGACATTATTGACATGAATTTGTTGTACCACTTATAGATCATGGACTCCAACCCATCCGTGAACTTCTACCCATGCTTTGCAGTAGCAAAGTACTAGTTGTTAAGTTGCTTCTTAATTGTAAAGAAGTACCAGAATAGTTGAGGCATAACCCTGACTTCAACCTCTTCACAGATTATTTTGAAAGCCACTAAAAGCCGATATGTATTGGTGAAAACATACTTGATGCCACTTGGATATAATTGAAGAATTGCTTAATAAATGCTGAGAAAGGGAAGTGTAGTCCAAAATCAAGATACTTTAGATAAATGTGGAACTCATGCTCCCTTGGGAAATATGCTCTTTCCTCTTCGCTCGACCTCCTCAGATTCCATGCCCCTAAAAGGTCTTGCTAGTACTTATTGTATTTTGAAACAAGGACCCTATTGGTGGCACTAACAGCTCCGTCTAGCGAATCATGGAAATAGACTATATTATTGTATAGATACCTAGCCACATATCTACCTTCCTTATCATCTAGGTAGGCATTTGTTGTGAGTGAATTGATTTAGGCGAGTTTATCCTACCACTTCACTACGCTATTAGCCGAATTACCCGAGGAACATGCTGTCTCGCTCCTTTCTTAGGGGGGAGAAGTGGCCTTAGTCTTTGTTGCTTCGGAATTCGAAAGGATAAGTCGATGAATTATATTGCAAACCATACTTAATTAATTATGAGGAATTTCACAGATTTTGAAGAATTTAAGAGAGAGTAAAGATGAGACGTTATAGGAAAATGGAAATTTATGGATGCAATTGAAGAATCTGTTTTGATTTTAAACAATCCCTTAAATACGGATAGTTCATCTTCGTAACTATAAATGTGTTTTTGATGATAATGATGTGCTGGTTAAATAATGGCGTTGATTGTCGACACATGTTTTGAGAGAGAAATCTAATGATTATCAAGTCTCTGACAGTTATTAGGCCGTGCCGTAATGTTGAACGAGGTGACGGATGTCATACCTTCTACTTTTTGGTCTTTGAATAGGTAGGAAAATGAAAGTTGTGACTTTTCATTTAAGATGTGATCCATCTTCCTTCCTACTTGACTCGGCATCTAAGGAATTGCTCTCTACTCAGCCTTTAGTGTATTAAACATTACTCCCTTTATCGAATCCTTGAACATGGGAGTTGGGGAGCAAATGTTGATAGTTAGTTTTCATTCACTTAGCTTATGAAACATTGATAGTCAAAGATTCGATCACTCGTCCATTCAGCTTCCGAACGGCCAAGTAACCTACATTCTTGGCTTCTAGTTGAGTGACACAGACCCATTCTTAATTTAAATTCAAGGGAAATGGCATAAACAGTTATCACTAGTACGGTTATATTATATAATTGCTTGCTTTCCTTATAATTGAGGGAAGGAGTCCAATCAAGAACCTTCTATGTGTCTTGATGGTTATTCCGATAACTATTGCTTTAGACATGACATTCGCTTATAAATACTGGAAAGAAACATTGTAAGAGTACTTAACACTTCTTGACCACACACTTAACTTTCCCTACTCATATTTACTAACTTAGACATCGGAGTGATCGTACTGGATTGGCCCCAGTACCACGTGCTTTTCTTTTCTCTTTGTATGATATTTCCAACCACCAAAATCTACCGAAAACACAACTGATTTATTCCGCTTATGATTTGAACTTTTTATTAGGTTCGAATACCGATCTTTTGGTATGTAATTTTTGAATTTGTTGAACTTTTTTTTATCGATGATTAATTTCAGTATGTTTTATTTTACGAACTTTGAGAATCAAAATATGAATATTGCCTAAGAAGGCTTCTAATGATTAGTGCTTGGATCCTTATTTTTATTAGGGTAATTATCGTCTATCTATTAACCCTTATAGATGTAGATAGAAGAAATCCATTAATTGTCTTAGATCTGAACTTTCTCAAGTGTCTGAGTTTATTAATCGAATAACATTAGAATTTATCAAGGTTGATTGAATTCCTTAATTGTTTTAATTTGGAGCTCACTAAAATCAATTAAGCTCGTTGATTGTATAAGGCCAGAACTTTGCTAAGCTCGTTGACTGTATAGGTTGGAGCTTTATGATGGTTAGTTTGTTTACTACACGAGCTTGAACTATATTATTTGTTAATCATGATTTCATCAAGAGAAAAGAATACAAATGCTAAAACATGAATATATAGTTCTATAATTATGGCTATTTCCTTACATAGTTCTAAAATGACTTCCAAATGCTAAAACATGAATATATATATATACATTCTACACAAGAATAAAACACAACTAGTTGAAATACAACTTCTAATTCTCGGCATTCCATGCCCATAGGATGACTTGTCCATCTAACCTTTCTAATTTCTCAACTCTGTTCCTTACAACTTCTTGAACTTATACTGGATCTTCCCAATTAGCAATGAGTTTTCTTTAGTTATCTCGCTTGCCTGTCGCTTCCATCTTCTTGCAAACTAATTCCCTTAGGTAGAAGACTTTATGCTTGACTTTCTAATTATAATATCATGCCACCTTAAGTTGGTAAGTGGTAACCCTTACCCTAAAAGCATCTCGAATTTCTTAAATGGTGACCAAAAGAGCTATTAAGCTGACCTAATTTGACATGATGTCAAAACTTTATGTGTGAAAATTAGGCAATTCTAACTCGATCGGTAGGACATTCTCTAAGCAAAGGCCATTCTAAATGGGATTTCTCTTGTTGATGTTTTGTGGGTAGTCTTGTATCCCCATACAATACTAGGGAGCTCGTCAGTCCATTTTCCCTTCGCTTGGTCAACTCTCCTCTTTAAGCTATATAGTATGGTCTTATTAATGGCCTTTACTTGCCCGTTTATTTAGGGATGAGCCATTGAAGTGTAGTTTAGTTATATGTTGTACTTCTCATAATGTGCTTAAAATTTGTCATTGTCGAACTGTGGACCATTACTAGTGATAATCATGTAAGGAACCTCAAATCTTACCAAAATAAAGTTGGACACAAATGACCTGACTTTTTGCTTAGTTATTTTTGTCATTGCTTTGGCTTCTACCCACTTGATGAAATAATCCACTATAACTATTATGAACTGCCACTATACAGTAGCCTTGGGGAAAGGTTTAAGTATGTCTAAACTCCATTGAGCAAAAGGTTAGGGGTATGTTAAACTATGTAGTTTGCTTGATGGCGCATAGTTCATAAATTCATGCTTTTGATACTATGGACACCATTAAACTACTCTCTTGGCATCCTCCTTCATGGTCAGCCAATAATAGCTAAGCCTTAATGGTCTAACATATAATGTTTGAGCTTTAACATGGTTACTGCATATTCCTACATACAAATAAAAAAGAACTTATTGAGCTTGCTTGGGTACTAAGCAATGGAGATACGGTTGAGTAAAGTTGTGCTTATAGAGCTCCTCATTGATTATGGCATAGTTTGTGACTTGGTACACAAGCCTCCAAGCTTCCTTCTTAGAAGTGGAAAGTGTACCATCTTTCAAATATTCAATAATTGGATCCATCCAAGATCTTTTTTTTCAAGCTAAGTTACACCTTACAACCTTGGCCCATCACTTCCTAGCTTTTTCTTAGTAGATACTCAATAAAGAGTTTATCATTCAGGTTTGGAAGAGATGTACTAAACAACTTTGACAATTTGTTGGCAGCAATATTTCATGCTCTTAGGATCTTCATAATGGTAAAAGATTGAAATTCCTCTATGAGCATTTATACCATAGTTAAGTACTTACTCATCACTTCTTCTTTTGTCACATAATCCCCTTTAACTTGGTTGACGATCAATTGTGAATAAGAGAATACTTCAACTTTCTCGACTCCAACTTCCTTTGCCAATTTTAGTTTAGCAATTAAGTGTTCGTATTCAGCCTCATTATTGCTAGCCAGGAACCTAAATTTCAACGCATATATGATTTTTACATTAAGTGGCCCTTGTAGAATAAGTCCTACTCCATTGCCTTCTTATGTTGAAGAGCCATCCATATATAAGTTCCAAATAAGTATTTCAACTATTTATACACTACCTTCTTCTCTTGTAAATTCTGCCAACTACTAATATTTATCCTTTTAGTATTGTTTTGGGTTTTTACTGCACACCATAGGTACCCAATTCAAGAGCATATTTCATCATTTTTCCTGAAGCATTAGGTCATTGCAAGGCTTACCGTAGTGGTTGATCCATAAGAATTATAATCTAGTGAGATTCAAAATACGGCTTAAGCTTTTTAGCTGAAATCACCATGGCTAATGCAAAATTTTCAATCTTGGTATATCACTATTCGGGCCCTATAAGATGTGGCTTACATAATAGATTGGCTAATGCTCTTTTGCCTCTATGTAGACTAGTATAGAGGAAAGAGCTCGACTACAAATAGGTAAATATAGAAATGAATCCTCTTTGGGAACAGGTTTCGAAAGCACCTATGAAGATGATAAGAAAACCTTCATTCACCTGAATGTGACCTCACATTCATTAGTTCATCTAATCTCCTGGGGGATTTTTGAAACCTTGAAACATTCGGTGCATTTATCCACACACTTTGAAACAAATCAATCTAGGGAGACAATTTAACTTGTCAACTCCTAAACTTCCTTAATTGTACTCGGGGACTTCATGTTTCAATAACATCAATCTTCCTAAGGTTTGACTCAATGTCCCATTAGGTTACCATATAACCCTTGAATTTGCTTGATGTGGCTCTAAAAATGCATTTCTGCAAGTTTAGTTTCATAATATATCTTCTCAATGTATCAAATGTCTCATGTAAGTTAGCAAGATGCTAATCATCTTCATTGCTCTTGACTATCATGTCATTGGCATATACATCAACATCAAGTGCATTTAAGGCTTAAACATCTTTATCACGAGTGTTTGATAGGTCACACTAGCATTTTTTAACTAAAAAAGCATGACTGTATAACAATATGTTCCAAAGTTCATGACAAACAAGGTATGTACCTTGTCCTCTCTTTCCACTCTAATTTGATTGTATTAAGAAAACATGTCCATAAAAGAGAGTAAGGCTTGCTCTATTGTTGACTCCACCATTTGGTTGATCCTTGATAGGGGAAACTAGTCCTTAAGGTAAGCTTGCTCAAATTGGTGAAATCTATACACATATGCCACTTGCCATTTGACTTCTTGACCAACACACAATTGGCTAACCATGTTGGGTAAGGCTCTTCCCTTATGAACCTTGCCTTTGGTAACTTCTGGAGTTCTTCATCAATTGTAGCATTAGAGCTACGCAAATGAGTTTTAGCCTACAAGCCAGCCTGTTTAACTCATTTTAAAAACGAGTTAAGGCTAGGTTTTTCAACTTATATAAAAAGCAAGCCAATTTGGCTCAACCCATTCAACTTGCAGGTTAAAGCATGCTAACCCATGACGGGCTAGGTTAGCTTACTTTTTTTTTTCAAATACAAAAAAGAAAGTAAGTATTTCATCTATATTAACTTAGGCCCTTGTATTTTGGTTTGGCCCTCTCATTGTCTTTTCTATCTTTTTCCATAGTCATTTTCCATTTTTAGCCTAAATAGTATCTTATATATTCATTGGAAATAAATGAATTAAGTTAGGTGCTTGGTTTGCACTTTGAAAACTGCTTACTATTCAACGTATACGACTGATTTAGTTTACATGAAATATTTAGTATGGTTTTTGTATATGTAATTATATCTTGAAAAATGAAGCAATTCTTCTCATGTCTTGAAATCATTAGACAATTAGATTTTTATCGACATATAAATTTTTTAGATTTGGAAAGGAGTTTAAATGTCTATTGATTACTTATGTGTTTGCTTCAATTGAATCATAAAATATATGCCTTATTATTTTCAAATCCATCATATACGTAACTTTCAATTCATCATTGTTGTGAATTGTGAATTAAATAATAACTCAGCCAATACTTAATATTAGCTTTTAATTATCTATTATAGTTAGAAATCAAGATAATGTCTAGAAAGAGTCTTTGGATAATTGATCAAATGAAATTCGCAATTATCTCCATTTTGATGGTGGGTTGGCTTGTTTAACCTATGAGCCAAAGTAGGTCGAGCTAGGCTAGCAAAATTTGGGTCCCTGTATAAAGTGGGCCATAATTGGTTAGTCCGTTTAACTTGCAGGTCGGATCGAGTTGGCTTGTTTAACCTACTTGCATATCTCTATGTAACTTGTTGTTTAGGGGCGAAGTGCCTTTTCTTTTGTTGAATAACCTTTGCATTAGGATCTATCTTTATCCTATGTGTCATGATCTCTCTTAGGATGCCTGGCATATTCGAGGGAGCCCATGCAAACACATCGGTAATGTCTTGAAGGAACTTTATTAGATCTTGTTTGATCCTCATCAATAAAGGCTTCCCGTTCTTAGTGGTTTATTGGGATCGCTTTTGAGTTGAACTTCTTCCACCTCTTCTTCAACACTTTCCATACTATTGAACTTACTTTTAGGACTTACTTCGATGTGGAAAACTTCCTCACACTTGATTGCTCTCAAATATAATGACTTAACCGGTTATTGGTTTCCCTTGCAAATTGCAATCCTTAAAGGAGTAGGGAACTTGGCATTTATATGTGTTTGTTGAAGGAACTATGTTGAACAAGTTCTAGCATGTTCGGCCCATGATCATGTTGTAGGGTGACCAACACTTGATGATGAGGAAGTCTACTTTATCTTTTGCCACATTATCATCTTCTCCAATCGGAATTGGGAGTGTAATAACTTTGATTACTCATATAGGCTGGTTGTTAAAGGCATATAGACCGTAGCATAAGATCTCAATTGTGCTTTAATCTTTGGCTTCATTTGATCGAACGCATGTTAGAATATGATATCAGTCAAGCTTCCTGTGTCAATTAAAATTTTCTTAACCTCAAAGTTGGCAATCCTTCTACTGATTACTATCTCGTAATCATGAGGCCTTTGTATCATAACCTTAAGGGGGAGCTAGTAGAATTGCTTAAAATTTTCATATCACGTGTGTACCTGATATGAAAATTGCCTTACAAGTTAGAGATTGTAAGACTCTAAATAGTTAATTACTAAGGTTCTGATTTTTAGTTAATTAACCCATTGTAAAATATAATTAGTTATGAATATCCGATATTCCATAGTTCCTCAAAATTACAGAGAATTGGTATCCCCTACCAAATAATAAGATAGAGTAATTCAATTTTATAAATTATAAGAAATACTAAATTATATAGAACTTTAACATATAAATACTTCTACAAACAATGTTTCTATATAAGCTATTTGGCTCTCATCTAACTCTAACATTATCATACATATCTTCAATTTACACTTTGCACTCAAGACTTATCCCAACCTAACTTAAATGAACTTACAAAAGAAACTATAGGAGAATGAGCATACTACAGCTCAATGAGTTTGTTTCTCATCGCTACCATTCAAGTAAGTTATTAAACATTATTAGCACACATGCAAGTCTATCTACAAACAAATGAATGTAAGCAACGCATCCATAGAAGTTCGAAACTATAGAAGGTATAGATTTTCATCGTCTACACGTCGATTGTCCTCTGTACTTATCCATACAAAGCACCTTACCTTAATCGCATGAGGCTGCTTAGGAGCATCATCCCTCTAGATGACACTCGACTATTAACCTAATCAAGAAAAAAATATCAATCCAAATAGGTGGACCCCAACTAGGGTTATCTACCATATCTAAGACTCTTAAGCACAACAAAGCAAGTCCTCTCATGATCAAAATATATCTGTCGCGACTCGAGGGGGCTAGTCGTAGCAGTCGCCGTATACCGTACAAAGGATTGTAGATTAAGTTCCCTTACAATCGATGACCCTTTTATACGATACAAAGGCTACAACTACTACTAACTACCAAGAGTGCGCAAGCTTAAGCAATATCATTTCATGAGAAATTATAATATCGTAAAACATAACACATAATTTATGTTTATAAAAGTTTACAGATATAGAGTTTAAAACATGTCTAAAGTCAGACTAATATAAAAATTACATATTCAAATTTACATTTAATCAAAAGTACTCTCTATCTTCAAACAGCTCCCACATTGACCCTGTAGAGAAAGCTAACCTCGGGCATACGATGGCCTGACTCTATGAATAAGTCGGCCTGCAAGAGAAGTCTACGAAGGTATAAGCTTACTAGCTTAGTGAGATATTTTCCCTCAACCATACAGCAATCAAGTTATACCACAGTTAAGTTCAACCAAATGAATGCATGATCAAGCAGTATGCCAAACAAATACATGCAGGTGACCAGGTACTGCATGTAACTCAGATTTAACGCCCTCTGAAGTCAGGGTTGGAGATTCTTCGGTACAGTCAGATCCGGGTATCATATTAGAACTTATTTCATAACGAAACTTCGCGTTTCGTATTTAAAATGTAATGGTACATCCATTACTAACTTTATCAAAACGAGTTCTACATATGATTGTGAGTAGGTTCACGCAGCCCTCACTCACCCCTAAACGAAGGCCTCTAGACTCGACCCATAGCCAGACGGTTAGCGCCTTCAATGCCTAGTCATCCCGTGGGCAAGGGTAAGGTCATATCGCACGTGTGCACCGTACGAAATTAATAACAATCAATAATCAACCTAAGTATGGCCTTTCGCTACCTCCATGTAATGTGACTGCCCGGAATTAGTTATGCAGTGCATGATTTATGCATGATCCAAGTTAACTTTTCTAGTGAAATAAAAGTTAAATCTTATTTAATCAGTGATCATTCTAAGTTACAAACAATCAATCTATTGAGTCTACCATGCAATAAACATTATATTATTGAAATTTAAAGTAGATTCACCATTCACAACAATTATCATGCATAAGCATAACCTAACCCCATACACATTCATTTATAATTCATATTTTATGTTCACTAACTACAAGTAAAAACAAGTATGGAATCATAAGGAAAAACTCACTCGGCCATGGCTAGTTCAGGGATCGTAATAGTCGGTGGGCAGCTCAGGGTCGATATCAAGATCACCTGAGCATAAGGAAAATTTGTAAGATAAGGAATTTAAAACTAACTAATGTTATAATGTGCAAGGTTTATTTCACTTAGTTACGTGAAATTGTCGATTCGAGCTTTTTATCGAATTGCGTGTAAATTTTTCGTTTTAGCTCGGATCGTTATGAACTTATAATCCATTTTGATTGTTTTCGAGCGTATTTTCTCGTAACGAGATCTGTTTTGGATATTGTGACTTGTAACTTAAATTGTGATACAAAAATATCACAAAAATTATTATTTAAATTTAAAAATTATAAAATATTGATTTTCGCTTTTTCGTAACATATTTATAATTTAATAATTATTTAAATCATATGTTTGTTATTTTTATTATTTTGGGTATATTTTCCTATTTTTCTCATTTTCTTATTTTTCTTATGTACCTCACGATTATACATATATATATATTCCAATACTTATAATATATAATTTATGGTTTATGTTATTGTAAATTCTTAAATTATGGTATCATACATACATATATACACTATATATATTACATGTGTTATATATGTATATGTATTTATTTAAAACATACTCTTATACACATATTCATATATTTATATATATAAATCTATATATTCGACATACATTCATATAAATACATACATATATATATATATTCAGCATACGTACCTATAAATACATATATATATGTTCGGTATATATATGCTTATATAGTATTTATTATATAGTATTTATCATAAAATATGTATACTATATATTACATACATAATATGCCGTATACTATTATATATATATATTTTCATATATCTTATATACATACTTATAAAAATTACCCCACTATATACTATACCACCATACACATATACACACACACACACACACACACATATATATATATATAATCATATATGTCTACCCATATATATATATAAAGTTACGGTACATATATACAAATGTATATTATATTTATGTATTAAAAAAAAAACAAATACATAATACATACTTTATACTTATGTACATAAATGTATACACAACCTAATCTTATATTTACACATATAATTAAATTTGGGTATTCATGTATATAAACATATAATATTAGTGTTATATGTGCAAATACCATAAAAATACTATAATTCTACACATGTATACTATAATAGACATATATACTTTTTAAAATAAATCTCTTACCAATTAATTTGTATTTTTCTTCTTCTTTTTCTCTTTTCTTTCTTTCTTTTTCTCTCTTTTTTCCTCACGGTTTGCAGATTGTGTGTGTGTGTTTGTGCAGATTTTTTTCTTCCTTTTTTCCATATTTATATAGCTTTCTTTTGCTTACGTGAGGTTGGCTTAATTTTTAAACTAAGTTAACTTTTCATTAATGTAAATAGGACAAAAACAAAACATCATGTGGCTGCTTCTTTTGGCTTTCATTATATTGATTTTGCTTTTGTTATACAGGAGAAGAGATTGAAATGGGAAAGGGAAGAAGGAAAATGAGATAAATTGGAAATAGAAAAGAAGGAAAATGAAAATTATTAACAAATATGTGTAATTTTTCGAATCATATAAATTATAGCGAATCTCCTTGTAGATTAGTTTTCAAAATTCTGTGAAATTTTATCAATTTAACTGGTATCTGTTACAATTATAATTTTTACAAGTTATTATGGTAATTTCATTATCATTTCGTACAAATAGGCAATTTAGTCGAAAATTACATTCGACTATAATTTTATCGCTATTGTGTAATATTTAACTATTTTATAGGTTTATGTTTATGATTTTAAGGTTTCGAGCAATTTTGAGTTCAATTTTGATTAATGATGCATAAACTAGTTTTAGGGTTTTAGTAAGCGATTTAAGGTTTTGATAAATTCCGAAGGTTTTGCTATCGGTGTTATATTTGATTTATTAAACTTTATATTCTTTTGTTATTATTAGCCTTATCAACTTATTGTACAGTTTAGAACATTTGGACTCGAGTTAAGGTTTAACTACGGTATTTCCTAGGGTTTACAATATCCAAGGTCTTAGGGGGCATAAATATGTGAGTCTTCTGATAAACATTTGGAGATACCATGCTAGCTTTGCTTCAACGATAAAAATATCATCCATAGGTATTATGAGTCCTCACAGAAATCATACCAAAAATATGTTTGGGATTGGAAAAAAAAAGTTTACCAAAAATACTTTTCTTAAAATAAAGCTAGCACTCTCCATAAATATACTAGTTGAGTTATAGACATGCAATAAACATAACCAGTTATTTTGGTCAAATATTTATATTTACCGATTTAAGGAAGTGATCACATAAATAATAGTACATAAAGTAATCAATCATTCAACAGACAATTAGTATCAACCAACAAGTATCATATAAACATCAAACGACAAGCAGATAGCAGATTATTAGAGCTCCCTCATTTGGGTTAATGCTCACTCTCCAAGCCTTTGTGATTTCCAAAACTTGATAATTGGGTATCTAAAAGATAATAAAATTTATAAGTATTCGAAAAAACTAGGTTCCTCAGTTAACTAAATATCTATTATTATTTGTTTAATTTCCTACTGTACCCCAAGTATGGTATAAACGTAGTTTAGCTTAAATCCTTTATCTATTTTTTTCTCGATTTATCTTAAATTTTCAGTCGTGTATAATGTTTTCGTTCCAACTTCAATTTTTATGATTTTGTAATTGATTTTTATCCTTTTTGGATGTACTTTTATATAGCGAGGTTCGTTTTGGATATTGAAACTTGCATTTTTTTATTATGGGCCTAAAATATTATGAATTTTATTATTTTGACCTAAGTACTTTTAAATATTATTTTAAGCTTTTCTTTAGTGATTTATAATTTAATTAATTTTGAAATTTTATATTTTTGAAGTTTACTTATTTTTGTGTCTATTTTATAATAATTTACTTATTTCACTATTTTAAGGTTAAATTCTTATTAAATTCAATTTTTTATATTTATAATTTTCCATTTAATTAGTTATTATTATTTTATTATTATTGTTATAATTTGCAAATTTAATTACATGAGTGAGGGTGTTCATGTGGCAACACCTTATTGGTCCATGTGTCAATTTCTCAATTTTCTAATTTTTACATTTTTTCCAATTTTCATAATATTAACTAATATTCGTATTTATATATCTATTATTATTATTTATTAAATTTTATAAATTAATCTTATTTCCTTCCTTTAATGTCATGGCCTAACATGTATTCTTGTACATATGTACTTTTATTAACTTGTTTGGATATTTTGTATTTTAGTATACTTATATATGTATTATTTAGACATATAAATATTCTTATACTTACACTATACTACCACTATATATATATTTATACTTATATATATGCCTTTATACTTATGTTTTCATACTCTACTTATACATATTTATTTATACAACTCCAACTATACTTTATACATAGGTATAATAACTTGATATACTAAGTACCATATGTATGTGTACATACTAGTTACACATATCCGTACATATATTGATATGTACTCTATTTACATGGTTGAGCTTAACATATATGCACATATATGAACTTCATTACATATATGTTTACATATAATTCAATACATGTACATAAATTTTATTATAAGGATAGCAAAATACATATGAATTTCATTACATATTCCTATGATACATGAGATTCTATAAAATATATATATAACAAAATATACACATATCTCATATTTACAAAGAAAAGAGCTAAATATACATAATATATTACTTGATTATGCTTTGTCTTCTTAGAAAATACCCTCCTTGGTCCTCTTGTTATTGGGAAGAAGGTATTAAGATATAGATAATAATGTATGTAATTGAAGGATAGTGGATACGATGTAGAAGTTTGAGGAAAATGAAAAGGAAATAAGGAGGAGAAGTTTCAATTGGAAAAGGACAAATTTGTGTGTTGTTTTGTGTTTGCTTTAGCTCTTAGGAAAGGTAAATGAAAATAAATAAAGGAGATGCACATATATGCAATATGTCGTAAGGGAGGAAAGGAAAAAGTAAGAAGCGAAGGAAAAGAAAAGGAAAAAGAAAAAGAAAATAAGATAGAGATAAGTTTGATTTGACCTTTGCCTTATCAAGTTAATCTCACTTGTTATCTTTCAATTGAGCACATGTTGGAAATGAAAACAATCAAGCAACAGTTGTAACTTTGAAATGGGGAAAGGAAAAGAAGAAGAAAATAAAAAAAGAAAGAAAAGGAAAAAGGAAAAAGAGAAAAGGAAAAAGGGAAAGGAAAATTATAGAATTATTAGGTTGACTTTTCAAGAATTATTCTTAGCTTTTAGATAATATTTAGGATGAAATAATCATGATAGAAAATATAGAATGAAAAAATTAATGTATATTATCTGATACATAAATGTAAGATATGTAGTAAAATTAAATCAAAATAATTAAATCCACACATATACGAAGTCACAAATAATTGTAATGTAATATTTGTAATCATGTTGATTTTGTTAATCAATTCGTCACTCTTTACGTTTATAAATATTTAAGAGTTATTTCTATTCATTCATTAGTAGTTTTACACGATTATGCATGTTGATTAGTAGTTGTATTCAATTAGGGTTTTATTACTATTGGGGTAATTTTATACATTTTGTAGCTTTAAGGTTTTAGTTTTAAAGTTTTTATCAGGTTTACGTTCCATTTCTTGTGTTTACTTGTATATAGGATTTAGGATTTTTGTACTTAATTAGAGTTTTGATTAATAATTTTGGGTTTTTTTTTTCATTTCGTTTTGGGTTTTGAATTTAAAATCTAATCAGTTTTAAATTTATTGGTTCCATTGACTTAGGAAAATTATCTACAGCACTTGGGTTTGGATTTATACTAAAAAGCTAAATTTGCCGAATTTACACTTTGTATGCGCTTGCTGTAGTTACTTTCCTTTGTCTACCTTCTTAAGTGCAAGGGTTAGAGTTTAATGTGCTACTCCAACTTGCTTCCTTACCAATTTAGGAGAATGAATAGACGTACTAGAATCCTTAGCACTATTGTCCTCGTGCTCATGGTTCTAATTGGGGGAGTTGTTCTTTCATATCAAGTTCAAAATCTCATTATTTCCCCTAAATAATTCTTAATTTTCCCTAGCCAGATCAATGTAATGCTACTCTAGTCTAGCCAGCTGATCTTCATCAAGGTAATGCCTACTCCCCTTCGCAACTATTTGGAAGTAATGCTAATACTAGCACACTTGGTTAATCTTGTCTTAGCTATTAGTAAAACGGGTCAAAATAGATGACACCAAAATGTTGTTAGTAGAAATCTGCACTAGATGACAATTCCTAAAAGAGAGAAGACAAGTTAAGCTATGGGGTTGCAGGGGTTAGTCTAACATAGTTACGTTGATGCCTAAGTTAGAGTTTTGTCAAGTGCACTTTAACAAGTAAGTAGGTGAGCAAGAGTTGAGAGTGTGTAGAGAGTCCTTACAATAGTTGTGCTCCCATATTTATAGATGTTTCTTTGGTAACTAAAGGGGCAAGCAATTCAACTACTTATGATACATGGTAGTTCTTCAATTTTTCATAGGATGGAAGTTATGGAAAGTAGGTAGTTGCATGATTAGCGTTGGTAGTTGCCAAATTGTTCACGCTTGTGTCATTTAAATTCAAACATTTAACTAAGGTAGGTTGGGCTTTCTAGCCCATTAAATGGCCAAGCCTAGAATCTTCTTAGTTGTTAGACTAGGTTGGCAATGCAACCTTGGCAAGATAAAACAAGTTGGTAAAGACATCATCGAGCAATCATCACAAAAGGTGAGAATTCACTAACAATAGCAAATAATACTTTGTAAGATTCATTTTTTTTTCTATTCACTTATCTTAGAATCTGAATGCTGGGTACTAAAACTCAATTCTTTTTGCTATTGAAAAAAAAAAAAATTTAAGTGGTTTAAGGGCATTAGGTGATGAAGGAAGAAAGGGTAATTTTGAAGGAAATAGTGAGGCTCTTGAATCAAGAATGTAATTTTTTGAATTATTAGAAGAATTGATGACTTTATCCTTAGGATGATCTTTAATTTGTAGTTATTGTTTTTCTTAAGGATAAGAAAAGCTTAAGTGTGGGAGAATTTGATGACACTAATTCAACATATATATTATAGGATGGATTTGTATAGTTTTATTCATTATTTGTGTTATTTGTAGATAATTTGGAGCTTATTTGTTAATTGTTTCATTTATAGGTTTTTGAAGGGCTTTTGATGAATTTTTGAAGAATTTGGTGAAGATTTAGAGCTTTGATGAAGGATACATTGACTAACCTATTCAAGCAAAGGAATTTTGGATAAGAATTAAGTCTAGAAGAGATCACTTATGAAGATAACAATTATGCTTCGTATTCCTCTCGCTTAAGGATTTCATAAATTTTAAGGAGATTCAAGTGTAATGGAGAATCTTGCCTAGAAATTATGGCTGTGATGCTAAGACATGATCATGCTACTGATTAGAGAATCTCTTATTTTTGAAAAGTTTCTTTGTAAACCTTGATTATATTCTATAAATAGGAGCTTGGACTTAGCTATTACAAAGAGCCCCCATTAGAAGAGTTGTGTAGGGTAAGGTATAGAGCAAGGGGTTCCTCTCTTTTCTCCTTTCTTTTCTTCTCTTTCTTGATTTATTGCTATGTTTTAATTCAATTGTTTTTTATTTATCATTATTAAACCTTAGTTTTCTATGTGACATTTGTTTTCTTATTCAATCAATGATATTACCTTTGTGATCTAATTTCATTGTGTTGTTTGTTTTTAATTCACTATTGTTGGCTATTGAATTAATGTGAGTTTGCTATAGAGTTCACAAGATCCTATAGTAGATAGACTGATGTAATTAGAAGTAATTAAATAGATTTAAATGATGTAATTAGAGTTCTCCTGATTAGGGTAACTTAATAATGGAATTCAAGATCTTAATACGATTTTAAGATATCTTATTGTACAAGCAATTCGGATTGAGTATACTTAAGGTTAGGAGTTAATTAAGAGATGCAAGTTTGGTTGATTCATATTAGGAGTTCTTACGGTCTAATGAGTATCCGAGGTGCCCACCGAAAAATAAAGAGTAATTGAGGTTTTGAAGTTGCATAGAACTAAGTAGTAAGTAATAGATCTATAAAGGATTATGTCTTTTCCAATGAATCTTCTCGTTTATTTTCTTTTAATGTTCTTGTTTTTTTCTTACTTGTTCTTATTTATCTTACTTAAGGTTTTATTTTATTCTATTCACTTGTACTTAATTGCTAAGTTAGATAATTGAAAATTTAGAGAGGATTACTAGTAATCTAGGATTTCCTTAATTTGATGGTTCCTTATGGGACAAAATCTTGGACTCATAGTTCATTTTATACTATAACTTAACTTAGTACACTTACCTATGCTCTCATCATTTATCTTCTTCATTATTCTTCTGCTATCTACTAAGTTAAGTGTCTTTTCTTATAAGCTCCTTTAATAAGGACTATGGTGAGAAACCCTTGTAGTTGGCTTGTGAGTCATATCAAGCTTAGCTACTAGGTTTATGTGTGACTCAATGGTGTGTCATATTTGTTAGTCAGTGCATGAATTTGCTAAACCCTTAACTTTCTATCCATTTTTGAGCCATAAGTTGGTTTTGACCCACTACCTATTGGTACGAACGCATGTGTTTAATCTCTATAGCGTATCATCTTAGTATTAAAACTTGTAGGTTGTGAGTATGGAGGAGCAACTATGCTTAAGTTGTTGCATTGTGTGTTTTGGTGTTGGAAAGTTGGTTCTAAGGTAGTCTTTGTAGTATAGTGGAAGTAGTTGTTGCAAACCTTGAAAATTTTCTAAAGAGGGTATTAGAAGTTGATAAAAAGTGTCTTTTGTACAATTTATTTTTCTATTTTATATTTAGTATGTTAAATATTTTTTAAAAACTTTGTAATTATATTGCTTATTATGGTTGTGCTTATAGATAGAGTTTTGTGTACAATTTATAATTCCATGTTTAGATATATAACTTAACGTACAACTTTTCGAAAGAATATATAACTATATTTATAGCAATTTCATGTTATGTAGACATACATAAATGTTATTACTTAAAATATAGATCCTTAAGTTATGCATGTATGGTGTTACCTATATAACATGTGTATATTGCGTAAACATAATTATATTTTTCCTTAGGCATTATGATTATGACTACTATGAAAAAAAAAACCCTAATATAATTATATGTATATTGCATAAACATAATTATATTTTGCCTTAGGCATTATGAGTATGACTACTGTGAAAAAAATAAAAGACAATATAATTATATGTATGAATATATATAAATGTGTTTGTATATGCATATATACAAGTAGATGTATGTTAGAGGTTAATAAAAATACCTTTCATGTCTATATTAGCAAATTTAACTTTGTTGAAGATAACCATATCAATGGTCATTTTACTAGATGCTAAGTCTTAGTGTAATTCATGAGATAATGCTTAAGGATATATGATATACTGGGGGGCCCTACTGATAATTAAAAATTTGTATTAGATAGAAATAAATGAATAAAAATTGCTAAATAATGTCGTAAAATGACATAAGCACTATTGCAAAAATATTTATTTTGAAAATTTAGAATTTTAGGCCATTGTAGATGGAATATATAGTAGATGAATAAAAAACATTAAGACTATATGTTGAAGTAATAAAATTAGCTTTTTTAGTATATATATATGTATCCTATAATATAATACGAACCCAATGTAACACCCTTAGGTCTTCAACCCCTAAAGTTAAGGTGTTGGTTGATGTTAACTAAATCAAGAGGTATTTTATGATTACGTTGCAAAAGTTAGCAGAAATAATCTTTTGAAGTTAGATTTTAAAATATAATGTGTAAAAGAATTAATTAAATAAAATGTTGAGTTAATCAAATGCAAAAGTCATTTAAATAATAAAGTTAATAACTTTGGCTTGGAATATTATTTAGGAATGATATATTCTCAACATATGTAAATCATGTATTCAAAAGGAAGAAATATTAGGATTTGAGCATTGTAGAAGCTTGGATAACCCCTTGTAAGCTTGTGTTTATAAGGAACAATATAAAATAATTAAAGAATAAATAGGTAATTAGCAAAACGTGGTTTTTAAAAAAGTAAGTGGCTGCATGTGGTTTTTGAAAATAAGGGTAACAAGTGGTTTATTTATTTATTTTTTTTTATTTTTTTAAAACCAAGGGTGGCACATGATATTAAATAAAAACAAGGGGTAATTGATGGTTTAGGACCATGGTTTAGGAGACAACTTTGCCACTTATCCCTCGTGTAAACATAACCTACATCTATAAATAGCTCATTCTACCTCCTATTACAACATTTAGTTAATATAGAGCTTAAGGTAAATTTATGGATCTTAATTGGGGTTATAGAAAAGTTAATGAAAAACTAGGAAAAATTGATGGATGAATCTAGTTAAGCGTGGAGCTTAGACCTAGCAAGGGCCTGACGACCAACCCCTACCACCACTAGGTCGGCCGATAAGACCTTGGTGGTGCATGTAGACGAAAAATGTTGTGTCGGTAAGTCTTGGTTTTTACCTAATTTTCAATAAATTGTTAAAAATAGAAAAACTTATTAGAAATTATGAAAAAAAAAATGTATTCCTTGATTACTTTTCAAGGAAAAATATCAATTTTTAAAATATGTATGTTTTATATATCACTCTTAAAAATCACGTTGTTCTAAGTGAATTTTCAAACTAATTTTTAAAAAGGCAAACAATGTAGTTTATAGCCCCAACTTTTTTCCATAAGATCCTCATTAAGTATATTATCATTTTGTGTCAAAAGTTTGGATAATACTTCATTGATTTTCATTTATTCTTGATTTACAAAAATACCTAAATCATGAAATGTCAAAAAGTAAGTAGATTTTCAAGTATTTTTAGTCCAATCAAATTTCTATTCATATTTTTTTCTCAAAATGATATATTATACAATTGTATGAGTTTTTAGATGAAAAGTGGTTAAACATTTGATTTATCGCATTTTTATAAGCTAAAATTGTCATTTCCTCAAAATTGGAATGATGATGTGTCAAAAACGAGATGCATGAGTTCTTGCAAATTTGTCCAAACCTTAGATCTAATCTTTTGAATGATTCTACTTTTGGTTATGTCCAAAACTTGGTAAGTCTTAATGGTTATATAGAGTTTTAGCAAGTTTAGGCATTAATTACCCTTGTAGAAGCTTCTAGAAAAGGTTGCCTATAACTAAGTAAAGAACATGAGTTGGAATAAAATATAGTATAATGAGGACATCAATGATATAGTTTATAAAAGCTTTTGTAGAAGGATTTTGGTAAGATCAAATGAAGAACTAAAGAAACTTGAGTAAACCTAGTAAGCATAAAGTGAAAACTATAGATGAATATGAGTAGAAACTTGATTAAAAGCTTCCTTGACCATGACCCTTAAAGCTAACATTAAGTAGAAGGTTGAATAGAAGGTAAAATTAAGGAGATAAGTAAGATCCCTTCTTTAGTAGAAGGTTATATAGAAGGTTAAACAATAAGGACCTAAAAAAAAGGGACTATATAGAAGGAAGTGTAGAGGGTTCTAAGAACCTATGAAGTGTTAACATACACTTGTTTACTT
Source organism: Lumnitzera littorea (assembly GCA_024138015.1). Lineage (NCBI taxonomy): Eukaryota > Viridiplantae > Streptophyta > Magnoliopsida > Myrtales > Combretaceae > Lumnitzera > Lumnitzera littorea. The sequence continues at coordinate 54,778,186 of JAMXBB010000004.1, read as the reverse complement.
ATGCACCTAAGCTACACTTCCTTAATCTTTAAGCACATATACTAATCATGGTAAAGCTTTAGTTTAATTAAAGGGCTTTTCGTAAGTTGAAAATATACCGAAATAACCTCAATTATAGGTTACTCAGGAAACGTAGAGCTTGAAGGCTAGGCGCAACACAAAGAACACTAATACCATGTAAGCGAGTATTATGTGTTTAGGAGTAGATTATATCTACTCATTAGGTTACAAGCTATGTGCTTGATGATCAAGTTGGACTCAGAATTTTAGAATGAGGTCTACTAATTATGTGATGTTCCTATTCATGTACTCAATTGATTATGCTTAGTCTTAAATCTTAAGAATTGGTTGTGTTGAATGTATTGATTAGATGATATTTACTATGGTACATTTAGATTATGGGAAACATTAAGAAATAGTTCCACCTTCAAGGTGTTTGTTGTTTGTGGATTTTGGTGATTGAGAATGTCTTGCAAAGAAAAGAAAGTTAGTTGGTACCAGGGTCAATTTAGTGCGGTTACTTTAATACTTAAGTCAGTAAGTAGGAATATGGAAAGTAAAATAGAGTGGTCAAGAGTTATTAGATGTCCTTATACAGTTTCTTTTCTGTATTTATAAGAGATTGTTATGTTTGAAGTAGCAGTTATCGAAATAACCGTTAAGACATGCGGAAATTTCTTGATTAGACACCTTCCCTAAAATATAAGGAGAGTAGACAATTATATAGTATAACCATGCTTATGATAAGTGTTCACATCATGCACATGAATTCAAATTGGGATCGGATTTGTATTCTCGATTAGAGGCCAAGAATGTTGATTACTCAGCTTGTTGGCAGCCAAATGAACGAGTACATAAAGCTTTTAGCTGCTAACGTTTGCCAGGTCGAATGGATAAAAAATGATTATCAACATTTGTCCCTTAACTCTCGTGTTCAAGAATTTGACAGAGGGAGTAACATGTAGTATACTGGAGGCCGAATGAGGTAGGAAGGATGATAGATTGCATCCTAATTGAAAGGTCATGATTTTCAATTTCCTACCTGTTGAAGAGACCAAAAAGTTAAAGGTATGATATCCATCAAGTCGGTTATCATTACGTCGTAGACCTAATAACTGTTAAAAAGTTGTCAATTATCGGATTTCAGTCTCAAAACACGTATCAACAATTCGTGCCACTATCAAACTAGTGCATCATTACTGTCAGAAGCACATTTGTTGTTACGAGGATGAATTATCCATATTTAAGGGATTGCTTAAAATCAAATGCAGATTTCTCCAATTGTACCTTCAAACTTTTGTTTGCTTTTGATATCTCATCTTTACTCTTAAACTCTTCAACTTCTATGATATAATTCTTTATAACCATTCAGGTATAGTTCATAACATAGTCTGTCGACTTGTCTACTTTGATTTTGAAGCGATGGAAACTAAGGCCATTTCTCCCCCTTAAATAAGGAGTGAGACGGCGTGTTCCTTTGGTAGCTCGACAGATAATATTGAGGAAAGGTAGGATAAACTCACTCGAATTAGTGAGCTTGCAATAGATAATTATCTTGAAGACAAAGAAGGGAGATCCTTAGCGAAATATCAATACAATAACATAGTCTACTTCCATAACTCTCTAGATGGAACTGCTGGTGCTGCCAATAAGGTCCTTGTCATGAAATATAGCCAGTAATGGCAAGACCTTCCCAGATTATGGAATCTTAGGAGGCCAAGAGAGGAGGAAAGGGTATGTTTCCTAAGGGAGCGTAAATTCCATATATATCTAAAATATTTGGGTTTTAGGCTAGGCTTCCCTTTCTCGGCATTCGTGAAGGGGTTCTTCAACTATTTTTGAGTCACACCAAGTATGTTCTCACCAAACACATATTGGCTTTTAGCGGCTTTCAAAATAATTTGTGAAGAAGTTGAAGTCAGGGCTATGCCTCAACTATTCCATCATTTCTTCACAATTAAGAGACAGCCTGATGGTTGGTACATTGTTGCTACGGGGCATGGTTGTAAGTTCATGGATGGGTTTGAGTCAAAGATCTACAAGTGGCATGACAAATTTGTGTCAATAGCATCGGATGAGAAGTTGGATTTTTGAACTTAATGGACTGAGCCAATTCACACAAGAGATATAGAACTAATGTTGAATGACGTTGTAGCGACGAAGAAAATTCAGGAGAGGATGAGGAACAAAATGTTCTTTTGGGATGCCTAGAGAATTATAAGGCATTATGAAAGTAGAGAACCAATCTTTTTTGAAAAGGAAGGTACAATAGAGTAACCATCTTGCCAAGTATAGCTACAAGAGGAAAGCTATTCTCGTGACTTGAGGGGGAGAATTGTTGCCTTTGAGCATTGCTTGGTACGAAGAATGTAAGTTCATTCTTTTTCCTTACGTTAATATTAACGTATTTGCTTCATATTGCAAATATGGGTATTGGCGAGGTAAACCTTGCTAAGCTGTTGGCCTAAGCTAAGGCCAGAAAGGTCATAGGCCAACAAGTAGGCAACTGCCGTAGTCGCTATAACTTGGCTTACTATTGTGAAGAAAATGGCAAATGAGGACGTAGCAAAGTAGGTGGCAATACAGAAGAAAGCCTCCCAATCGGCTGAGAAGTAGAAGGTGGGTGAGAAGATTGTACCAGCAGAGGTCGTTCATTTTGGGGAGCCTTCGGTTGAAAATATTCAACCTATTGCCGAGTCAAGAAAGGATGTTCAAGTGACTGAAGGGTCATCGTTGGTGGTTGAGGCGGCGCTGAGTGCTGTAAAGAGATTGGGGAAGGAACTCGCTCGCTAAACACCCGCTAAAAGGTCTAAGGGTTTGGACGAGAGGACAAAGGAGGTAATGTGGTCCAAAGCTCTTAGCATCAACAGTATCGAATTCATCGCTAACAAGGAGGTTGGCAAGTACTTTGTCCAGTATTGGAGCTACAAAGATTTGGTTACCAACTTAGCCTTAGGAGATAGGATGAAATCTTTAGCCTTAATGGAAGGAATTATTCTTTTGAAGGACAAAGAGATTGTTAAGAAGGACATTGACAAGGTCAGTAGTTGCAATAAGGCTCATATTGCGGCCAAGTTGTATGACGTAAGTATGATAACCATCTTTTAACTATTGAATTTGTTTAGTTACTAACACTCCTTTTCTTTTTCAAATAAGCTGCCACAATCTGATGGCTTTAGATGAGGTCGATAAAGAAATGAAGAAGGTAATATCTGTAGTGGTCTTTATGTACTCTGTTGAGTCACTTCCAGTACTCATTATACTAAATTAAATAGTTGCAGGAAATTGAAGATGCATATAATGCCTCCAAAGCCTAAATTACTACTGTCAAGAATGCAAGGATAAGGGTCGAGATGGAGGCGAGAAAGCTCCAAGAGGACCTTGCTACCGAAAGGTTAGCACATACCTTAATTATTGATGAAGTCTCAAGCTTGAAGGCCAAGATTGAAGAGCAATATAAGGAGTTTGAAGGCCTAAAGGAGGAGTTATAGAAGAAGAAAGAAGAGCGTTGGGGGCTAGGCCAAACTCTTTGCACGATGAGTGACCAGGAGGATAAGCTTAGAATGAAAATTAAAGAGTTGGAGACCAACAACATGAATTTACAAAGTTGTATTGCCGAGTTGGAGGAGATTGTGAGGAGAGGACCCTCTATTGAAGAGGCACTCGATATAGTCACTCTTAATCGGTAGTATGAGAGACTTCTATAGATGAAATTGTTGGAGTGGGTCCAAGCGACAAGAGAGGAGATCCTAAAGTTTCACCTTGATTACAATCTCTCTTACCTTGACTTCGTTGACGTTGATGATAGAGTCAACAATTGCGATAAGGACGATGATGATAATACAGGCACTGCGATTGTTTCAAAGGGTAACAATGAAGCTCATTGTAAGGATCTAAGGGAAGAGAAATCTATCAGTTGTAAGATCCTAAGTGCTGAGAAAGAAGTTTGCTTAGAAAAAGCCCTAGCTTCTTATCTAAAAATTGCTTCTACTCAACCTGGGAGTAGGTCATAGGATTGTCCTTATATTCCTTGTACGCTGTGTTCTAAACATAGGGTCGAAAATTTGTAACAACACATTATTGAATGAAAAGTATCTTTCATATAACTGTCTCCAGCATGCTTTATTTTATGCACTACATTCATCCAACAAGTATAATATATGTGTTTTATTTCATACATTCTTATTCGTGAGCATGTTTTATTTCATACGCTAAATATTTCTTGGCATGTTTTACTTTACACACTTAATTATTTTGGCATGTTTTATTTCACACACCATATGTCTTTTACAAACATTGTTCGTTAGCCATTTGAGACGTAGACTAGCCGCATTACTCGGTTATAAGATTAGTTTCTTTAGTTCGCTAAACATGATAGGTTAGAACTTACGTTAGTTCATTTGCTATGTAGTCTAGAACTCATTAACTTAGTAATCATAAAATGACTAAGGAACATAATAAGGCTTCAAATGTAATTTTCATAAACAAGTAGATTGTCATCTTACAAGCAAGTAGGTTGTTGCCTTACAAATAAATGGAGATGAATGTCATTCGAACAATCAATTGAAATATAATTTCAAATTCTTAGCATTCCATGCTCGAAGGATGATCAATCCATCTAACCTCTCTAGTTGATAGGCCCCCTCACCAATAACTTCCTAAACCTTGACAAGATCCTTCCAATTCACGCTGAGCTTTCTTTGACTCACTCACACACTAATTGCTTCCATCTTTTGGCAAACTAGATTTCCAGGCTAAAAAACCTTATGTTTTACTTTCTGATTGTAATGCCTAGCCACTTTATGCTAGTAAGTCACAACTTTAGTTCTTGCAATATCTTTGATTTTATCAATGGTGTCTAGATTTGCCATCAATCCAACTTGATTAACCATCACATCAAAGTTTTGCATCTTTAGATTAGGCAGATCCAACTCAATCGGCAAGGCAACTTTTGTGTCGTATGCCAACTTGAAGGGAGTCTCCCCTATCGCAATTCTATAGGTGGTTCGGTACCCTCATAGGACATTCGGTAGTTCATTAGCCTATCTTCCTCTAACTTAATCAACTTTCCTTCTCAAGCCATGCAAGATGATCTTGTTCACAGCTTCGACTTGTCCATTCATTTGAGGGTGTGCTTTAGACGTATAGTTCAGGTGAATGCCATACTTCTCGCAAAATGCTCAGAACTTGTTGTGGTCAAATTATAGGCCATTACCCATGAATATCAAGTAAGGAACTCCGAATCTTGATATTATGGAATTAAATACAAACACTTCAACTTTCTACTAAGTGATTTTCGCTACTGGCTTGAGCTCTGCCCATTTGGTGAAGTAATCCACGGCAACAATGATAAATTGTTGTTGAGCTGTAGATTTTAGAAAGGGTCTAAAAAATTTAACCCCCACTAGGCAAAAGGCCAAGGATTGGATAGGCTACATGGTTCAATTGTAGGCATATGACTTGGCGCTTCATGCTTTTGGCAATATGGATAGTACCAAATAGTTTCCTTTCATCTTCTCTCATAGTTAGCTAATAATAGCCAAATCACAATGCTCGAATATACAGTGTTCGCGCTTTGACTTGGTTGCTGCATATGCCACCTTACAGTTTAGATAACACCCTTTAGGTCTCTCTCGAAGGAAGGCATCGAAGATAAGGTTGTGATGTGTTGCGTTTGTACAACTGACCATTAATCAGTGTATAATTTGTGGCTTGGTAAACCAATCTTCGTGCTCCTTTCTTGTCATCAGGGAGAGTTCTATCTCTCAAATAATCAACTAGGGGATCCATGTACGATTGTTCTTTTGGGCAAGGAGCCAATTCACAACTTTGCAAAAGAGTGGATAAACTTTTCTGTAGGAGAAATTCAATAAAAAGTTTGTCGCTCAAGTTGGGGAATGCCATATTGGCCAATTTTGATAACTTATCGGTAGCAATGTTCTTACTTCTTGGAACCTTATGGATTGAAAAATATTAAAATTCTTCTATGAGTGTTTTTATCACTAATAGTTACTTGCTCATTTCTTCTTCCCTTATTGTATAACTACCCGTAACCTGATTCATCACTAATTGTGAATCAGAGAACACTTCAAGTTTCTTGATACCAATCTCTTTTGCTAGTTTTGGTCCGGCAATCAAAGCTTTATATTCTGATTCATTGTTGCTGGTCGAGAATCTGACTTTTAAGGCATAATTAACTTTGACATTGTGAGGGCCTTGAAGAATAGGGCCTGCACCACTTCCTTCTCTCGTCAAAGAACCATCCACATATAGGTACCAAGTGGTTTCTTGGCAACCTCCATACTATCTTCCTCACCAATGAATTCGGCTGTGAAATCCACTAATACTTGAGCTTTTAGTGCCGTTTTAGATTTATACTGTATGCTATAGGTACTTAGCTCTAAGGCATACTTCATCATCCTCCCGAAGGGGTCTAGCTGTAGTAATGCTTGCCACAATGATTGATTAGTGAGCATTATAATTTGGTGAGCTTCAAAATATGGCTTCAACTTCCTTATCAAGAGAACCATTGCTAGAATGAATTTCTCAATTTTCGTGTACTGAATCTCTGGCTCTTGCAAAATATGACTTACATAATAAATGGGTCGATGCTCTTTGTCGTCAATTCAGACCAATATAAAAGAAAGAGCTCGGTAGCTAACTGATAGGTACAAATATAAATTCTCTCTAAAGATGGGTGTTGAGAGTATTAAAGGTGATACAAGGAATCCTTTGAGATCATTAAACGCTCTTTCATAATCATCGGACTATTTGAATTCTTTTGGATTCTTTAAGACTTTAAAGAATTTTGTGCACCTATTCATACTTCTTGACATGAAACATTGAGGGCGGCTATTCGCCTTGTAAGTTCTTGTAGTTCTTTTATTGTACGAGGGGGCTTCATGTTTATTATCACCTCAATATTTCTCAGGTTGGATTCAATGCTGTGCCAAGTGACTATGTATCTTAAGAACTTTCCTGAAGTTGCACTAAAGATGCACTTTTGTAGGTTACGCTTCATGTTGTATCTCCTTAGAGTAGCAAATTTTTCCTCAAGTTGGATAAGATGCCGATCTTCCTTTACACTCTTCAGGATCATGTTGTCAACATATACTTTGACATTTCTATGGATTTGGGGTTTAAACATCTTGGTAACAAGTCTTTGGTAGGTTGTATCAACGTTTTTCAACCTAAAGGGTATTACTGTGTAACAATATGTTCCAAAATTGGTAACAAACAACGTATGGACTTCATTCTCCTTGTTTATCTTGATTTGGTTGTAACTAGAGAAAGTATCCATAAAAGAAAGTTATACGTATCTAGCTGTTGAATCTACCATCTGATCAATTTTCGACAGTAGGAAACAATCTTTTGGATATGCTTTGTTGAGATTTGCGAAGTCTATGTACATTCACCACTTGCCATTAGACTTCTTGACTAGCATACAATTGGCTAGCCAAGTCGAATAAGGATCTTCCCAAATAAATCTTGCCTTTAATAACTTTTGGACTTCTTCTTCAATGGCCGCTTGTCTCTCTAGTGTAAAATGCCTTTTCTTTTGTTGGATTACCTTCACACTTAGGTCAATCTAGAGCTTGTATACCATGAGTTCTCTTAGGATACTCGGCATGTTTGAAGGGGCTACGCAAATACATCAGCAGTAAGTAGTAAGAAGTTAATTAAACTTTACCGAATATCTACTAATAAGAGTTTCCTTATCCTCGTTGTCTTCCTCGGGTCATCTCCCAATGAAATTTTCTCAATATCACTGTCATCATTTTCTATGTCGACTGTCTTACCTTCCGAACAAGTTTCTACTTAAAATACCTCTTCTCATCTTAAGGCCCTCATGTATAAAGACCTTGCCAGTTGTTGATCCCCTTTGCACATGCTGACTTCAGTAAGAGTAGAAAACTTGGCTTTAAGATGTGCAGTTGAAGGGATAAAGCCGAATAGATGCTGATACAGCTGTTCGATGATCATGTTGTTTGGGGACCAACATTTAACAATGAGGAAGTCTACTATATCCTTTGCGATGTGCTCGTTATCGTCGATCTATATCGGTAAAGAAATTACTTTAGTTACTTAGATAGGTTGGTTGTTGAAGGCATATAGATCATACTTATACGATCTTAGTTATGCTTTAATCTTGGGTGTCATCTGATCGAAAGCATGTTGAAAGATGATATCCGCTGAACTTCCTATGTCAATAAGAATTTTCTTGACCTCAAAGTTGGCGACTCTTGCACTGATAACAAGTGCATCGTCATGCGGCCTTTAGATACCCTCGAAGTCTTCCTCTACGAAAGAGCTTGTGTTGTCAACCCTAACCTTCTTACCTTGGATGTTGCAAACATAATTTTTGGCATTTGTCAAGCTCGAGGAGCTTAGCTGGCCTATAGCAGGTCCACCAACAATGGTGATAATCACTCCGTTGGGTACTCTGTTAGAATTCGGATCTCTTGCATCTCTCCTGACCATAACTAGTCGAGTGTCATTCTCTTGTCCCTTACATCATCATTGGGACGGTCTCTTGATATTTTTGGCATCTTATGCTAGGAACTTTTGTAAATGCCTACATTGAATTGCATCTTCAATCACATTCTTGAGCTAGATGAACTCATTTGTGTTGTGACCTTTGTCATGGTAGAAGTCACAGTTCTTATTAGAATTTCTTTTAGAGGGATTTCCTCTCATTCTTTTTGGCCATTACAAAATGCCTCTCTACCCACGTACCTCCATCAATATGTCTAAAATTAGACGATTGATGAGCGTGTGGGAGGAAAATATTGGAATCCTTGGTCTCTTTCTCTTAGCAATCGAACTTTGATCATCATCTATGCCGATTCTATTTGTTACACTTTTCCTCTTATCATTTTTTCTATCTCCTTTGTTCTAATCAACTTCTCACCAGCCTTTATGTTATCCTCTCGATGAATGTATGAGGTTGCCTTGGCCTTGAACTTTGTGAAAGTTCTTGACTTATTCTTTGTGAGAGACTTGGAAAAGTCTTCATGGGGCTTATCTCCATCGATTATGGCATTGAGGGCCATGCTCATATCTAATTTTGGGATTTGAAGCATCTTAGCTATAAACCTAGCCAAGTAGTCTCTGATTGACTTATCTGATCTTTGTTTGATTGTGTTAAGGATTGAGGAATCTTTAACAAGAAGTTTACTTGTAAGGAAGTGTTGAAGAAACACTTTTGCTAGTTCATCAAAACAAGAAATGGTGTTTTGTTTTAAGTGTTTGAACCATGTATCAGCTGCATTCCTCAAAGTTGAGGGAAAAGCTTGATAAGCCACTACATCACTCAAACCATGCAACTTGGCCAACGTATTGTAGTACTCTAAGTGGTCTTTAGGTCTTTTGTCTTGTCATAAGTTCCAAACTATGGTAACTTGATGTGCTATAGTATCACTTTCTCCAAAATCTCAAGAATAAAGGGACTCTTCTTGATTTGGAATTGCTTGCTCATTGCAATAGGGATGCTAACATGTTAGGGGTTTGTATGGTGCGCACCTACTGTGGTTGTTTACCTTTGTCATTCTTTTTAAATGTAGGAGCCGAGGGTCTCGTTGTAACCTTAGCTTGCTTTTTCGGTAACTCAGGTAAATAAATTGAGTCATTGCTATTCTCATCATCGTAATCACCATGCTCTTTGTTTTGATTGGGTAAACATTGTTATGAAGGAGATTAAGGATCTCTTCATGTTTTTTGTTTAGTTCTTGGTTTTCTTTAGCTAAATCAAGGCAAAGTTGATTGAATCTAGCCAGACCATGCTCATCAATATGCTTACTCCCCCCTTCAAGGTATTAGGAGGAAGTGCTAATAACTACACTTTTGGTCATCCTAGTTTTAGCCATGTGAGTTTGTTTGAAGAAAAAACAGACGGTGCCAAATGTTATTTGTGGATTTTGGTGATTGGGAATGTCCTGCCAAGAAAAGAAAGTTACTTGGTAGTAGGGCTAGTCCATGTGGCTAGTTAAGTCAGTAAGTAGGAATATGGAAAGTAAAAGAGAGTGGTTAAGAGTTATTAGATGTCCTTATAGAGTTTCTTTCCCGTATTTATAGGAGATTGTTGTATCTAAAGTAGTAGTTATTAGAATAACCATTGAGATACGTGGAAATTTCTTGATTAGACACCTTCCTTAAAATATAGGGAAAGTTGGCAATCATGTAATATAATCGTGTTTATGATAATTGTTCGTACTATGCACATGAATTCAAATTGGGATTAGATCTATATTCTCGACAAGAGGCCGAGAATGTCGATTACTCGGCTTGTTAACAACTGAATGGACGAGTACATGAAGCTTTTAGCTGTTAACGCATGCCAGGTCAAGTGGACAAAAACTGACTATCAAAAGTGTTCACTTAAGCGAACTCGATATAAGGTTTAAGATCAAGACGATAAGACTCTAAGAAAGATTAAGGAAAATTAAATGACTATTGATATGAAGCTTGGACATTGTGCTTAATGTGGTGCTTAAAACATCATTGGAACATTCATGGCATGAAAAGGACTTACGAGCTAGATTCTATGAAAATTGAGTTTTACTAAACAAGGATTGGCTTTGAAAAATTGAAAATTTGAAGCATATAAGCTTACATGTGCTTGAGCGTTTCACTTTGATTAGTCCTTGTTGTAATCATCACTAATTTGGGAGTCCTACTTTCGACTACTCCTTATTGTTGCCATTACAGGTTTGGGGGTTCCTATTCTCTACTGCTCCTTGTAGCCTTCTCAGTTGAGTTAACTTACCAAATGAAAAACGAAGCTATGAACTAGGATGTCATTACCAATACATGATTTAATGTGCATAAGCATGGCATATATTCTTGTAGATTTCTCATTAGTCGGTATACAAATGTGAACTAACCTCTTGTGATAGGAATCAATTAGCCAAACCGCTTATCTTAGCCTGAGCCAAAGGACTAGAGAGTATGACTTAGTGAATTCTTACTTCCTGTCTTAATGCTGAGGAGTATAAGTTATTATCTAGACTCCACCTTCCCTGCCTTTCCAATTGTTCTCAACTAAACACCTTAAGAATGATCATGAAAGTGCCAACTTGAAGGTGATCTAAGTGACCCCTCAAATAGTTTGACAAACTTGTTGAATAGCCTAGTCGTCTCAATTCTAAGCTATGCCTGCTAGGTCTGAGTTGTCTGACCAAGTGTTGATGTGTTTTGGACTACTACCTAACTATAGATGATTATCTATTGAATAAAATAAAACAAACCCTATTTGACATGTAAGTAATAAGTAAGAAAGCAAGAATAAACAATACCTACAAATAAGAACAATAAAATAAACACTAGTACTAAATAAACAAGAGCTTTAATTAATGTAGAATAGACATAATCGTTAGTAAATATATTATTTACTACCTAATTCTGTGTAACTTTCAAATTTCTATTACTCTTTGGACTATATGAATTCCTAATGTGAATTAACCAAACTCATGTCTCTTAATTAATTCCTAATCTTGAGTATACTTTAGCTTCTATAATAAATTATCTCAAAACCACATTAAGGCCTTAGATTTCGCTATTAGGTTGCTTTAATCTAAAGAAATATAAAAAATCAATGTTTTAGACTATTCAATTACTTCTACTTACACTTGTCCATCTACTATAGGATCTTATGAACTCTACAATAGTTTGACACACTAATTCAACAATTGGAAATATTGAATTAAAGACAATAAACATAATGTAATTAGATCTCAAAGGTAATATCATAAATTGAACAAGAAACAAGTGTTACATAGAAAACTAAGGTTCAACAAAGGTTTAATATGAGCAATAAAATCAAAACACGAAATAATGTAAAAGAGAGAGAGAGAGAGAGAAGAGAAAGAGAGGAACCATTGTTACTACTTTACCCTGCACAATTTCTTCTAAGGAGGCTGTCTCTAAAAATTAAGTATATGCTCCTATTTATAGAACTTCCACCTAGGGTTACAAAGAAACATTGCAAAAATGAAAGATTTTTTTTTTATCAATAGCTTGATCATGCCATCATGACTATGATCTAAAAGTGTGATTCTCCTTTGACTTGCAATTCTTTAAATTTGTGAGACTCTTGGACGAGGGGATCACTTCTAGAAGCATAACCATGATCTTTACACGTGATCTTTGCTTGACTTAGTTTCTCATCCGTAACTCCTTTGCTTACATTGCTTGGTGAATGCATCCTCCATCAAAGCTCTAAATCTCTGCCAAATTCTTCGAAAATTCGTCAAGAGCTCTTCAAAGGTCTACATATGAAATAATTAACAAATAAGCTCCAAATTCTTCATAATTAACACAAATAATGAACAAAATTGTACAAATACTTCTAGGAATATATGTGCTAAATGAATATATATATTGAATTCCCCTACACTTAAACTTTTACTTGTCCTTAAGTATAATAATAAAAGTTGAATGTCATCTTAATGACAAAATCACTAATTCATCTCATAACTAAAAAAATTACATCCTTGATTCAAGAGCTTCACCCCTTCATTCAAGGTTCCCCTTTCTTCTTTTATCATAACATGCCCTTAGAGTACTTAAAATGTCAATAGTACGAAACTACTAAATTTCAACAATTAATCTAGATAACCCAAAGCTAGCTTTTTCATTTAAACAAAAGCTAAACTATAGATCAAAACAAACATCAACAAACTAAGAAAAAATTATAAGCATTTCACTACTATTAGTCAGGTGGAGAGATATCTCCTCTACTTTTTTTTTTTTAATTACAGAAACTTAGATTGAATAGATGTTACATCAACTCATTCATTGATCGTCTCCTTACTTCTTTCAATTTTTTGGGTAGAGGATTTTTCTTTTCATTATTTTCAATTGAAATATAGCAGTTTCACTTAGTCAGTAAGTCCTAGGCTAGACGATCTTAAGCTACTAGGCATTAAAACTCCCCTTTAAACCATCCATAAACTCTACCCAATTTGAATCTTTTTACTTTTATGCGAGTACTAGTTACATAGGCTTTTCTCTTGACCCTTGTAGCAAGCTTTCAGCCAACAATCTTAAGCTTGTCACCTAAGTTGATAAGTGTCATTCCATATGAAGGAGGTACCCCGTAGGCTTAATTGCTTGAGTCAGTGAGGCTTATAGCCAAATTGTTTAGTGTTTTTGTTTTCTCATTCACTTTTAGGCTTACTTTGAACCCTTTTTTTTTCATTCATTGCTTTATTTATTTATTTATTTTCCTTTAACTATTTTTGATTTTTCATGAGACTTTCAAAAGACAAATCTCATTTGTTCATCTAATTTGAAAATTTTAAGAAAACTTAGAAATAGATAACTTACCTCTCAACTCAAGCTTAGAAATATAGATAATTACTCCTTAACTTGCCAATATCTATTTTAATCCCGAGTCTTAGTCTAAGCTTAAGTAATAGGAGCTTTGGATCATAGGGATTTAATTGCTCAAATATAGTAGAGTGAGCTATGGGTTAAATTGAATCATGGGCAATTTCCAAAAGAAATTGTTTGCTTCAATATAATAGGATGCAAATTTCTCGAGCTATTTTCAACAAAAACTTAAAAGCTTAAGTATGAAGTACTATCATATCATAGTCATTAAACATATGTATAGTTTAGTATCTCCTATTTTTTCTTTCAAATAAATATATCGTAATTCTTCCCCCTTACACTTAAATTGTACATTGTCCTTAATGTAAACAATCATTGAAACATAAAAATAATAAGGGAAAAGAAAGTAAAGAGAACTAAAACTTCCCAGGTTTGTTTGCATTGACAATGGAATTTCGTCTAGATCCTTTAACGAGAATTCCTTATGTTCTAATTAAGTCCAACTTTCCTTGCAACCATAGAAGAAATAGAGAAAACTACATAAGAAAAAGAATTAAAAAAAAAAGAGAAAAGAAAACTATCAAATATGATTAAATCTAACTTGTTAGTTAACTTGTCCTTATAGAAATTTGCAAAAGATTCAAATAAAAGCTAATTAAGAAATTAGAAGAAAGATCGGTGTTACATTATTATAATAATCTAAATAAAAAATTAAAGAAATTGTGTCTTTGGTAAAACAAAAAGAAAAGAGGCATCAATCCTCATCAATCTCATGAATCTCCTCCTTATCAATCGCCTTGGTCTCATCATCATTTGGTTAGAAATATTTGGTGGTAGTGGTAAGGGAATCCCCTAGTGCTCTAAAAGCACATTTACAATAGTCATAGTATGCTATACCTCTTGAGCAAGCATCTTCTATTTTCCTATCAACTTCCCCATCATCTTTTTAAGTTTACCCATCATGAAGGACCTAGGTCTCTGAGATGACAAGGAAGGCTCATCTTTAGGTGGCTTTAGTTTGATGTCGGATAAGGCACGATACTCAACTATGTAGTGGGAAATCTCCTCTTTGTCTCATTTTCCTACATGATTAACTAAATTACTTAATTCCTATCTCAAGTTAAGTAATCTAGCTCTAAGAATTAAGGGATCAATCTCCTCTCGGTTTCATAACCTATCTTAACTCATTAAGACTGCATAATGCATTGTGAATTCAATAAGAAACACCTAATCTCCTCTTGCATTCATAAGCATAAGAACCTACTACTGATATTCTATTAACTCATTGAATCAAATTGGACATTACACAACTAATCTCCTCTCACATAATTATGCAAACCCCATAAACTCTTAAGGGCACTTCCTAGGGCTGATCTCCTCTTAGTCTCATAATCATAAGGAAACCCATTGAAATTTTCATTAAAAAGTGCCTTAAGGAGTCTTAAAGTAATACTAATCATCAAAATCCCATTTAAACAAACATATCTGTATTATAACTACAATGTTACATCGTCTACAACTTCCACATATTCACAAACTCACTAAAATCTACTTAGCCACACATAATATCAACAATGGTAGCAATAAAAGATGGGAAAATAGTGGAAAACTCTATGAATGAATAAGTAAAGATGATGTGAACAAATAAACAAGAAATTATAAGAAGAAACTTTAGTCAATGCTCATTAAACTAACATAAATGTGCATCAAAATCATAAAAACAATCACTAAATATCATAAACATGGCAATGGAATGGTAAATCGAACAAGGAGCTCATAAATCTATGCAAAGAAATGTCTAAGACCTGATTACATCTCACATTTTTTGTTACAAATTCAAGTATATATAGATTTAGTCAGTCGATGGAAGGGTATACCGGTTGATCAATAGGTACATGTTAGCTCTACATTGTCTCCATCTTTTATGAAACATAGCGTTTAAGAGGATTAGGGTTTTAGTTGAAAAATCCGAACCTAGTTTCTTTTATCGATTGATTGATTGATACTGAAGCTATCAATCAGTCAATATGGTTGAATCCATGCCACATATTCTATTTGTGACAACGGCCTCTCCAATGATCAGTTGCTTAATAAGTCACCTCATCTTGATACTTTAAGGCATCCTTATCAGTTGGTATCAAGGCTACCTATCGATCAGTAGGTCAAATTCACTAGTACCCTTCACTTTGGCCTCCTTGATCAAACGATAAGGGTTACTAAGACCATGGTAACACTCATGCACCTGTATGTAGGATATAAAATGCATTAAATTCATTTAAAAATAACACTCTTTCATGCATTTTTGACAATTTTGCACAAGTTGGTCCATTTTGTACATAAAGCCTAAGTTTTTGAAAAATTAACTAAACTTTGCAAGAATTTATGCACAAATGCAGGTTTTAAAATTGGAAAGATTACACATTTTGAGTCGAGATCACCACGCTTTATGTTTCCCAATAAGTCCTCTTACAAATCTTCATTGGGAACTACTTAGATGACAACCTTCGTGATATCTTGCCCATACGTGCGAGATCACTATGCTTTATGTTTCCCAATAAGTCTTCTTACCAATCTTCATTAAGAACTACTTAGATGACTTACCAATCTTCATTAGGAACTACTTAGATGACAACCTTCATGATATCTTGCCCATACGTGCCTCACACATGTTATTAGGATGACTATAGCTGTTTGACTAAAGAATTATGCATGATGGATGAATGAATACCTATTCATTTAAGAAGGATGGAAGGAAGGTTACCTTGAATGAAATGACCTCAAGATAAGCTAACAACTTATAGGCTAAGCTCACTCCAAGTTCAAAGAAGACATTAGTCTTGAGTTGATTTGAACTGATAAAAGCTATGAAGTTAGATCTGCTGACCTTTTTGTTAATATAAAGGTTATTGGAACTAAGAGAGTAAACTAACCTTCTTGAAGAGGTCAGGAAGTTAGTTTAAGAATTTGTTCAGTAAATTACCTAAGGGTTTACCACCATTTTGAATGATAGAACATTGTAGATGAGGGGATTTGATTGTAGTGGTCACGTATGTGCAACGTACGCCTCGTACTTTACATAACCTTTGAGGAATGACGTTGAATGACACGGAAGGGATGACATGGAGAAAAAGAAGCAAGGAGGAGGATACACAATTTGAGGGAGCTTAAATGCACTAGTGGTAGGTAGAGTAGCTATAAAGCATCAACCCCATTATTTAAGTTAAGAGGTGGTATGTTCTTCATTTTAAGCTACGTTGATCTTAAGTGATAACAATGCGACAAAATGATGCTATTTCTTTGAATAGTTGAATTGTTTGCAAATGAAGAGCAGCTTGAAGATATTTATAGAGTTAGGCCATCGATGATGTCCATTAGATCATGTTGTCAATCGATGGCTAAGATGAGTTCAATCATTGATGGATTCTTTCATGGGCTCTTTTTGAGTCTAAGCTCACAACAAGCCTCTATATGTGCATGAGCTTTCTTAAGAAAGGTTGAGAGCAAACATGTTAGTCCAATGATCCTTGCTCTAAGCTAGCCATGTCATGTTTACCTAAGTTATCCCAAATTTATGAACTTAATTCTTTGGGCCCTATCGTCTTAATCTAAATAGTCATTCTAGATTTTTTATGGACGTAAAGTCCATAAATCATTTTAGCCCTCTACAAACATTGCATTAGCTTGATGATAGTGTCGCCCTACCCAACAAACCAACCTATTAGATGAACCTTGAGTAAGCTATTGAACTACAAAGGTAAGTTAGTGAGTTGATTGCTAGAGGTTGTATGAGGGAAAGCCTTAGCCTTTGTGCAGTCGCAATGTTACTTATACCAAAGAAGGATGGGACATAGAGGATGTATATGGATAATCAAGCTATTAATATGATTACAATTAAGTATAGGTACTCTATTCCTCAACTCAATGATATGTTGGATGGATTGCATGGAGCTTACATCTTTAGTAAGATTAACCTCAAATTTGGTTATCACCAGATCTAGGTGAGACTAAGGGATGAATTGAAGATGGCATTTAAGACCCATCATGGTTTGTACAAGTGGTTGGTCATAACCTTCAACTTGTCCAACGCCCTTAGTACTTTCATGGGATAATGAATCATGTGCTCCGACATCGGATTAGAAAATTCATCATTTTCTATTTTGATGATAGCCTGATCTATAGCCCTGACTCATCTCTAAGTTGTTTTAGGTGCATTATAGGCTAATTGGTTGTTGGATAATTTAAAGATATGTTGTTTCTACTAGGAAGAAGTAGTTTTCTTAAGATGTATCGTTTGTAGAGGAGGCCTACAAATGGATAGTGAGAAAATTTGATCTAGTGTTAAATGGCTAATTCCAACCTCCTATACTAAGGTGTAAAATTTCCATGGATTGGCTTCCTTTTATTGGAGGCTTATCCAAGGCTTAAGCACAATTGGATACCTCTTACAGAACAGACCAAGATGAATGTAGAGTTTAAATAGAAAGAGAAGGAAGAGAGAAGTTTTGTCGAGATAAAGGAAAAGCAAATCTTTACCCCAGTTCTGGCTATACCTGACTTTAGGAGGGTCTTTAAGCTAGAGTACAATGCTTTAGGTATTAGCATGAGTGTTGTACTTATATAAGAAGGTAGACTTATTGCTTATTGTAGTGAGATGCTTAGAAGATCCTATTTGAACTACATAATATATGATAAAGAGCTCTATACATTAATCCGAGCTCTTAAAGTGTTGCAACACTACCTTTTGTCTAAGGAATTCATTATCTACACTAACCATGAATCGTTATGGTACTTGAGAAGCCAACTAAAACTTTCTAAATAGCAAGCTAAGTGGGTAGAGTTCTTAGAAAGTTTTACTTTTGTTATGAAATATAAGTGTAGTATGGTAAATGTAGTCGTTGATGCCTTGTCTCGAAGGCACACCTTCCTTACAAACCTTCAAACCTAGTTACTAGGTTTTACAAGAATAAAGGAGCAATGCCCCTAAGAGGTCTACATTTCCATCCCATTTATGCTAAATGTATGGATAGATAAAGGGTAGATGACTAACTTGTAGAGAATGGATAGTTGTTTTAGAACAACAAGCTCTATTTGTTGACGTGTTCGATCATGGAGCTTTTGGTTAAAGAAGCCCATAATTGAGGACTCTCTAGACACTTTCAAAGAAAAGATGACATTTGAATTATTGAGTACTCAGTTCTTTTGGCATAAGATGAGAAAGCATGTCCATTGAGTTATGGAAAGGTATATCACTTATGGCGAAGGACTTTATGGACACTTTTAGAGAAAAGAGGACATTTGAATTATTGAGTACTTAGTTCTTTTGGCCTAAGATGAGAAAGGATGTCCATCGAGTTGTGGAAAGGTGTATGACTTGCAAAAGAGCAAAGAACTGAGTAGAATAAGGAAGTGATATGCCTTTACTTGCCTTGACTTGACCTTAGGTTGAGTTAAGCATGGACTTTGGTCTCGACCTACTTAGAATGGCTTACAGCAAAGATTTTATCATGGTTATAATGGATAAATTTAGTAGGATGGTACATTTCTTACCTTATATGAAAACTAATAATTCTTTGCGTATTTCTTTTCTTTTTTTGTAGGAAATTTTTAGATTATACGGCATATTAAGGAGTATTGTCTCTAACAGAGACCTGAGTTTCTGAGCTACTTTTTGAATACTCTCTAGTGTTGGCTAGGATCTAAGTTGCTCTTTAGTACATGTCACATGCAAATAAATGGTTAGACAAAGGTCGTTAACTACACTTTAGTTTTTTTACTCTAAGTTATCGTAAGAAGAAACTTGATAGGAAAAAATATATGGTTACCTACGATTGAATTTTCCTACAATTGATTTGTTCATAGCACCCGAACCAAACTCCATTCAAGGTCTTCTATGTTTTAAACCTTGAGCTATCCCTCAACCATACACTAGTACTTGCATTTGACTAAGAAGACCTAGAAGCAAGAGACTAAGCTCAAGCCCTCCATAAGATCTACGATAAGGTGATTGAATAATTGGAATAAGCTATAAAAAGGCTAGAAGAGAAAGGATAGGGAAAGTGAGAAAAGCAATTTCAACTTAGTGACTTAATATGGTTTCACTTGAGCTGAGATAGATTCCTTAGAAGAAGGAAGAGCAAGCTATCTACCTAAGCTGATGGGCCATTCAAGATACTCTAATAAATGACAATGCATACTAACTAGAGTTGCTCAATGACTGTAGAGTATCAGGTGTGTTTAATATTACTAACTTAAGTCCATATGGTCCTAAAAGAGATGATCAACTACAAGACCATTTGGATTCAATCCCAAATCCAAACTAATCCAAAGGGAATGATAGGAATCGACCGGTCGAACCAGTCACCTAAACCTAAGCCAGAGGACTAAAGAGTATGGCTGGGTGAATTGTTACCTTTGTCCTTATACCAAGGAGTTCAAGCTATTGTTTAGACCTAATTTTCCCCGCCTTTCTAGCTATTTTTAACCATACACCTTGACAATAGTCATGAAGTATCGAATTGATGTTGATCTACATAACTCATCTAATAGCTAAACAAACATGTCCAATAACCTAGCCACCTCGATTCCTAGCTATGTCGACCAAGGTTCGAGTTGTTTGACCAAGTGCTAACGTGTTTTGGACTATTACATAGTGATAGACAATTATTTACAAGAATCGATAATCGAGCTTCTTGTGCCAAGCTATTTGAAAGTTGATGACCAATGTAATCCTGTCTTAGCACTACCTAGGAGAATGACATCTACTTAAGCCATAACACATGTCCCTTAACATTCATACTTGTATGGAATGGTCAGGATATTCTCTCAGTGTATATTATGAAACTGTCCTTTTTCATGTATATTCTTTTATTACTTTTTCCACTTTGGGTAAAGTGCCCATTTTAGTAAATTATCCTAATGTAATAGTTATAATATCCCTTACATGCTAAGAGAAAGAACTCTAATCAGCTTAGAGCACATTGGAACTTTGAAGTTAACCATGCTTAGGTTAGGTCAATCTTAGGATAGGTAACCTTTTGGGAAGCTACTGTACTAAGAGACAAAATCGTATGATGTTCCATGCCAAAGTAGACAATACCTTAGTAGGAGAAGTTCCGGTTGGGTCGTTATAATAGTTGCCTTAGAATTTAGGGTATAAATACCCATTGTAATGTAAGCCATAAAAATCTCATTAGATATATCAACCATTACTTTTCCTTTAATTTGAGCATGTTTTCCTTATAAGTCCAACTTACTCCTTACTCTTATCTATTCCATTGAGTAAGGTTTGATGGTTAGTAACTAGGCTATTCTAGTTGTACATCATATCAACTAGTTTAGTTGGTCCATGAGAGCTACTTAGTGCGTAACATTCATGGAGTGATTTGTAGGTTTGCTTAAATCACTTCAAATTCCATTTCCCTCTTCATTCCTTCGACAGGTTCGGACTTACCTTAATATTGCCACCCATGTCGGTTCTTGGCACATCATATCATCTTGTAAGGCTAAACTCCAATAATTACACTTTTGTGTACAAGCTATCATGTCTATATAGTCTTGACCATTGTTTAAAAACAAGTTAGTTGTGGGTATTGTCATCAAGGTATGTTTAAGAGAACTAATTCTATATACTTAAGTGTAATGATGAAACATGGTTGAGAAATATCATGGATTGAAGTTGACTTTAAATGGTATCTAAGAAATGCTCAAGAATACGATGGCTTATGGTCATTTTGAGAAGAGAATTAAGGTATGCTTAGGAAAATTGAAATCTATGGATTCAAAGTGTTATAAGAGTTAAAGGATTAAGGAATTTATGTAGATATTGTTGGCTAAAGAATAAATAAAGTTGACTAATAAGTTATTTTAAGGGGATCGAGGATCATAAGCATAGGCTAAGGATGATCATTAAAAAATGTCCTGTGGAAAAGATTTAGTACATTTGAATGAAAATAAGTGGAATCTTGGCTTCATAATTGATAGCAAATAAATGAAATAACAGTAATATGATAGTAGGCATGAGACGAATCTTGAAATAACATAGAACTAGTCTTACTTTTGACTTCCACGAATGCCATGCATAAATGTGAATTCATCCCCTTTTTAATAAAAATGGAATTACTAAACTATCAAGAATTTTGTAGTAGAAACAATGAATAATGGTAAGCGTATCAACCTATTGATAGTATAGGGAGGGTACCTAATGTTGTATTTTATGGTGAACAAAAGAATAGAGTATAAAAAGGCAATTATGTACTAGATTACTTGTGCTTCTAATATAAGCTTGGCAAATGATTAAACTAAGAAAGTATAGCATGCAAAAGTAAATAAATGAAAAGAGAACTAAATGAGACCAAGTGTGAATTTTGGATTCTGGTGATTTTTTTGTTAATAGATTGTAGATTTCTAGAAAATGAGATATTGTATGTCAAGCATACCTTTGTTTAAGACAATCATAGCTTTGCTAGTAATGTATTTGTTATAGCGAAATTTGAAATTTATTCACACTTATAGAATTCACTCAACTCTCATATTGTGAATCCTATATGTAACAGGAACATTGAATTAAAAGATTCATTTATACACATCACCTTTTGTTTGTACACATCGGCTACGATTACTTCTTGGATAGCTAACCTATTGATATTGGATTTTCATCCCTATGATCAATTGCTTAGCAAAATACTGACTTGTTTTAAGTTTGGACATTAACTACACTCCTGGTAATGCCTTATGGTGGTCTTCATTTGATCGGCTCTACTAGATCGGCATTTTTACTATCGAACTTTTGCTAGAGCTTCAACAGTTTGCTATACTTCTCCTAACCAATGTTTTCTATGAAGAAATCACTTAGGCTTAGCCAATAAAGTTTAAATATTCAAATGTTAGGATAAAGATGTGAATAGTTTAAGAAGTTATCCTAATAATAACTACTCAACTGCCTACTTCTTCCTACGATTTGCACATGACTAAATTCTAGAGATGTCATTATCACTAGTAGTTCATTTGCCTTCCAATGCATTTGTCAAAGAAGAGTCTATAGATACAAGTGATCAACCACTGTAAGCTTTATCTATGCACTTTAGCTACTTACTTCCTTTACTTTCTTAGCACTTATCTAACATAGGCATCTAAGTAGTTATGCTAGACTAGCCTTAGTACTACTAAAGCCTTATGTTTGCTCTCTTGTAAATCATAAAAAAAAAAAAAAAACAACCAAATTTCAATAACATCTTGGCACCATCTATGTTTGAAACCTAACCATGGTGACTAAAATGAGATCAACCAAAAGTGTTGGTGTTGCTATTACCTCCCAATAACTTAGGCAGAACACCATTCAAGAAATGATTAGCTTTCTAAGTTGAAGCAACTTTATGACGACTTAGTTAGGGAAAATGATGGGATTTTGAACTTGATATGTATAAGTACGCAGCCAAATCAAAAGCCCCAAAGTGGGTACATCATGTTAGTCTGTTGAATGTTAGTGCTCTTATTTCAATAAGTTAGTAGTTTGTTTTAAAAAATTCCCCAGTTATCCTAGAGATTTTGGAGGAAGTCATTCCTCAACATATCAAACTCCTACAGTTTAAAATATATGACTCCAAAGGACCACTTGGAATATTACCATACTTTAGCCAAATTACACGGCTTAAGTGATGTAGTTGTATGTCAAGCCTTCCCATCAACCTTACGAAATGTTGCAAGTACTTGGTTCAAACATTTGAACCCCAATACAATCACATGTTTTGATGATCTAGCAAAAGTGTTTTTACTTGCTTAAAAGTAAGCTTCCAGTTAAGGACTCCTCTATCCTTAAAACAATCAAACAAAAGTTTGATGAGTCTATGAGGGAGTATTTAGCTTGGTTGATGGTTAAGATGGTTCAAATCCTAAAGCTCGATATGAACGTTGCTCAATGTGGTCATTGATGGAGTGAAGTGGCATGGTTAATTTTTTTGTCATTGGCCAAGAATAAGCCTAAGACATTTGCAAAATTTAAGGCTAAGTGACATTACATATTAGGCAAGAGATTAACATCAAATCTCGATAGGAGGTTGACATGAGCATATATGATCTCAAAAACAATGAGATTCGCATAAGTGCAAAAGATCAACTTTGTAGCTGTGATGTTCATTTTTTGGTAGGAAGTAGTAGAGATAGGAAAAGATTGCGAATTTCAACCTTCTCCACTCAACTCCTCTCAACCATCCTATATTTAACATCCTCATGGAAGTTTGAAATCAAAGAATTTTGCAGTAGCCTAAGGATGAGAGGGGATCCCTCTAGAAGAAATTCCAACAAGTATTGTGACTTCCATCTTGATAGAGGCCATAGCACCAATGAATGTATTTAACTTAAAAATACCATAAAAGATACTGTCTATAGAGGTTATTTGAGGAAATTTTTAGTTGAAGATGCAATGAATATCAAGCGACCAACTTAGAGGAGGAGAAATGATTAAGATTAAGAAGAGTAACTTGTTTAAGCAAGAAGAGATGGAAGAGAAGATTGTAATAACAACAACAATAGAACCCTAAATGGTGTCATCAACACCATAGTTAGCAGATTCTCTAATTTAGGCTAGTGTTACTCTTTGATCTCGATTACTGCCTTTGATTTTGTTTGCAACGTATAGGGTAGGAAGTTGAAGGTTGATAATGTAATATCTCTTTCAATCTTCTTCTTGAGACTATGGTGAATCCCTTCATTTAAGTAAGTTAGTGAGTCACATCTAACCCTCATTTGAAACCCCAAGCATTGATTTGGCTTTCATGAGTCATATCGAGACCCATTTTGAGCTCAAACTTGATTATGTTTGTATATTAGTGCATGATATCCTTTCACATTCACATTTAAAACCCTCATTCACTAAATTTCCCTACTAATGGCCCTTGAGTTTGAATTCCCATTATAGGTTCTTCAAATTTTGATTCGTAAGTTCTTACTCTTCTGTGAATTGCAATATAAGTTGTGGTTTATTGTACTATATGTAACAATGGTAGTGGTGCTTAAGTTCTTAAAGTATAGTTTGCCATGTAATGAAAGTTTTTTAGTTTCTATCAGTTGTATTTTGGTTAATAATAGTGATTTTAGTTGCTATTTTTAGTTATATTTTGTCCTTAGTAGTGTTGTGGTAGCTAAAGTAGTGTTTAGATGTCGTAGATAGCCGTAAAAAGAAAAGTTGTGGTGGTTCTAGTTAAGCTGAGTTAAGCGTTTTTATTGTTTGTTGAAATTCCTTAGCAAGAGTTGTTTTACAAATCAACAATGTTGAAAGATAGTGTATATATCAATACTAATAGTCCTCAACATGTTGATGACTTGGATATTAGACTCAAAATCTCATTAAGTTGATTCAATAGCTTACTAGATTAGTGAGAGGCCATTGATGTATTAGTCGAGGACAAAGGCATGACTAAGTTCTGACCAGTGGAAGTGACTCCAATGAGCTTGTTAATGATGAACAATAGCCTAAAAGAGTTTTCGAGTAGTGTAGAAGAAGAGATTGACTTGATCCGAAGAGAAACAATGAAAGGAGTATTGATTTCAAGGTAAACCAAAGAGCTTAAAGAAGAGAGCAAGAGCCGAAAAGGGATTTAGTTGAGCAAAGCTCTAATAGAAGTGGTAGATCTGAGGTGAGCCAACTTGCTCATAATGGAAGGGATAGCCCTAAGCACATAGCTAAGGACTTGAACACATTAAACTTAAATTGCCAACCTACAATGGTAGTAGTCGACCTAAAGAATTCCTTGATTGGGTGTTCCTCGAGTTGAGAAGTTACTTGAGTGTTATGATTGCAATGATTGGACAAAGGTTAAGTTAGCCTCATTTTCCCTTATTAAGTATGCAAGTTTTTGGCGGGATAAGTTGGTTGCTAAGTTAGATGCTAAAGGAAAAGAGCTTATCAAAATGTGGAGACTTATGAAATGTTTAATGATATAGTGATTCATACCAACCTACTTTGAGTAAGAGATGTTGTATGCTTTCCAACACTTAAGGCAAAGTCAAAATACTGTTGAAGAATACTTATAAGAGTTTAAAACCCTCATGACCAAATGTGAGATTGTCGAGCCATAAGACTGCACTATTGCTAAGTTCTTGAGCAAACTTCAAGATGACATTGCCAATGTAGTTAAGCTATAACCGTTCAATTCATTGGATAAGCTAATCAACCTAGTCATTCTAGGATAGCTTAGATGACCCATATGCCGACCTTCCTACTAAATTGTATAGTTTTGCACATTTGTAAATATTCTCTTTATTTTAATCATAGGCCAAATCTTTAAAGCTTAAGGCCTTGTACACTATTTACATTTTTGCCACTAAGGTCTTAGGATGTACGATAAATAGTAACTTTTGTAAATAGTGGTAAGTTTTTCATCATCAATTATTAAGAATATTCTCAAAGAATTTCCTCTCATGAAGTTGGCTTAAGTTGGTTTCTTTTTTGAGTGTGTCGTTACCCTTTAATTTACTCAAGTTCTTACTAATCTTCTTCTTGAGATTGTGGTCAATCCCTTTAGTTGGGCAAGTTGGTGAGTCTAGCCCTCATTTGAAACTCAAGCATTGATTTGGCTTTTGTGAGTCATATTGAGACCCATTTTGAGCTCAAACCTGATTGTGTTTGTGTATTAGTGCATGATATCTTTTCACATTCACATTTAGAACCTTCATTTACTAAATCTCCTTACTAACAACCCTTAAGTCTGATTACCTACTAAGGGTTTGAATTTGCTACATACTCCAATCCATATTAGTAGGGGTTCACCATCATATGGTCCCACTACCTTCCTAATCCTCGCCAATTCTATCAATAGGGGTTCATCATCTATAGTCTCCATACCTTTCTAACACTCATGCCTACTAGTAGGGGATAACTATCTACGGTACCCCTACCTTCTTCATTATCACAGGTTCATCACATCGGTTTGATAACTCTAAATTTCCCCTTAATCATATAGGAGCAACTCTACCGGAGACAATGCTACTCAAAGATCATAGGATGCCCTCAAAGAAACCATCACTGGTTATGTTACACACTAGTAACAAACACATTATTAATAGCCAAATATTTATTAATTTCATTTATATTTCTAATCCAAACAAGCATGATTGATAAGTATGGTAAACATGTACCTAGGTTTTGAGCTTGATATAGTCAAATCACATTTCCTTTCAATATCAAAACCTGAAATGCAATGAAAAATATACTCCTTTAGAGTTTAGGTAATTCTATCTTACCCTTTCTTACTTGATTCTATTAGATTTATGAGTCTTCTTAATGGCTTATTCTAGGATTTAAAAATCATTTTGATGTCCTAAAAATGTTTTAGAAAGATTAGAACAAGATTTAGGATCAAGAAAACTTGAAAAACATTGAAACAAAGAAAGTAACAAGATCACGGTCTTCCTTGACCATGATTCTCTTTTAAATTTCACATTAGGATTATGCCTAAGGATCATAACCATGGTCTTAAGGCATGATCCTTACTAATCCCCAAAAATCACTTCACGCTCCAACTGAAAAACATTACAAGGGGATCATAAGTAGGATCATGGCTATAATCTTACTTATGGTTCTCTTGTTCGACAAACACTTCACAATCCCTCTATTCTCAACACTCTAAATCTGATCGATTCAATTTTAGATCATCTTATTACCACCAATCTTTGCTGAATTAATTTATTCTCTAACATTCTACAATAGAATACTCAAATATATTCCCAAATCCATGAAATTAACAATAGAACAATAAATCCCAACATTAATCATAGAGAAATTGATCTAAGATATCTATATCTTAATTGATCACTTGATTGACATAAAATCCATGGCAACTGGCAACTAGCAACATACCTTACACTTACGTCTTGCAAAACCCTTTAAATCAAAACTTCAATTATTAGATTTAGATGAAATGTCGCATCCTAATTTTGACAAAGCAATACCTACCTTTACTAATCTTAGGATTCACCAATTAAGAGATCTGAACATTCTCTAATATCAAATATCTTTAAAACTCCAAATAACCTTCAAAGAAAAATTCCTCTACTATTAGATTTATTGAATCTTATAATCTCTATGATTGAAAATTGACTTACCCTAAAAAAGTTTTCTGTTCTTGTTGTTTCTACCATTTTTTCTCTATTGAAGAGGTTGTGTCACACTCTATAAAGTGAAAAAAAAAAAAAAACTAGTAGTGTAAATGGAGGGTCTTTTTATATCTAAGGTTTTTTAGAAATCCTTGAGTTTCCAAATTCACTCCTAACCCTTTTTAATTATTTACTTAAATCCCATTATTTACTATTCTATTTTCTTTTAATGAAAATTGTGGGTTTTACACAAACCTTAGTCAAATCCATGAAGTTAATGCACATATGCCACTTGCCATTTAACTTCTTGACTAACATACAGTTGGCCAACTAGGTTAAAAGCTCCTACCATATAAACCTTGATTTCAAAAGTTTCTACACCTCCTCTTCAATTGTAGCTTACCACTTAGGGGAAAAATGCCTCTTCTTCTACTAAACAACTTTGGCATTAGGATCTATTTTTTGCTTATGTATGATAAATTCCTTGGGTATGCTTGCGTATGTCAAGGAGACCATGTGAACACATCAACATTTCTTTTAAGGAGATGTACCAAGTCCTACATTAGCTCGTGAGATAAAAACTTTCTAACCCTTGTGATCTTCTTTGAGCTATATTTCTTCAATTCCCTCTTTTAGTTTCTCTATGATGTTAGTACTCTAAAAAGGATTTGTCTAGATGTGGAAAACTTCCTCATGCTTAAAGGCTTTCAAATATAAAAACCTTATGAGCTAACAATCCCCTTTGCACACTCTAACCCTAGTTGCAGGGAGAAAATTAGCTTTCAAGTATGTAGTAGAGGGGATCATGTCGAATAGATTTTGACTAAGTCAGCTTATGATAATTTTATAAGGGGACCAGCACTTAACCATAAAAAAACCTACCTTATCTTTTAGATGGGAAGAGAAATTACTCTTCAAATGTATACTAGCAGATTATTGAAGGCATATAGGTCATAATTGTAAAACCTTGACTTTCCCTTAGTCTTAGGTTTCACCTGTTCATATGCATGTTGAAATATTATATTCATCGAGCTTCCTATGTGTACTAATATCTTTCTAACTTCAAGATTTGCAATCCTCATGCCAATAACTAGTGCACCATCATAGGACTTTTGAACCACCACACCACACCCCATACCCCTAGCCCCCACCAACAACTAATATCTCTTTTTATAAAGAGAATGACACTCTAAAAAATCACTTAAAAAAGGAAACTAGCTTTACAAGAGGAAATTATCTAAGAATATTCTTAATAATTGATGATGAAAAACTCATTGCTACTTATAAAAGTTACTATTTATTGTACATGCTAAAACCCTAGTGGCAAAAATGTCAATAGTGTATAAGGCCTTAAACTCTAAAGATTTAGCCCGTGATTAAAATAAAGAGAATATTTACAATTATGCAAAACTGTGCGTTTTAGTAGGAATGTTAGTATGCGGGTTATTTGAGCTGTCCTAGAATGAATAGGATCCTAATTAGTTGAGGTCGGTAGTTGGAAATCATGGTTTGGGTTGAGGTTGCTAAAGGGTGCAGAGTCAAGCTACTTGTGAGGTTAGCCCATAGTTATTGAACTCTAAGATTAGTTGGTACTAGATCCTTTGTGTCAATTAAGTTGGTCTTTGGGATTAGGACTTCGGTTGTTTGGTCCCTAGTCTTCTTGGTAGTTGATAGAGCTGTTGCTGAATTATCTTTTTTTTTCCCTTCTCAACATTCTGGTATCAACTCGGCCTTTAGTTGGCTAAGCCATCCTTCACTTGGAATGGTCAACCATAGCTGGGAGATGGTCATAGGTTGATTCCTATCACTTGCAGATAAAGAGTGTGATGCCGAGGTGGTGTTGGGACCTTGAGTGTTGAACCCGTGCCTGTACTTTTGGTTGGGGCTATAGTGGCTTTCCCATTTAAATTGATTCTCGTAATAAATGTTGCATTTTAACGCATGTGGTTTGTGTAATTATTGGCATGTGCAGGTAGTTATGGTACTCATGTACTAGGCATAGTTGATTCCTTATCATTACAAATGCAAGCATCTAAGTCATAATTATAGAGTTTGATAGATTTGGAGAAGTTCACTAAGATGATAGTAGTTT
Source organism: Lumnitzera littorea (assembly GCA_024138015.1). NCBI lineage: Eukaryota > Viridiplantae > Streptophyta > Magnoliopsida > Myrtales > Combretaceae > Lumnitzera > Lumnitzera littorea. The sequence continues at coordinate 54,748,674 of JAMXBB010000004.1, read as the reverse complement.
TTTTTTTATTTTTCTTCATTACATATGAATAGATCCTTCTTGAGACTACAATCAAAATATAGTGAGGCTTCTTTTCAAAAGTGATTAACTCTATCCTACGCACTCTAAAAAGTCTTCCCCTAGCTAATGGTGGTGCCTACTCAAATATCTTCTCAACCTAAGGATACATAAGTATCCCCTCAACTCTTTGTGAGCTAAGTAACAATAAATAAAATAAAACACAAAACTAGCATAACATACATTTACAACATCATTACCATAAACCATTCAATTTCATATTGAGAATTACTTATACAAGAGGTCTACACTGGAACTACATGCTATGCTTATGTATGTGACATACATCGGTACCAATATTCTAGCTTAGCCTAGATCTCATAGAGTTATTCTACACTTTCGAGCCACTAGATACAAAGTCTAAGAACGTAAGGCAACAAAGAGCTGCCATACCTAGCTTAATTAAAACCACATTAAGTGGTAAAAAATGATTAAGCAATGCAAATCTATATGCTGAAAACCTAGCTTAGTTGATACGTTATGACAAGAACAAACAAGGTTAATCGTATATAGGGGATGGGTCTAAGCTTATAGAAAGTACGAAAATGGAGAGGGAAATGTATGATAACAAGCAAAACCCATGAATTAACCTAAGGATATGATGCATTAAGGATCTCCATGGACTTATGAATCAATTTGATATGGCATACGAGCTAATTCAATGAGGTCACTCATCATCTGGCCTTACATAAGGGTTAAGATAAAAGTTAAAGGGGAGGTAAGCTTCCAAGAAAGGAAAACCTTAGTATATTCAATAATGAGATAATGCATATGATTATTGTGGTTACATATTATAAGGGTATTTATACCCTTAAATCTAATGCGACCTACTATTTATGGAAAAGATAAAAAGGGTAATGTCCAAAACAAGCAAAGTACGAGGAACGTAGAAGGGCATAAATGAAAAATTAAGAAAACATTTGATTTGTATAACAGATTCCATCACGTGGGTGCTTGGACATATGGCTGGTAGCTAAAGGTGGGCTTTCAGCATAAATAGACAAGAATACGATCAGGTGGGCTAATGTCGAGCTAAGTAATAGTATTTTTCGAGGTGAATTTAGGTTGGACATGCTTTGGGTAGCTTAGGGACAAGTTGGCCAAGTTAATCGGGGATAGAGCCGAGCTGTAAGTTAAGCACTTTTTAGGTTGGCATTTAGGGATGATTGACAGTTTTAGAAGAGTTCAGCATAGAAATGGCAATAGGTTGTTGGGTTAGGGTAACATAGATTCCTTTGGTATAGGGTGATAAAGGAGAATGTGCCTTACTAAGTTCTTGAGTCCTTATGCTTAGGCTTAGGTCAAGGGTCCAGTGGTTCAATTCCTATCATCCCTTCTAGGCTAATTGGGATTTGGGATCAAATCCAATTGATCCTCATTTTGCTCTTCTCATAGTTGATAAGGGTTGAGGTTAACAATATTGAACACATTGAACACTCCAAAGTCTTCAAGTAACTCTACTCAATAGGCATTATTATTCATCTTCTCAAGTATCTTGAATGGTCCTTCAACTCAGGCAGATAGTTTACTCTTCCTCTTATTAGGAAAACTCTCTTTGCTTAGGTGCAACTATTGTAAACCCTACTTTTAGTGGGCCTAAGACTTGATTAAGAGTACCTTCCGAACGTTCCTAAAGATCAACTAAACCAAAAACTTAAGTTTATATTTAGAAACGAATTAAATTTTTACAATTCAAAAGCCAATTGTCGATAAAACCCGAGCTTGAAGAACTGCGAGCTCTAAAGCTACTTAAAATCCTAAACCTTAAAACCATTAAGGAATTTTAACCCTAAATAATTAATCGATAATTTAATTTGAATAATTTCATTCAACTTTAGAAAATTTCACAATTCTACAAAAATCAAATCATAAATCACAAAACAATGTAAGATAAAGATCCTAAAACAATTTTCTATAAGGCTATGCCTTTATCTACATGCATAAGCTTTACACATAAATAAGTAGACTAACCAATCACCTTAGATAACTTATCAATTGAGAGTTGAAATCATTTATCAATTGATAACTTATCAAAATCTAGTGATAAGACAATTTCCTTATCACCTATTCACTTATACTACATATGGACAAATTTTCACAAGAAATCATAAGCTTAACTTTAATAAAGGTGACAAGACCACTCCATGGCCTAAAAAGACTTCCAATGGCAGATCTAAAAAGGGGAGAAAGGTGCGGCATGCACTTGTCATTCACTCATCAATCACTTCTTCTTACACTTCACTATTCACCCCTTAATGCTTACATCATCAAGAGTTGCAATTGTTGACTTTTTGTAAGCTTCAAGAGAACACTTTCAAGACATTTAAACACTCCTTCTCTCTCCATTTCCAACCGGCCACACTCTCCATCATTTCCCTCATTTTCAATTTCACTTTTACTTCATCTTTCTCTCCTTTGAAACAAACATAAAAAGGAGAAACAACCTTACCCCACAAAATCCATTTTTCTTCCATTTTTAAAGCTTCACTTACGGCATTTTTTCTTGTGTTCTTGTGTTATTTTATTTCACCATCCAAGACCTTTTAAGACCATTAGAATCTTCCATAAACCCCATTCCAAAAGACCAAAAGATTCGGGTTTCAAAAGGTGGCTAAAAGGAAGAGGCAAAGTTAAAGGCTTAAGTGGAACCTCAGTGCACAACCACCAAACTTTGCGTTAAGGACGAGTAAGTGTTTCTTGTGATATGTGGATTAGTATTTATGTTAGGAGACTTGGATTTCTTGAAGATATGAGTAAGGTTTGAGTTGTTATAGCACCAAAAATCGTTTTAAGAAACAAACCTTAAAACCCTTACATGAAGTTGAAATATGAGCATGTAAAGTTGGTGTTTTGTATAGACATTTGTTTAATGCTTTGAATGGAAGATTTTAAGCTAAGAAAATCTTGAAATGAGAACTTTAATGGAGGATAAGCATGCTGGACGTGAGGGTTCCATAGTCATTTGAATGTTGATTTTGTTTCCATTAAGTTAAACATGCTCAAGTCTAGACTTAAGTTAAGGAAAAATCCATCACATGAAGTTTTATGAAGAAATCAACTTTGTATGACATGAGCTATGATATGGGAGTTGTATTAAGTATAAAATCTTTTATTTCTTTACGTAGAACATGAGTTAAAGGATCATTTGATGGAAGGAAACTTAAGTTAAGATTTGTACACAAGTAGTTAAGTGCATAATCTACCACCTAAACTTAAGGAAATGATGAAACAAGTTGAAAAACCAAGTAAGGACCCCTTAGAACCATAATGAACAGATCTGGAACATGGGAAAATGAGGCTTAAAAATATGATAAAAGTGAAAGAACAAAGTGAAAATATTAACTAAAGCAAGTATAGTAAGCATATAAAGCCTAAAACTCAAAACCGAGCTTAAAACTCTCAAAACAAGCCTAGAACTCTAAGATGGGCCATCAATAAAAATCTGACTAGCATCTTAAAGTACCAAGAGAATTTTTTTTGAAGCCCATAAGAAATCCACCTAAGGCCCCATAAGCCCACCAAAGTCATTAACTTTAGTTTGAACAAAAAACAAGCCCATTTGACAACTTAAGCCCACTAAAGGGCCCAAGAAGTGGTTGTTAGCCTTAAGAATATAAATCAAAGTTGTAAATCTGATCTCAAGGAGTATTTTAAGCTTAGGATAAAATCTAAAGACCAAGCCCAAAGAATTTCTTAAGTTATTAAAAAGCCATTTACCAAACAAGGCCCAAAAACACTCCAACACATGAGGAACGCTACTGTTCTGACCCGTGGACAGAATTGTATACCTCATTTCGAAAATCTAACCTTAGCACATTAAAGTACACTAAAAAACGATGAAGATTGACTATAAGATCATAAAAATCGGATTTAAAATGAAAAAGTTATAAGCGATTGAAGTTTGAGTAAAAACCGGGAAAATTTTCGAAAACTAGTCAAAGATATAACTTAAGGAAAATTTACTTAGTTTCTTAAGTTTGCTTCAATTCCTTATAAAAATTATTTCAATGACCAGGGGACACCGTTTACGGAGACGACTTGGCTCCGGATTATTTTGACTAACCCACATGGCAGAGTGAGTAAATTCCCGATAACTCTTTACTTGATTGTGCTTGTAGAAATAGATGCACCTAAACTTATATATATGAATTTGGATGCTTGTGGGATATGGGAGATGCATGTGTATGAATTTGTGGATGAATATGATGACTTGTTAAGTATATTTAATAAAGGGAATTTCTTGCATCATATATACATATGAATTGTCTAGAATGAAATTATCTGATCACCCTGAAAATCGAGTTAATCACTTATATGATTAAGAAATCAAAATGAATCATGCATACCTCATATTGCATACGGATAACACCGACTACCGCTTCACGCAGAAGATGGGAAGGGACTCACAGGAATACGAGTTTCCTGCAGGATTGGGCACTAGCTACGCCAGCATATATATTGAGTCTCTGTCTTAAGTTGATGGGCTTACTAGGCACCAGGAGACGCCAACCGTCGGCGAGGGGCCAAGTCTTGTGGCTTCTGCTTAGGGCGTGTGTTTGTGGACTACGGGGGCCATCATACCGCTAGACTTGGGATTTTAAAAGATATGATTTGATTTTGGTAAAGGAAATATATATATATATATATATATGTAGAGTTTTGTTTTGGTATGAGCACGATAATGCAAATGAAATAAAACCCAAGGTCTAGAACTCGAATTTTGGTTTGGGTCGGTTAATTATCTCCAAACCCCGACTTCAGGGGGCGTAATTCTGAGTCGTATGCGTTTCTTAGGTCACTGCATGCATTGTTTGGCATACTAGTTGTTCATGCATTCATATGAGTGTGCATATAATAAATTTCTGCTATGTGGTACTGACGAGGGCATTTATCTCACTAAGCGTTAGCTTACATCCCTATAGATTTTTGTTGATGCAGGAGAACCTCTTCATCAATCCGGGCTGAGGCATGCCTGTAGTAAGTCTCGCGTAGGGACGGGTTGGAGCGATTAGAGAGCGAAGAGGACATTTTGTAATAGATTATAGATATTTAGATACTTTTATGTTTTTGTGCATAACTTAGATTTTATGCAGTTCCATTATAAACTGCATTTGTTTGTAATATTGTTTTGGTGTGGGTCTCACGAGCCCACATAATTAGTTAAATTATAATATAGAAGAAATTTTAGTTAAATTGCTCTATATTACTAGTCTATGGGCCTAGTGGTAACGTAGAGTGGAAGCAGCCTTGTGTGTCGTATGAAAGGCCTATGATCAACAAGGGGGTTATTAATAGACCTTTATATGGTACACGGCGACCTATCACGACAACGATACTATTGGGTCGTTATAATTATACTTGATCATCGGGCTGAAACTACTGGGTCTTCTTTCCTTTTCCTTTCTCCTTCAACTTTCTAATAGCTCAATCAATGTGCTGAGTAACTTTTTGGTAGATTTGTTGGGATGAATAAACTCCGGTTCTTGCTCCTAGGTTTTCTTGGTCGGGTGATAGCATTAGGGTGTGATTAAGGTAATGGAGTGCCAACCTTTAGACCTATCACCTAAGCTTGCATCCGAGGCTTACAATCTCTCATAAGGAGGATCTTACCTTCTCATCCTACTAAGGATAAGCTCCAGTACATGTTGGAGCTATGGAAGAACTCTTAAAGGCCCCAACTCATATACACTTTACTCTGCTAGGACTCTTACTTAGTCATAGACTTGCTGATTGCCGAGTTCGTGGGCCTTGTATGCTAAGCTCTTCTTTTCCATCCTACCAAGTTATAGCTTCACTTAATCACCTTAACAACTTTTAGCATAGCTCAACAACGATAGGCCCAACATCAACTTGGTTCAACTATAATGCCCTAAGATTGCTAAAGTGCATACCTATTAACAGTTTACCACCTATCTTATATTTTCTGACATTTGTACTATGTTCCTTTTTATCTTTTGTCATATTTATGCCTTTTGCTTGTATTTGAAATCTGCATCTTACATTATTCTTTATGTAATATTTCATTATTCTATTGTTGCCTTGAAATACCTACTACAAATAGTCCTTTTTATTGTAGTCGAAGCATATTATAGAACAATGTTAATGAATGTGAGACATAATGCTCTTAGTACGTCCTTTTCACACTCTTATGTAATCTTGCTGAGGAGCTTGAGATTAGTAGCAAGTGGACCTTAGTATAAGCTTATGCGTTGTATCAAGTAAAATACTAAGTTATGTAGTGTTCCTCAATGAGTCATATCTGGAGCGTAGCTTCACGGAAGCTACTATGTTCATCAACCCACTTGCTCTTTCTTCGATATCTCGAAGGATCTACTTAGTTACTACCTCTTACAGTAAGCCCTAATGATTAATTAAGCTCTTAGGCACATTATATAATCCTAGTATCAGAGCTTGAGGTTATGACCAAAAGTTAAGTATTGTAGTAATTGCTTCTTATTAAAGTTGTACGTTCTGTTATACTCTATTTCATTAGTAGAAAAATAGAACTAAAGTTACGGTATGATATCGCCTTATCAATGCTGTGTAAGATCTTCTATTGAGTAGTAGACTCCCTAAAGTTTGTTTTGAAAATGTCGACTCTTAGTGTTTAAGGAGAGATTAATGATGCCAAAGCTATGCTCATGGTAAGGATCATGTTACTCAACAAACCCCACGAACTATTGACGTGCAATTGCAAGACCTTTGTACTATTGTAAGTAACTTGAATATATCTATACATAAGGTTGTACAGACTAGGCTTTAAGAGAGAGTTTATGAACGAGGTCAAGATATAAGAGATAGGCTAAGAAGACAAGTAGCTAAGCATAGAGCACTTGAAGCTATTAATGTGAACTTAGCTCCGCCTCAACATGTTGAAAGGCTTATGAAGAGGAGACTTGAGTCAAATGAAGTTGAAGAGTATGGGGAGGAGGAAGAGCAGTATGACGGATTTGAAGAGTTTAAGCTCTGCACTCCGAAAGGAGCTGAACATCTTAAAGTGCAGATTTCAAGCTTTAATGAGTCTGGTAATGCTAATGAATACTTGGATTAGGAGGAGAAGATTGAAAAGATATTTGACCTCTACAATTACTAGGACTTGGTACGTATTTGAGTAGCTACTTTAGAATTTTCTAGGTATGTAGCAATGTAGTGCAAGAAATTGCAAAATGTATGTTAATGAGCCTAACGTAAAATTCAAACCTAAAATGAAATGAAGAAAGTTTTGAGGAGTAGATTTGTGCCTAAACATTATGAGCAAGACACCTTTTAATATCTTCAGAAACTTAAGTAGGACAATCGATTTGTAGATGAGTATGTTTAAGAGTTCCAGCTACTGATGATCCATTGTAATGTTAATGAGCTAAAAGTGCAAAAAGTAGTTAGGTTCATTTGTGGACTAAGATTTGAGATTGGTAATGTAGTGGAGGTATAAAGACTCAGAAATCTGGATGAGACCATCCAAGTGGTACAAAGGGTCGAAAGGTAAAGGCAAAATCAGCTCAACCGAGTATAGAGTAACCAAGCCAACTTGCTGAGTAGAACTGGTATGCCAAATTAACCTAGATATGATAGAGCTTAGTATGGTTTTAAGGTTAATCACTGAAGTCAAATGTTAAGTAGACCTGATGATGGTTGAAAAACTTCTTGAGTTGAAGGATGTCAAAGCATTACCTGCTAAAGTGCAGACATTGCTCTAAGAATATGTTGACTTGTTTCTTGCTAAGTTACCAAAATGTTTAACCCCTATTAAAGGTATAGAGCATTACATTAACCTCTAACCTAAAGCTACCTTGCCTAACCGACTTACCTATAAGCTCAATCTCATGTAGGCAATAGAACTGAAAAACAAGTTGATGAGTTAATCGAACGTAAGTATGTTCGAGAAAGTATAAGCCCCTATGCTATGATGGTTGTCCTAGTGTCGAAGAAGGATGGCTCATGGAGAATGTACATCGATAGTCGAGCTATCAATAAGATCACTATCAAGTACCGATATCCAATTTCTCGATTAGATGATATGCATGATGTATTGCATGACGCACAAATATTTTTGAAGGTTGATTTGAAGAGTGGCTACCACCAAATCTGAATGAGACTAGGAGATGAGTGGGAAATTGCTTTAAAAATAAAAGACGATCTATTCAAGTGGATGGTGATGTCATTTGGATAGACAAACGTGTTGAGCACCTTTATGTGGCTTGTGAATTATGTTTTAAGATCCTTGATAAGAAAGTGTGTCGTGGTTTATTTTGACAACATTTTAGTGTATAGTACTGACTTCAACTCTCATGGGAGCACTTGCAATTAGTATTTGATATCCTATAAGCTAAACCACTGTTTAGCAATTTAAAGAAATGTGTGTTTTGTCAGAACGAGGTAATATTCCTTAGATATGTTGTCTATGGAGGAGGTGTTAAGGTTGATGATGAGAAGGTTTGAGCCATTCTCGAATGGCCAATGTTAACTAGTATTGCCAAAGTGAGGAGTTTTCATGGTCTAGCTTTGTTTTATTAAAGATTCGTTTGAAACTTTAGTTCTATTGCTACCCTACTAATTAAGCTGACTAGGAAGAACTTTGAATTTAGATGGTCTAAGAAAGCTCAGAAGAGTTTTGAGGAGATCAAATCCAAGTTAACTTTTACCCTAATGCCAATATTACCTAACTTTAATAAGGTTTTTAAGCTAGAATGTGACACATCCGGAGTTAACATTGGAGCTGTTCTCATGTAGGAGCACTGACTAGTTGCATATTTTAGTGAGAAGCTTAAAGGTGCCACACTGAATTACTTGACATATGACAAGGAGTTCTATGTCCTTGTCTGAGTACTTGAAAATTGGCAACATTACCTACTGTTGAGAGAGCTCATTATTTACATAGACATGAATCTCTTAAGCATCTCAAAGGACAACAAAGACTTTCTCGATACCATGCTAGTTAGGTCGAGTACCTAGAAACCTTTTACTACGTCATCAAGTACAAGAATGGAAGTTTAAACACTGTAGCCTATGCCTTTTCTCATCGACATGTTCTTATCATGACATTATAGGCTAGCATACTTAGGTTTAGTACCCTACCTAATCAATATGAACATAATCTATACTTTGGACCCTTAGTGGCTAAGTGCAACATTGGAGGAGTAATGGATGGGTTCTATTTAAACCAAGGATTTCTGATGAAGGGAAAGCCAGTCTGTATGCCAAGTAATTGTGCTAGGTTTTTACTTATTTAGGAAGTCCATGTTAGCAGCTTAGCCTGCTATTTTGGTGAGAAGAGAATTATTGAGCTATTGAAAGAACATTTCTATTAGTGTGGGATGATGAAGGATGTACACAATGTTCTTAAACGTTGTATAGTGCATAAGCAAGCTAAAGAAAGAAAGGAACCATATGGAGAATATACACCTCTACCTATACCTGAATGGCCATAGATAGATCTAAGCATGGATTTTATGCTTGGCCTACCTAGAACACCTCGAAAACATGATTCTATTATGGTGGTGCTCAATCAGTTTAGCAAAATGAGCCACTTCATCCCTTGCCACAAAACCAATGGTGCTTTATTGTTGTTAACCACTTTTTGCAAGAGATCGTATGGCTGCATGGTGTCCCTAGAAGTATTGTATCGGATCATGATTTGAAGTTCATGAGTTTCTTCTCACAAACATTATAGAAGAAACTTGGTACTAAGCTTATGTTTAGTACTTCTTGCTAGCCATAGAAAGATGACCAGATAGAGGCTATGAACAAAATGATAGGCAACCTCCTTTGAGCTACTATTAGGAATAATCTATGTGATTAGGATTTATGCTTGCCCATAATTAAGTTTGCTTACAATTTCTCCATTAACAGCTCAATAGAAAGGTCACCTTTCGGGGTTGTCTATGGACTTAATCTGATCTTACCATTGGATATGATTACTAGCTTGACTTCTTGTGGAGAAAGTTAGTCAGTTCTATAGCGTGCCAAGGAGTTCTAGAAATTGCATTAGAAGGTTGTTGAGTAATTAGCTAAGACATTGGCCTAACAAAGAGAGCAAGGAAGCCGAAGTAGAAGGCAAATTATTTACAACCTAGGAGACCTTGTTTAGATTCACCTTGTTTAAGGGAAAATCTTCAACAAACCTAAGAAGCTAATGGAGTGCCAACATTTGGACCCCTTACTTCAGCTTGCATTTAAGGCTTACAATCTCTCACAAGGAGGATCTTATCTTCTCAACCTACCGAGGACGAGCTCTAGTACATGGAAGAACTCTCTAAGGCCTTAGCTAAGATACACTCTACGTTGTTCAGACTCTTGGCTAATCATTTACCTTCAAAGTGTTAAGTCTAAGGTCCCTAACTCCAAGCTCTCCTTTTCCAGCCTACCAAGCTATAAACTTACTTGATCACCTTAACAACTTTTAACATAGTAGCCCCAACATCAGCTCACTTTAGTTACAATGCCTTTAGTCCCAAAGCATGCTCCTACTAATAGTCTACTACCTATCCTGTATTTTCTAACATTTGTACAATGTTCCTTTTTGTCTTTGGTCATATTTACTCTTTGTGCTTATATTAGGAATCTTCTTCTTATATTATCCTTTATGTAATTTTCCATTATTGTATTGTTTCCTTAAAAGACTTACTATAAATAGTCCTTTTTACTATAGCCGCAAGCATCTTACAGAACATTGTTGATGAATATTCTTGCTCTTGCAAGACACCATTCTTTGAGTACATCCTTTTTACACTCTTATCTAATCTTGACGAGTAGCTTAAGATTAGTGGTGAGTGGACCTTAGTATTAGCTTGTGCATCATATCAAGTGAAATACTAAGTTGTGTAGTATTCCTCAGTGAGTTATATTCAAAGAGCAACTTCATGAAAGCTACTATATTTATTAATCCACTTCCTCTTTCTTTGATATCTCGAAGGATTCAATTAATTACTACCTCTTATGGTAAGCTCTAGTGATTAACTGAGCTCCTAAGCATATCACAAAGGATAGTTTAGGTTTGAAGCCACAAACTACCTCAAATGGTACATGCCTGGTGGTGGTGTATATTGTTCTGTTATAAACAAATTCCACTACAAGTAGATATAGATTCCAATCAATTAAGTTCCCTACTGTAGCTCGAAGTAGTGAACCTAAGGTATGGTTAATGACCTCTATCTAACCATTGATTTGAGGATGCTAAGAAGAGCTAAAAAGTAGCTTGGTTCCCATCTGATCCCAACGAGTCCTCTAAAAATGGTTGAGGAATTTTAGGTTTTCATTTGACACTAAGCTCCTTGGTGCTCCTTACAAGTGAACAATTTCTTGCAAAAACCAAAAAGTAATAGTTAAAGCATCGTTAGTTTTAGTGCAGAGTATAAAGTATTTTATCTTGTTAAATCAGTCCATGATGGCCATCATGGAATCTTTGCCTTAGGCAATCTAGGGTAATTTGAGGACAAAATCTATGCTTAAATCAACTCATAATTTGGTCGGGATGGGTAAAGGCATAGCTCTTCCCTACTCATCTTTACTCTTTGCTCTTCTATAGATCGTACAACTCTCTATAATACAATACGGATTACGCCTCATCTTTGGCTAAAAGAACCTTGCATTTAGTAGTTCATATGTCCTTTTCTCTCCAAACTGTCTAAAGAGTCCACCAAATTGAGCTTCTTACACTAGTAGCTCTCTTAAAGAACTGGTTGGCACTATAGTTTGCCACCTTAAAACAGATGTCTATCTTTTACATGATAGTCATCTACTATCCTTCCTTCTCTATAGTGCCTATATATAGGACCAAAATGGGTATCATGAGGATATTGATCCTTTATACTCACAAACTTAAAAGTCAAGTTTGCAGTTAGATAAGAAGAACATGCCTTCTTGATAGGGCATTGGCGGTTACATTGGTCTTGCCTTACTTATAGTTAATTACAAAAATAAATCATCTTATCGAGCTTCCCTCTTCAATAGCTTGTTCTGACTTCGGAGGTATCTTAAGGACTCATGATCAGTATAAATAATAAACTCCCTTAACAAAGGGTAATATAGCAATACGTAAAGGGCTCGGATGAAGGTAAGGAGTTCTTTGTCATAAAGAGAGTAATTCAGCTGTGGTCCTCTCAATTTTCACTATAGTATGTAACAAGTCAGCCTTCTTGCATGAGCATAGCTCCTATACCAACACCTGATGCATCACACTCAAGCTCAAATATCTTCTTGAAGTTAGGCAGGGCTAATATGGGTATAGAGGTCAACCTCTCTTTCACTTTAGCAAAACTTCTTTCTTCCCTCTCTCCCTATCTGAATTCTATGTTCTTCTTTATTAGCTTAGTTAGGGGTACTATAAGGGTGCTAAAACTTAATGAATCGGTGGTAAAAGGATGCTAAGCCATGAAAACTTCTCACCTTGACACAAGTGGTTGTGTTCAGCCATTCGATAATAGCTTATATCTTCTCATCATCGGCTCATAAGCCTCCTTTATTGACAACATATCTAAGGAAGATTACTTCTTCCTAGCAGAAAAAATGCTCCTTCAAGCTTCCAAAGAGCTTCTCAACTTAGATTACATTAAACACAACTTAAAGATGGTTAGCTGACTTGTCAAATTAGCACTGCATACAAGAATGTGATCAAAGTAGACTACAACACATATCCTGATCAAATCTCTCAAAACATGGTTCATCAATTCCATGAAATTGCTTAAGGCGTTTGATAATTTAAAAGGCATTACCATCCACTCATACAGACCATATTAGGTTTTAAATGCAATCTTCAACTCATCTCCTTACCTCATACAAATCTAGTGGTATCCTGATTTAAAGTTGATCTTGTTGAAAATTTTAGCACCACTTAGTTTGTCTAGCACATCATCCAGCCTTAGAATGGGGTACCTATTGTTGGTGAATTTTGGGATCAAGGAAAATCCTATAAAAGAGAATGAAATGCTTGGTACTAGGGCTAGTCTAGTACGACCACTCTGATGCCTAACTTAGTAGGGTGACTTTGTATAAAAAGTATATGAGTGAAGTGTTCAAGAGAGAGATCTTATAGAGTTTTCTTTCCCATATTTATAGCTGGCTATAATGTCTAAGGTAGTTATTAGAATAATTGTTAAAATATGTAGAAACTTCTTAATTTGACATCTTTCCTAATATGTAAGGAGAGTAGGCGGTTATGTAATATAATCGTGCTGATGATAGCTGTTCGCGTTATGGACCTGAATTCAAACCAAGAACTGATTTAGGATACTCGGCATAAATGCCGTATGTCATTTTTCTAGAGGCATGCCGAGAGATTTAAACTATTCAGCATATCGATGGCCAAATGAATGAGTATGCCAAATGCGCAAAAATTGACTATCAACAGTACCTATACTTGATTGTAATTTTATTAACAACTCTGCTATCCATACACATACGCTAAGTACTATCCTTCTTTGGCATTAGTAATGCAAGTATGTCACATGGGCTTAAACTGTCCCTTACATATCCCTTTTCTAACAGTCTATTGAGTTATCTCTAGAGCTTAGTAGCTTGTTCAAGATTCATTCGATAAGTAGGCTTGTTCAGTAGGGTAGCACTAGATATTAAGTCAATATAGTGCTTCCAACAGTTCTCTAATCTCTCTAGGCAGCATAGCTTACTACTTTAACTCTAATAGTCTTTTAATTAGCAAAAAAGTTAGCACATCGAATTGAATGGCCTCTTGGAGCTCAGATTAGCTCAGTATTAATGTCTTCTTAGATCCTTGGGATAATTTGGCTTGTGACTTACTCACTTGGCTTGGGCTCATAGGGTTTAAGGTAATCTTCTTCTTATCCTTCTTGAATGTATATGTATTCTTAAACCTATCATGAATGACCCTTCAATCAAATAGTCACGGTCAGCCTAACAATACATGTGATGCACACATGCGTAGTATATCACAAACGATCTCATTAGAATAATTTCCAATTGAGATCGGCAGTAGTACTTGGTAGTGACATGTATTCTCCTTTCTCATTTAACCATTGTAACTTATATGGCCTTAGATGTGACAAAGTTGGTAACTTAAGCTTTCAAACTAGCTCAGCTAATGTTACATTTTTACAGCTTCTACTATCCACGAAGAGCACATACACTTGCTTGTTCACCTTGCATGTGATTTGGAATAGATTTTCTCATTGCTCCTCCTCAATAGATGGTTCAATACTTAGAGTTTGTCGAACAACTAGAGTTAGCTTGTTTAGGTTGTCAACATACTCATTTTCCTTGATAAGTTCCTAATCACACACCTCGATCTTTTCCTTTAGTTTGTGCTTTTCTTCAAGCTCTTCATTAATGCTATCTACTTTAGTGGTAAGGACTTCCCCTTTAATGATCATGCTACGCCGATTGGGGTACTAGGTGGCTAAGTGACCAAAAAACCTTAACACTTAAAATACTTGATTTGGCTCATCTTCCATTCAAATCCTTATCCTTTCTCATAAGTTCTCTTCGATACTTCTAGGTCAATAGTGTGGCTCTTTTGTTAAGTCATTGTCTCGGTCCTCCTATTTGGTTTAATATGATACTGAGGTCTACAACCACCTTAGATTCGTCGGCTACTATAAACAAGTAAGCTCAATGGAGGTCGAGTCGACCTATTTCTTCTCTACCTTTCTATAGGCTAGGCAATCCTTATAGCTTCATCTAGAGTGATAAAATGCTGAAGCTCTACTACATCTTGTATTTCTAATCTCAATCTAACCAAGAATCTAGATACTGTTTGAGTTGAGGGTTCATTAACCTCACATTAGATTAGAAGAATTTAAAATTCTCACATGTATTAATCAACAGTACGACTCCCTTGCTTCAATTCTTGGAGCTGAGCAAAAGTGTCCTATAAATAGGTATCCAGCCTAAATCTGGCTCTAAGGACTCTTTTCATCTTAGGCTAAGTGCTAACTTCTTTATATCCATCTCGTCTCCTCATAGCCTAAAAGTTTCTCTACCATATCACAACATATCCAAAGAATTCTATAATAGCATTTCTTACCTTTTTGTGATCCTCATATTGATAATAGTCAAAGACCTGTTCTACCCTTTCTTCCTAATTAAGGTAGTCATTAGCATCCTAAGAACCATTGAAGGTTAGAATCTAAAGCTTCACATAGTCGGTAGCTAAGGATGCTTGTGGTCTTTCTTCTACTTCATTAAACTCTTCCTTAGTCTCCTCATTTACTCTACTTAGGTTTATTCTGCTCCACACATGTCCTCTTACTCCTCTACCATAGCCTTACTGAGCTAGGATTTGTCCTTGGATAGGTTTAGCATTACGAGTAGTGACACCAACTTCAGGAGTAGCTTAGGGGGTATTGTAGTTGGCTCCAATAGGTTGGGATGCTATTGCATAAACAACTTGAGTTAAATAAGCTATTAAGTGAGTCACATTGTCAAACTACTCATCATGACTTCTAGGGGTATTTTGATGTTAGTGGTGGTGGTGGCGGCCGTAGTGGACAACACCATTATTATCGTCTCCAACACTAGCATTACTGCTTGAATTAGCCATTCTCACTTGACTTCGTACTCTCAACAACAGACAATACTTATTTCCAGAAAACAACACACACTCACAATCTTCAACTAGCTAATACCTTATCTACACAAAAAATATTTAGCTTTTCTTTACACCTAAATCAATGCGTCTCATTACAAGGACTAAACACCACAACTAACTACTTCAACTCTTACACAAAAACACACAACTACTACTTGCTCTATTTTCCACAACTCAAAATAGAGTAGAATAGAGCACCACACACAAAAATATAACTCCTACTACTTACCAAGACGTTACAACAAATCCTTACACAACCTCAAAGCTTCTTTACTACTCAATACACTTCTAACATAAACAATAATCAATGCAGCAAGTGGTGACATGATACCATAGTGACTTACCTAAGTGAACCTCTACTGTGATACCAAGATTATACGCCATGCCAAGAATAAATAAGGTTAACTAAATCTAAGGGCCGGGTCCAGTCTCATGGAGAGGGAAATGTATGAAAACAAGCAAAACCCATGAATGAGGCTAGGGATATGATGTACCAAGGATCTTCGTAGACTCATGAACCAGCTCGATATGATGCATGAGTTAATTCAATGAGGTCACTCACCACTTAGCCTTACATAAGAGTTAGGATAAGAGTAAAAGGGAACGTAAGCTTCTAAGAAAGGAAAGACTTTGTATATTCAACAATGAGATAATGCAGATGATTATTATGGCTACATATTATAAGGTTATTTATACCCTTAAATCTAGGGTAATCTACTAAATATGGAAAAGAAAACAAGGATAATGTCCAAAACAAGCAAAGTACAAGGAATGTAGAAGGGCATAAATGAAAAATTAAGAAAACATTTGCTTTGTACTATAAATTCCATAACGTAGGTGCTTAGGCATGTGGCCGGTAGCTAGAGGCAAGCTCCTAGCATAAATAGACAAAAGTGTATGGTCAAGTGGGCTACTGTCAAGTTGAGTTGTAGTCTTTTCCTAGGTAAATTTAGCTTGGACATGCTCTAGGTAGCTTAAGGACAGGTCGATTGAGTTGGTCAGGGATAGAGCCAAGTTGTTAGTTAAGTGCTTTTTAGGTCGACATTCAAAGATGATTGGCAAGTGTGGAAGAGTTCAACTCGAAAATGGTAATAGGTCGATGGCTTAGGGCAGCGTAGATTCCTCTAGCGTAAAGTGATAAAGGACAATGTACTTACTATGTTCTTAAGTCCTCGTTCTTGAGCTCAAGTTAAGGGTCTAGTGGTTTGATTCCTTTCATTAGCAATATGCCAGTTTCCGAAATACTTGACCTGTAGGTCCTTTTATGCCATGCTATGAATGTAACAAGTAATATAACAACTGAGTATCAAGTATGAATCTTAAGTTCCTTATAAAGAATAACTCAATTAGCCTAGTTCTAACTTTGTGTCTAAGCTTTATAGTTTGACCTTCATATAAGGTTCACTTTAGTGAACACCCAAAAGGATAGTTCATTTTCCAAGTAGTAAGACACTTCAACAATTCACTCACATAGGAAGAAAACATTACAATCAATCAATACACATGAAACGTAAACACAACATAGCCAATTAATCTTACAATCACAATTTACGACACTTCTAACTCCAAGTCAAGTAGACATAAGTTTACTTGCATAAAAATTAAAATATCCATTCACTAGGGCCTCATAGTAGGGCAAATCCTATGCTTCATTGTATAGTCCTTCCTCACCTATAACACCTAAGAAAAATACATATAGTCCCCATGTTAACTATAAGTCAAAATCAAACTCCTATAAGCTAGCATTTGCTTATCCTTCCAAAATTACATTTTCAAACTTTAATTGATTGTATTTTTTTGTTTCTTATTTGATTTTAGTAAACTTTTATATTGTCATGATCATTATTTCAATTACTATTCAAGTATCTTAAAAAGTAAAATTGGCTAATATGATTATAAGGTTAAAGATGCCCATTTTCACTACTAACTTGATCATATATTATTGTAATCACGTAATTGACCTGAATAAGCTTTAATTCTAAACTAAAAATCCTAAAATTCTACATTTCCAAAATGGCTCACTACTTATTATGGACTAAAAGCGTTGATCCTACATTATTCACAAATATCTTAATAGTATTAATTACTATTTCACAAATTAGGAAAATACATAGGTTTATACTAGGAAAATATGTAATAAATAATATACATGTCCAATTAATTCTAAGAAAAATGCCATGAACTCAAAAAATATATAGTTTAATATGACCATCAATTACACTTAGCTAGCTTATCGCTAATTTTTTAGCTTGAAATTATGGAAAATTAGGAAATTAAGAAAATTTGTGCATAAGATAAAAACCAAGTGTTCCAAATATCATTATAAACTTTCAAAAATCAAAGTATATTAGGTTCATTAATTAATTTTCTCAAAAACTAATTATTTCAACAAATTAATAAAACTACCAATTTTATTTAAAATAAATATAATAAATAGCAAACATTTTTGTTTTAAAAAATTCTTGTTATCACAATTGAATACATATATTAAGTATCCTATATCCAAAAATTCATCTTGAAACAACAACATCTAATTTTTTTTAAAATTACATCAAAATTCACCCAAATAGAGTATTTTCTTAAGGATCATATATTTCCACTAATTATTTAATTAAAATAAAATTACATCATTAATCTATAGCTAAATAACCTCATAAAACATTTTTTTTTCATAATTAATTTAGTAGATTTGATATTTTTGGAAAAACAACTTATGAGTGGAAATAGAGTGGCCTAAATTGACAACCTTTGGCCATCCTCTAGCAACAAGACCTTATCAGAAAAGCTCCCATCATGGCTAA
The DNA here is from genome assembly GCA_024138015.1 of Lumnitzera littorea. Classification (NCBI taxonomy): domain Eukaryota; kingdom Viridiplantae; phylum Streptophyta; class Magnoliopsida; order Myrtales; family Combretaceae; genus Lumnitzera; species Lumnitzera littorea. The sequence goes on along the minus strand of JAMXBB010000004.1, from coordinate 54,730,257 downwards.
CCTTCACATTACAAAGTAACTTAATGTTAAGTATTAGGCTACTATGTAAACTGAGCACTACCAGATTCACCCTTCATTTTGCTTTATTTTTCTAATTTATTTTTAATTTTTTCCCTAATTTTTCTTGAGTTGTTTTGTTATGTTTCCAAGCTTCTAAAATGTTGTAAATGAAGCGTGGGTAACCTATTTATAGAACTAAAGTTGATCCCATGGGAAAAGGTCGGTGCTATGTGTCATTTACCAAGTGTAATACCATGTAAGTAGGTGTTGGGTGTCCTATTTTGGTAATTTAGCTAATGACTCACCATCCCAAGTTGTGCCCAAGATGCCACATCATGTTTTGATAAGTTTGATGACTCGTCAAGTCATTTTTGGATAATTTTAATCATTTTTGTACTAATTTAAGTATATATTATGTATCCATATTAATATATATACATGTTTAATACATATGATTTATAATCTATATCATTAAATCTATACTATATACAATTTCACTTCATTTATTACTTTTATAATTTAAATAACTTATCTTTAGGATCGCAAAGCTCAAAGCTTAAATTTCAAGCTTTCGATGAATACCAGTTTTACTGATAAACTTATGTTTTTATCAAATTAAACCTTTTATATACTTTATTTGGAGAAATTGACTTTACTAAATTACTTCTTCTAACTTTTTAACCTTATAGTAAAGTTTGAATTAAAATGGATAATGTTGCCTAATACCCTAAATTTAAGAGCTTAGAACCTTAGGTTATTACATCTTACTCTCTTTACAAAAAGTTTCATCCTGAAAACTTAACTATCAGTCGAATAACATATACTTATAACCTTATCTTAGTCAAAGGAATGATTGATGATAAGATTACTAACCTTACATAAACAATTCAAGGTATTGAGCTCCATTGACTACACAGACTCCCATGTCACTTCCTTAATGGTATGTCTACTCTATAGGATATTTACATACTCAATGTCACGATTCCTCAACCTCTAGACCTTTGTATCCAAAATACGAACTAGATGCTCTATGTATGTAAGGTTTTCCTTTAACTCTACTGGAAGTACATCCAATATTATTGTTGAATCACCTACAAACTTTCTTAAGGTTGAAACGTAAAACACATTACAAATTCCTGCCATCTTATTGCTGAACTTAAGTTCATAGGCAACTTCTCCAATCTTTTTCTTAATTTGATATAACCCAACATATTGAGGACTTAGCTTCCCTTTAATACCAAATTGCCTTACACCTTTCATTGGGGATATCTTCAAGCATACCTAATCGCCTACTTGGAATTCTAATGGCTTCATTTTAACATTCACATAACTTTTCTGCTTGCTTTAGGTAATTTGCATTCATTTTCTAATTACTTGTACTTTCTCCTTAAAATCTTGTAACACTGATGGTCCAATAAATTGTTTGTTCCCTACTTTATTACAATAAATTGGAGATTTACATTTATATCCATATAGTGCTTCATATGGAGCTATCTAGATAATATTATGATGACTGTTATTGTAGGTGAATTCTACTAATAGCAGATAATCATCCTAACTACCTCCAAAATCCATTACACATGCTCTTAGCATATCTTTTACAGTATGTATTGTTCGCTTAGATTACCTATCATTTTAGGGATGATAAGTGGTACTAAATTTGAACTTAGTTCCCATTTTTGCTTGCAATGATTACCAAAATTGAGACATAAAATGAGAATCATGATATGAGATTATTGACACCATAACTCCATGCAAACGAACTATCTTCTTGACATACACTTCTACTAGTTGAGAGAATGCCATTGTATGCCTTATGGTTGTGAGATGTGCTAATTTTGTAAGTTTACCCACAACCCATATCACAACATGTTGTCTCCCTATCCTTAGTAAACCATTCACAAAATCCACCATTATATACCTTTACTTCCACTTAGGTATAGGTAAAGGTTGAAGCAATCATCCCAGTCTTTCATGTTTGACCTTCACCTTTTGGTAAGTTATACAATGTGATATATACTGTGCTACATCTCCTTTCTTTCCTATCCAAAAAAATTTCTACTTCAAATCCTTATACATCATATTATTCTAAGGTATAAGGAATATCTTGTACTATGCATTTCTTCCAAAATTACCTTCTTAACTTCCAAATCCTTTTGTACACGAAGTCTTTCTTTAAACCTCAATATTCCTACATCACTGATTCTAAAGTTAGGGTGTTGCTTAATACTATCTCTAATCCTTTGTAGCTCTATATCTTCCTTCTAAGCTTTCCTAATATGGTTAAGTAGGGGAGGTTCTTCTTTTAGATTAGCTAACATGCCATTCTCTTCCCTTGTTATAACTTCCAAGTTTAACTTCTCCATTTCTTCAATCAATTCTCGTTTATCCATAATAAATGCAGCTACATTACCAAACTTCTTTCTACTCAATGCATCAGCCATTACATTAGCCTTTCAAGGGTGGTAATGAATCATAAGATTATAATCTTTAATAATTCCAACCATCATCTCTTTGGTCAGAATCATGAAATTTATACTGACAATAAGAGCTTGAAGTATCTCTTCATCTAGAAGGAATTGAACATGAGATAACGTCGTTGGCTCGAATTGATGAAGGACTACGACCTTAGTATAAATTATTGCCTAAGAAAGGTGAATGCAATTATCGACGCCTTGATTAGGAACAATCGTATAGAAGTTGCCTCACTCCTCACTGAGCAAAGGGAGTTGATAAAAGAATTTGAGAGGTTGAATCTACAATTCACTTGGCATGAGGCAAATTCAGAGGTGTTTAATCTGATTATGGAACCTACATAGCAAATGCCAACTACTTTGATTTTGAGATAGATGGAGTTAGGACAGTTTGAATGAAGGGTCGTTTATGTGTGCCAAATGAAGCTAAACTCAAAAAGGAAATCCTAACTGAAGTGCATTATTTAGGCTATATTGTCTACCAGGAGGTATAAAAATATATTAAGACCTCAAGAAATCCTTCTGGTGGAATGGCATGAAGAATGATGTTGCTGAGTTTGCATAGAAGTATGATACTTACAAAAGAATCAAAGCAGAGCTTCAACACCTAGGTGGTACATTACAACCTTTACTCATTCTAGATTGGAAAAGGGACTAAATTACAATGGACATTGTAAGCAGATTACCTAGGATGGCTACAGGACATGATACCATTTGGGTAGTAGTAGACAAACTTACTAAATCAACACACTTCCTCCTAATAAATATGACTTACCCCTTGGAAAAGTTAACACGGATTTATCTAAGAGAAATCATCTACCTACATTGTGTTCTAGCAAGTATTGTGTTGAACTGAGATCCTTGTTTCATTTCCAAGTTCTAGAATAGCCTACAAAAGGCTATGGGAACTAAGTTATAGTTTAGCACTGCCTATCATCCCCAAATGGATGGGTAATCTTAATAGACCATATAGACCCTAGAAGACAAGCTAAGGGCATGTGTGTTAGAATTCAAAGGTAATTGGGATGTGCACCTACCTTTAGTTGAATTTACATACAACAACAACTATCACTCTACCATTCAAATGCCTCCACATGAGGCCTTACGCGGGAGAAAGTGTAGATCTGCCTTGTTTTGGGACGACGTCGAGAAATTAGCCTTAGGATTAGATTTGGTCTAAGAAGTGGCAAAAGAAGTAGGGATCATTAAGTAGAAAATGAAAGAGTTGTAAGAAAAGTAGAAGAGTTGGGCTAACTTAAAGAGGAGAGAATTGGAATTCTAAGTTGGAGATCACGTATATCTTAAAGTACTTCCAACATGAACGAAAGGCAAACTTAGCCCAAGATATATAAGCCCATTTGAAATATTGGAAAGGATTAGAAGCCTTGTATCAGTTCTACAAAAACATGTGCTTGATCCAGGTAGAGTGGTAGAGTTGGAACATATATTGTTGAAGGAGAATTTAACTTATGAAGAGTACCTAATTCAGATCACAGACTGCAAGGTGAAAAAGCTAAGAAACATGGTAATGAGATGTGTGAAGGTCCTTTAACGAAACCATGAGCAAGAAGAAGCCACTTAGGAAGTAAAAGATGAAATGAGATGATGATATCCTCACTTATTTAGGGAACTTGGTATGCCTTTAAGTTTTGAAGACAAAACTTATTTTAAGGGGAGAAGGATGTAAACCCCATAAAATCTTGGTAATATTTGGAACTGAACTCAAACGAATACAATATTCTTTAGAGTCAACAAGATGAATAATAAAAAATTTACCTGCTAAGAAAATTTGAATTGGTAGTCGAGTACTCCCAAGCTTAGGAAAAACCCTAAGCGATCAGCGATCAATTAAATATCTAACAAAGCAAACACTTAAGAACCCTACTTATACTTAAGCTTAATTGAGCTTGATTTAATCTCAAGCTACCAACAACTTAGTAAGAAAGCCAATTTAAAGCAAGAAAATAATTACGTAATGAACTCTATTTAGCTAATTGAATAAGGTGGCCATTTAGGTTATGCAATGGTGGAAATTTTAGAAAATCGCATATGAAGAAGAATTAACCCTATTACCTAATTTCCTTAACAATTTAAGTACATTTGACATAAAGCTAGTAGTGATAACCTAATTGACCTTTCACTTGACAAATCCCATAAAGATAAGGTAAGCCAATCTACATCTCTTCACATATGCTATATTACTTATAGAGAAGTGAACTGACATATCAAATTGTTTAATGTATAAAAAGAGAATGAAGTGACAACTCCATGGCACAATAGTGCCCCGTTCATACCGGTTGAAGAAAGGAATGCTAAGCCATTCCTAATCATTTCCACACTCATCTAATTGTCAATCTTGATCACTATTTTGTCATAAGAACCATACCCTATCCAATTATTATGTGTTAACTCCTTTCACTTTTAAAAATTTGTCAATTAAAGTGATTGCGCAAAGCAAAACACAACCGACTACTCCATCCTCTCTCACCCCCATTTGTTTTGAGGTTTCTAAACACAATTAAAAATTAAAGTAACAATAAGGAGACCTACTCACCCTACACACTAATCTAACTGTCCACCTATGTACACCATTCACATCACATACATATGCACATCTCTTATTGTCATCACCTTGAAACACTTGAAAAATCAAAGCTAGAAACATTTGTGTCGTCATTTAGAGAAAAATTTGGAAGGTCAAACAAGATAACAGGGACTTAGTTTTCAAGGATTTAAAGAGCAATGGAGGAAAACCAAGGACAAGGAGCTAAAGGAACAAGTAGTAGTGCCATCTACTATCATCCTTACGTAGTGAAGTAAGTTTCACTTTTAGAAATATTAGAACATCATGGATGGAAGATCATTTCTTTTCTAAGTAGAGTGTTATATATCCTAGATGTATCTTAGTAAGTTCATAAACTTCTTGAGATTTTTCACATGAACATTAAGGTATGATTGGTTTTGCTTAGCTTTCTTGTAGTATGTTTGTTTGTCACATAAGGTATAGCCTTAAGGCTTCAAAAAGCTATGAAACCACATGCATAAAGGAGCCAAGCAAAGCTGGATTTGGCATGTATAAGACATTTCTAGGTGGCATCTTTACTTCTATTAAGTTTTAAAAGCCTTAAAGTAGCCTTTAGTGTAGGAAAAACCAACATATGAAGTGTTGGTGATAATATGAGCTTGTAACTTAAAAGAGGATCAAAATAAACTCAACGCCCTCATGAAGAGCTGCTGGATGTGGTGTATTTTTGGAGTATTCCTAAATTTCCTTAGACTTATTTTTGTTAAATTAGCTTAAAAATACCTCCATACAACTCTTTTGCAAGTGTATATGTTATTTAGACAAAAATACTTCAGAAGAGTGTTTACTTGGAAGCTTGACAAGAATTTTAAAATATGACCCCACTTTAAAATCCACTTGTAAGAATGTTTTAGAAAAGATTAAGGTGATTTGAGAGTCCCCTAAGTATTATAGCTAGCATATAAAGACATTAGGAGGCTAAACCGAGCCACAAACAAGTTTTAGGCCCAAAATCAAACTGAACAAGCACCAAAAACGCCATGAACAGAGCTGACCCCTACTCAAAAAACCTTTGGAAATATGTTTGAATAATGTTTGAACCTAAATAAGCATGCTAAGCCTAGGTCATATGCCTTAAATGGCTAAAACGAGCTAGGAATTACAAAACAAGCCAAATCAATAAAATTTTAAGCTTAAAGAGTTAAAAGGACTAGCATTTCCAAATTTCATGAATAAGATTTAAGGCCCATCTTAAACAATTAAAAAGCCTAAAAGAACAATTGCAAAGCCTTACTTAAAACGCCTTAACAAAAAGGCCTATGGGCCTAAGCAAGAAACATTAATAAAGAAAGACTAACTTGGATCAATAATTAAACATGGGCTCATAAAGAATGAATACTAAATATACCTTAAGGCCCAAATAAGAATTTAAAACCCACTAAGAATTGGGAAAATAGAAATATAAGACTAAGATTATAAAAAAATGGAACCATTCAACCTAACCATCAAGAGGTCTGTAGCTTTTTGAACCAGCAAGAAAAAATTATGCTTAGAATCTATCTAATTAGACCACACTACAATAATCTACATCTAAAAATGATGGAAAATGACTCTAAGAACATGGAAATCGGATTTAAAATGAAAAATTTATGATAAAAACAAGTTTTAGTCAAAACCGAAGATTATAGTGATAATACTTAGCTTAATAGAAAGTTTTCCTTTCCTTATTCGTATTCCTTCATGATTATTTTAGGTAATCCGATTTTGATCCAAACCTAACTGCTAACTACTATGATCCATAGATCATCATGGCCAAGTGAGTATTCTAATTACTACTATGTTTGTATTTGATTGTAAGCTATTTACACTTAAAGTTAAACAAAAATTGGTATGTTTAAAGATTTGGGAATGGCATGTGTATGACATTTCATGATCATTATGTTAAAGCACCCTAATATATATTAATGAAATGCTTGTCATATAGCTACTTGTAGTATGCCTTCTAATTGTCTATTGATAATGGGTGGACACAAAAATGAAACTAATATAATAATTTTCTTCCATAATTAAACTGAATCATGCATGACATAACTTGCATCATTATATATTAGCCATCACATTACGTGTGTAGATGGAAGGGTCTTACAGGGGGTCACAATGATTTATATTTGAGTTTCACACTATTTATACGTATAGCATGACCTCACCCTAACCTGTAGGCTTATTAGGTGTTAGAGACGCTAACTGAATAGTAATGGGCCTAGTCCTAGAGTCCACCACTTAGGGGTGAGTAAACTGCATACGTTACTCACATCTACACTCTTGGTCTAAGAATTGAGAAGTAAACATTGAATAATGTAATTAACTGTGAGAACTGAAAGAATTGATTGGAAGTGAGCCAACTATGTTTAGTTACCAAAGGCTCTTGGAACTTGGATCTGACGGTTCCAATAACTCCAACCCTGGCTTCAAAGGCATAATCTTGAGCTATATGCAGCTACCAATTTGGTTGTATATAATTTTTTAAGCATTTGGCTTATGCATTCATATAATTGCATAATTTTAATTATTTAATTATTTTATAAAAGGCTTGGTAGTAGGAGTTACTCACTAAGTACGTTGTACACTTATACCCCCTTAATTTTTTTATGTAAGTCGACATATGGCTTATATTAGGGTGTACTATGCTTGAGGTTAGTATTAGGAGTTAGGAAATGTAAGTTAAGGAAGAGCAATTGAGAGAATTTACTTACTTTCTTAGTATAGACTCTTTTATTTGATCCTTAAGTGGGGCGTACTGCTAAACTCCTTAGGATCTATTTTTATTTTGTAAGTAATGTCATACTTGTAATATCTTTTGGGTGGGACAATATTCCCATTTATGTCGGTTTATAATGATGAATGGTTAGTTATATCATGAAATTCATTAGTAAATTAATCTGAACTACTTGGGGAGACATACCTAGGAAGCTATTCGGTATTTGGAAGATGCCTTATATATCATGTTAAGGGTTTCAAATTAGTCGTAAGACAAATCTAAGTTACTTAAGGTAGTACATAGTGGGTTACCACGATCGAGGTATCTCTTGGGGCATGATAGTTTCGCTCATACGGTTTGAGCTATCTTGAAGTGTAGACAATCACCTTCTCATTTGGCATTATTACACATCCTAACCCACTCCTCAAGCCATCATAATAAATTGCATACTTTTTAGATCCATTTGGTACTGTTTACATTGGAGTGGTTACCAACCTTCTCTTAAGCTCCTAGAAACTCTTTTTACATAGTTATTTTAGAGAAGTCATACATAAATCTTCTATAATAACTAGCCATTCCCAAGAAACTCCTTACTTTAGTTATAGTTGTCAATCTAGCCCATTTTGTTAGCGCTTTCACCTTCGTAGGGTTAACTGCTATTCCTACGCCAAACAATATAGTCTAAGAAACCCTACTTACTTAAGCTAAAACTCACATTTCTTTAACTTTGCATATAGTCGGTTATCCTTTAGGTTCTAAAGCATAATCCTTAGGTGTTCCACATGTTCCTCGTTACTCCTTAAGTATATTAAAATGTCATTTATAAACACAATTACAAACTCATATAAGTACTTTAAAAAGACATGATTCATCATGTCCAGGAATCCAGTAGGGGCATTCATTAATCTAAATGGCATCATTAAAAATTCATAATGTCCATGCCTAGTCCTAAAGGTGAGTCTTAGGTACATCCTCTTCCTTAACTTTCAACTAGTGATAACTAAATTGTAAGTGTTCAAGAACACTATGAATCCCTTTAACTGATTAAATAAGTCATCAATTTTAGTTAGTAGATATTTATTCATAATTATCACTTTATTCAACTCTCGATAATCTATATACAACCTTAAACTTCCATCTTTCTTTCTAACAAAGAGCATAGGTGCACCCCATGGCAATGTAGTTAGGCTTATAAATCCTTTGTCTAGTAGCTTTTGTTGTTGCTTCTTTAGTTCTACTAATTCCATAGGAGCCATGTGATAGGGTGCCTTAGAGATAGGTGCAGTACTTAGTCCAAGATCTATGGTAAACTTAATCTCCCTATCTATGGTAGTCTTGACAAATCCTTAAGAAAAACCTTAGGATATTGAGACACTATTGGTATATATTCCAATCTTGCTTCTTTAATTTGAGTACCCACTACTGAAGCTAGAATTCCTATATTACCATTACTTAATAACTTCCAAACTTTTCTTGTCGAGACTATTAGAGGAGATGCTTTTCTAAAGCTTCCTTTAAAATGAAACTCCTCTCCAACAAGCTTCTTGAAAACTACCATCTTTCCTTCACAATCCATATTTGCCCAATGTTTGGTTAGCCAATCCATCCTTAGTATCGCATTGAATCCTTTCGTATCCAATACCACTAACTCTATAGGCATTTTATAAAGGTCAATATACACATTACCTTGATTCAACCTTTGTTGCACAATTTGTTCTCCTCAAGAGGGGGTTGTGACTACAAAATCATACCTCAAAGTTTCTATCAAGAGTCTATTCTTATCAACATATTCCTTAGATACATACTAATGTGTTGCTCCCATATCAAACAATGTATAAGCATAGATACCTTCTAGGTGAATCAATCCAAAAATAACAATTACAATTATATCATCATAGTAGGGTATAGGATTCAAATAAACATGCAACACATAATCATATTAAGGTATCTAAAATTCATTGAGTTTGGAACTTGTACCTGCAACTATGTTGTCATGCCTACTTACCTCATCTTGGATTTCATAAAACCTTCCTTAAATATTAGGTCTAGCTCTAGCCTCATCTATTCGGTTATTTCTATTAGTAGTTCTTAACCTATTTTCCTGGGTTTAATTTAGCCTTGCTTGCTAGTCTGCATTACAATATGTGACAGGATGTCTTGTCTAGCAATACTTATGGCAACATATACCTCTAAGGTTTAGGTTCTTGTACTATATAGCCAAATGCCTAACTTCTCCACATCTAAAATACTTCCCTTCTAAGTAAGGGCATTCCATAGCTCAATGCCTACCATGACACTTCTAACAAAAGGACATAGCTCCACCTAAATTCTAATTTCATAATAAGAGGTTGATGGACCTTCCTTCCCTTTACAAACCTTTGGCCACCACTAAAATTTCCTATAAATTTCCTTTTCTTACTTTCGATTTCATCAACTTCCCTTTGTAAGTCATGAGCTTGCTCGATTGACAATATTAACATATGGCACCAACCTTATTCCTTTTAACATAGCTTGAAAATAAAGATCAAGTCTAATACTAAACCTACTAATCTTAGCAATTTCATTATCATGTAACATTTTCAGAGAAAACATGAACAACCTATTAAACTCACACTCTTATTCTTCAATAGTCTCACCTGCTTACCTTAACTTATAATACTCTTCATACATTTGCTCCATCATACATTTAGGCAAATATTGCCTCAAAAATGTATCCCTAAAGGCATTCCAACTTATGGGTTTTGCCATTCATAGTTTCTTGCCCTTCTACCAACTCTTTGTACGTTTATCTAACAAAATAACAGCAATCCCTACTTTCTTATTCTCTTCCACACCATGTACTTCAAATGCTTTTTCTAATGAATTGATCCATTCTTCTACAAATAAGGATAAGTTTTCTTCCCATCAAATAGTTTCATTATACGTTGTACTCAAGCTAACTTATCTCCACTCGCTTTAATGGCCCTAGCTATAGAAGTTGCAATTTGTTATACCACATCCATTACTTATAAAGACAAAGCTTGATTTAGTTGAGGTTGCTGTTTCTCTTTAATCTACCTTCTAGGAGGAAATGATGAACTAGGATCCCCACATGCACGAATTTGTACCATTTTCTAGTAAGTAGCAAACACAATAGAAATGGTCTATTTCCTTTGAGCAATTGCTACCAATAAAGTTAAATTTATATAATACCCAACTACCCCGCACACCCTACATGTACTTAGTACTATTGTCCTTAACTTACGCTTTGATACCAACTAAAGGATGTCACATCCTAGCATACCATAAGATGCACCATCCTACAAAGATTACCTATTTACACTCAATAAAGATACTATTTATATCAAAAAAGTGCTACAATAGAGTTTAGCTTTACGTCTAATTACATAAAAGTGTACAACCTTAAACATAACTAAACTTAAAAGATAGTAATTTTTTTTTCTATTACATATGTATAGATCTTTCTTAAGATTACAATCAAAGTACAACAAGGCTCTTCCTCAAAAATAGCTTACTCCATCCTATATGCTTTCAAAAGTCTTTCTCCAGCTAATGGTGGTGCCTAGTTAGATATCTTCTTAATCCAAGGATATACATGTATCACCTCAGCTCCTTGCGAGCTATGTGAGCGTGGATAAAACAAAATATAGAATAAGCATAACATACATTTACAACATCATTTCCATAAAGCATTCAATTTCATATTGAGAATTACTAATACAAGAGGTCTATGTAGGGAATCCGTTCTATACTTATACATGTGACATTCATCGATATAGATATCCTTGGCCAGCCTAGAATTCATGTAGTTAGTAGATACTCCTAAGCATCTAGATCCAAAGTCTAAGAACCTAAGGCAATAAGGAGCTACAACATCCAACCTAACTAAAACCATATTAAATGGCTAGAATTGATTGAGTAATGCAAATCTATGTGCTCAAAACTTAGCCTGGCATTATTATAGTTTCTAGAAAATTTAACCTACAAGACCTTTCATGCCATGTCATGAATATAGCAAGCAATATAACAACCCAGTATAAGGCATGAATCTCAAGTTCCATAACAAGAATAACTCAATTAGCCCAGTTCCAATTTTGTATCCAAGCTTTATAGTTCGACCCTTCATATAAGGTTCACATAGGTGAATACCTTGAAGGATAGTTCATTTTCTAAGTTTTCTAAGTAGTAAGACACTTCAACAATTCACTCATTGCATCATCCTAAATGCTATCAAGTCATAACAGTCAGTTGTATATATCAATTTTATGCTAGAAATTGTCCACTAAGTTGCTAGCATAACCCTGACATACATAAGGCTCATACGACAAATTGTTTTGAAGCATTCACAGTTCCATAGATATAGTAACATTTATATTTATAGCAAACTTATATTTACAATAAAGCTAAGTATAGAGTATTTATAAAAGCATATTTAGACTCAAAAGTAAGAATCCGAATCCTATAGAAAACAAAAGTTCGAAAAACATAGTTCTTATTAGTTCTACTTTACTTAGGCCCAAATACAGCCTTATTGAACACTTAGAGCTGATCTTCACGTAGCATGATTACTTAAAACCTGTAAGTAAATCTATAGGGAAGTGAGCAAACCATAGTATAGTAAGGGATAGGAAGCAAAAAGCATATATAGGATGAATAGTACAATCAAATTATTAAGAAATTATTACATACAATGCATGAACTAGCAATGTGTCATCTACATGACATTGTCTTGTCCATCGTATGGTTAGAGAAATTTCACTTGCTCTAACCCGGGTTAAGGAGTTGCGATATGGCAATCATAATGCCAATCATAAAGGCCATAAGGCTCTCTTATGGCTAATTCTGAGCCTATGCAATGGAGAATTGTGCTCCACCCACAATTACCTTCAAACCTAATGCCCCTAATCTCGCTGTGAGCTCTTCTCTTGTCACTTAGTTCAACTAAGAGTGGAGAAAGGCTAGCTCATTGCACCTTATCAAAGGTGTCAAAATTTAGTCCAAGAAACCTAACCGTCCCTAGTAGGATGTGATGCATATCCGTTATAGTTTTAGTCTATGTTTAAATCATTCTCATTAAGGGTCTTTAACTAATTCATAATACACCACACAAAGTCAATTAACACAGCACAACAGATAGCTCAACTACCAATTAGAATCTTAATAACCAAGCACAAGTATAGCATACGTATAAAAAACTACTTACAACCATAAGTGAACATATACTCTAGTCTCCGTAAATCCCACTTGCTTGTATTGAAGTTCACTCCAACAAGTTTGCAATGTTGGGGTTACGTTTACTTAGAATTCCTATATATATCAAAACTCAGATTTAGTTTTTGTAAGATTTACAAAAACGTTAGGATTTGATTTGATTTAATTCTTCGTATTATTATATAACTTCATCGAAATACGACTTATATTATTATTTAATAGAGTTGCTTACATACACACACACATACACACACACACACACATATACTTTAAGTATTATATTTTATCATATATGTTATATCGAATTATATAATATTAACAAATATACGTAGTTTTACTACTACCTATAGTATATTGTTTCGATTGTATTGAAATGTGCATTTCATTAGTCAAATTATGCTTCAATTATGGAAAGTTTTTTATAAGATGATATTTTCCTTAATATCATAGAAAATACCTATTTTACTATCTAAAGTAATGCAATCTCAATAAAGTCAGTGTTGTTGAGTTTGTTGAACTCGACAGTACGTATTATATGTTCTACTCAAAAGATAATTCCTAAAGAGCATTTCTACTCCTAGTATATAGATGAAGTTAAATAGCTAGTAATATCACATCAATAACGTAGTATATGAATAAGATATATTTTTATGTTATTTTGAGATAAATCATATATTATCTACCTCTAGCATGTATATATCATAACCCGATGTATATAATATTATGAAAAAGATAAAAACAATAGGTAATCCTATTTGACCAAAGTATGTTTAATTATGATTTAATCAAATAAATAACATATTTTGGCCTATTATTACCGAATACATGTTCCAATAATTAATTTAAGTCGTTTAACAAAGAAAATTCATAATAAATGGTGTATATCATCAAATAATTCTACAAAAATTCCTATAAAATTACAAAAATATATAGAATTTAACCAACAATCTATTTCATGCAATCGGTTTATTCTCTATATACGTAAAATTACATTTTTGCCCTTAAATTATGGTTAATTAAGCAAATAATTTATTTTTATACAAAATAAATTCCAACCTATCCTATTGTCATTACAAGCGTGCGTAAGTCATTATAGGTCTAAAAATATCATAAATACTAGACATAAAATTCAAAATTGGGCTAGATAGCATCAAACTAGATGAAATAAGTATTTTATAGAAAACTTTTGAGCCTCAAATAGCATAATTTGATATATTTATTTTAAAGTTGAAAATTCAAATGTATAGTAACATTTCTTAAAGATGTATATAAAATAATTAAAATTTTATCAAACTAATTTAACTTCATGAAACTGTATCTAAACTAACTTAAAAATAATTTTTTTTTATATTTTTCCTAATTTGTTTAGTATTTTTAGAAAATAAAGGAAAAAATAAGGTAAAAACTCCAACCTCATGTTCATCGAAGCTACGGCTATGGATGGTGGTGGAAGTGTATTAGTGGAGCTAGGTGGTGCATGCACTAGTGGTAATTGCAAGGGCACAACAGCAAGTCTTGATTTGGTTGTGGAACTATGATAGAGCAGGAGGGTACCTTATTTTTCTTTTATTTTCCCTATCTTCTATTATTTTCCTCCAACTTTTTCTTTAAGTCTTCCTAGTTGGTAAAAAGTGAAATCTAAGTCCTAGGATCATATTTATTAGGAATTGAGTCGGTTAGATTTTTTCTTTACCATTAAGTAATTTTATTTAATTCTTTTGAGAAAATGGCAAGTAGGAGCTATCTAATTCTCCTTGATTCCGTGTTGATTCAACTAGATGAAGGTTTTCTAATTTGCTATGCTTACATCCAATAATTCCCAACTGATTTGAATGAGTGTTGGATATGATTTGATGCATTTTTAGTGTTTTCATATATAACATATTAATATTTAATAGTTTTGTTAATATACGAGTATATATTCTATATATATGATACACATAATGAGTAATAATATTCGTGTAATGATGTTTTACTTATATTATTAATATTTAAGATGTATTTTCTTTTTAATTTTGTAAATTTATCGATTATTTTATATAATTATTGAATTTTGGGTTAATTTATGGGTATATTTATTATATATACCATGTATATTCATAAAAATATATATACATACATAGAGTATTTCATACAATTTTATTCACTTTTATCACTTAAATAATTTATCTATAAGGCATTGTTACGTTTCGAGCTTAATTTTAGTTGCTCTAAAGAGTTTTACGCTATATTGAATAATCGCACTTCTAAGGCTAAAATTGGAGTTCCAATAAATTATTCTTAAAATCTAACATCACTAGGTTACTTTGACTAACTTTTCTAATTAAATCATAAAATTTAGGCTCAATTGAATAAGTTTTCTTAAAAGCCCTAAATCTAGGTATAATTATCTTAAAAGTGATTTTAAGGGCTCACATTTCTACCTTACCTCTAAAAATGTTTTGTCCTCGAAACTTTCTCATAACTAAAATTATAGAGTCAATTATTTGTAGGATAAACTAGGTTTATAACAAAAGATCACTAACCTGTGATTCCGAAGAGCCATAGATACTTCTCTTCCATTGCAATTCTCAATTCCTAAGTTACTTCCACTTTTGAGCCGTTACCCTACTGTACCTTAACGCACTTCAGTTCTTTAATTCTTAACTTTTGAACTCTAATATCTAATATTTTGATGGATCTATCTTCAAATGTCAAAATTTCTCAAAATTCCACAAGTTGCAATTCCATTATCGCATCAAGGTTCTTTACAAATTTCGTCAACATTGAGACATGAAATACAGCATGATATCCACATAGATTTAGGGGTAGTGTAAGGTGATATGATACTATGCCCACCTTCTCTAATATCTCAAAAGGTCCTATATATCTTAGGTTCAATTTCCCTTTGGATCCAATCACTTGAGTCCTTTAAATGGGCTTATCTTTACATATACGTGATGTCTAATTTCGAGTTCTAATGGTCTCCTCTTCATATATGCCTAACTTTTGTATCTATCCTAAGCTTCCTTCATCTTCTATTGAATTATCTACACTTTCTCATTCATTTGAGTTATTAGGTTAAGTTCAAGTACTACATGCTCTTCATTTTCCCAATACAAAGAAGATCTACACTTTCATCCATATAAAGCTTCATATAGGGCCATTTATACGGTAGCTTAGTAATTGTTATTATAGGAAAACTCTACTAATGGTAAATGTCTATCCCAATCTCCACTAAATTCTAGTGCACATGCCTAGAACATATCTTCTAAAGTTTGAATAGTCCTTTTAAATTGCCTATCTAACTATGGATGGTATGTAGTACTGAACTTCAATTTAGTACCTAGGGCTCGATGTAAACTTTCCCGAAATTTAGATGATATGGTAGAAAATGAGCAGATTTGGTTAATCTATTAACAATCACCCATATTGAATCATATCTAGTACAGGTTCTTAGAAGGGTAACAACAAAATCCATTGTAATATGGTCCTACATCCATTGTGACACCTCTATGGGTTATACTGTGCCTACTGGTCATTTGTGCTCTACCTTAACTTGCTGTCACTTGTACATTTTGTTACAAATTGTGCTACATCTCACTTCATCCCATGCTACCAAAAAGTAAACTTTAAGTCTTGATACATCTTATTTCCATGTAGATGTAGTGTATATCTCGAAGTATGTGCTTCATTCATTATTTCCATATTTAGATCAAGAACCTAGGGTACACAAATCCATCACTTAAATCTTTATACTCCCCCTTCATCTAACTTGAAGTCAAGCATTTCCTCCTTATGCATTAATCTAAACTTGATTAGTGCCAAATCTTTATCTTTATCTTATAACTCCTTGATTCTATCAAGTAAAGTAAGTTGGACCGCCAGATTCATTACATACATGTCAGGGTCATGCCACCTAAATCCTATTTCCAACTTTTCAAACTCTAGGATCAATTCTTACATAGTGAGAGAGGATATAACTTGTCCATAGTTTCAACGATTGAATGCATCAACTACCACATTAGCTTTTCCAAGATGGTAGTTGATGCTCAGATCATAATCTTTAATCAATTCCAACCATCTTCGTTGCCACAAATTCAACTCTTTTTTAGTGAAAAAGTGTTTTCAGACTCTTATGATCAGTATATATCTCCTAGTGTTACCCATATAGATGATGTCTCCAAATTTTTGATGCAAAAACCACTACAGCTAATTTAAGATCATGGGTAGGATACTTCTTTGCATGTGGTCCCAATTGTCATGATGTGTATGCTATAACTTTTGAGTTTTGCATCAAAACACATCCTAACTCATTATGGGAAGTATCGTTGTATATGCTATAAGACTTCTTTGGATCTAGTAATGTCAATATTGGGGCCATAATTAGTCAATAATAAAGTTCCCAAAAATTCCTTTCATACTCTTCATCCCACTCAAACCTTACATCCTTTTGAGTTAGGCGAGTTAAAGGCTTAGCTATTTTGGAAAAATCTTATATAAATCATCTATAATACCCAGCCAATCTAAGGAAACTTCGAATTTCGGTGATAGTCATCGGCTACTTCCATTCGATTATAGATTTGACCTTCTCTAGATCTACTAATATTCTTTCTCCGGATCTACCTAAGAATGAAATCTTATCTAACCAGAATTCACATTTAAATAACTTTCCATAAAGCTTATTCTCTCTTAACTTTTGTAAAGCTAGCAGTAAGTACTAAGCATGTTCTTCTTAACTTCTAGAATATATTAGTATGTCATTAATGAAAACAACCATAAATTTATCCAAATACGGCTAATATATTCCATTCATCAAGTCCATAAATACTATTAGAGTGTTAGTTAATTCAAATGGCATAACTTTCGTATTGCCCATATCGCATGTAAAAAGTGGTTTTAAGGACGTCTTCAGGTTTCACCCTTAATTGATGATACCCCGATCTAAGATTGATTCACAAAAATATAGTCGCTCCTTATAACTGATTGAATAAATCTTCTATCTATGGTAATGGATATTTTTTCTTGATGGTAATTTTGTTAATTTCTCTATAGTTAATACATAATCTCAACATACCATCTTTCTTTTTCACGAATAATACAGGAAATCCCTATTGGGATATGCTTAGTTTGATAAAACCCTCATCTAGGAGCTCTTGTACTTACTTCTTTAGTTCTTGGAGTTCGGTACATTCCATTTGATACAGTGCCTTAGAAATAAGTTTCGTTCCTAGTACTAGATCAATCGTGAAGTCTAACTCCCTATATAGAGCTAATCTAGGTAGATCTTCAGGAAATATGTCTGGAAACTTGCACACATTAGGCATATCGGACACTTTTGGAGTTTCTTTCTTTCCTTGTATTGTAAAGATCTAACAAAACTATCAATTTCCTTCATGCTCGATGTCCTCTTCATCAACTTCAATGACTGTTAATCTTGAAGCTCTACCTTTACTAGCTTTTCCTTGAAACACAAAGTTACCCTCATCTAAAGCAATACTTTTACATTGGCATTCAACTTTCACCTCATGCTTTGATAACCAATCTATCCTACAGATAATATCATAACCCCGTAATGGTAGCACTATTAAGTGAATTGGAAATTCCTTCTCTTATAGCTTAATTTGTCCCTTATCTACTACCTTCTGAGTCAATACTTTTTCCCTAATAAGGTTCCTAATTCTATATGTGGTATCTACTTCAATCATATCAATTCCATTTCCTACTATAAAATCTTGACTAGCAAGGGAATATGATGCTCCTATATAAGCAGGTTGTCCATTTATTTATATTTCCCTTGAAATATTTAACTATCCTAGTCATTTAAAATTCATTCGAACAATATCATCCTACACTTAATCGATTCATGATTTCAAAAGTATAAATCTCCTCAAGCACAAATCATTTCATATTGATCACATTATAAATCAGAATTCAAAGTCTAGAATAAGTTACATACTTGTCACCAATCTTTCATCTACTTCATCTTCCAGATTCATAAATTCTTTTAGATCATCCTTCTCATAATAATCATCTAGTAAGTTGTCAAATCCCTCTACTTCATCCACTTTCTCAATAGCAAATACCCTTGTAGGAGTAATAGTTGCGCTAGATCCGCCTGCATTCCTAATTCCTACTTGCTGGGTGACATTTTCTCTTTTCCCAAAACCTTGGCCAAACTCTAAGCAATAGTAATTAAAATGTCACTTTTGTCCACTTTGTTTACCCTTAATATTCTTTAGCTTAGGACAATTTCTAACTATATGACCTACTTTGCCACATATGTAGCACTTTCCTTTTAGTTGTTTGTAGTGTTGGGGATAATGACTGGCGCTACACTTCCAACACTTTGCATGAGTACTTCTATCATAAATATTCCTTGTTGGTATAGGTTGAGTAAGATTTCTCACCACAACAGCTAGTATTTTTCTTTGACTCCAACTATTAGCACTTAGATAAGGTCTTTTAAAAGAAAATCTAGATTGCGATCTACTGCATACTTTTCCATTTAACTATGATAGCATCTTCAAGTGATTATTCTCCAGTTTTCAAGCCTTCTCTATTACATCATTATAAGTGGGTAAATCATAATCCTAAAGTCTACATTGCATTATAGGATCAAATCTTCAGATAAATAAAGTTTTCTTCAAGCTGATTGGCTAATCCTACTGTTTGTCTCATCCTTAGTCTCACCACTAGTCTCATTGCATAAACTTGTATGATCTTTAGGGTACTGGGTATTACTATAACTTCCTACATACTATTATGGCTTATTTATTCCTCAACGACTACATCTTAGGCTGGTACCTTGCTCGAATCATTGGGTAAGTCTTCTTCTAGATCCTCTTCTGGCTTTACCAATCCATTTTTCATACAATTTTCTACATGTTCATTAGTTGGTTCACCTTAGGGAATTATCTTAGCTACATCTTCATTTGGGTTAAACGGCTTAGGAGATGAATCATACTCCTCAAGCAAGGGATAGGGAGATCGAGGAAATCAGCTTACAATTCCCTCTAGATACAATCTAAGAATATGAAATACCCCTAGAGGGGCTTAATTAAGACCTATTGAGGTGTATTGATCATAATGATGTCCTAATTTTAGGATCATAAGGTGCTAGGAATCTTGTAAACTATAGCATAGTCCCTTAAAATATTTGTCAATAATGTCATCTATGGTCACAAACATATTCCAGTTAACCATGTCCAAGAGTAAACACTATATCTTAGTCTTATAATCTATAGGAGTTTCTTCCCTATACCATCTGAAATTTACTTAAGTGTTCTAAAGTTGAGTTCTACAATCCTATTAAGTAAAACAATAATTAGCACATTGATTAATTATGTTATAGTTTACTTATTCCGAAGTATTAGTAATTATACATACATATATATAAATATCCTATGTCTAAATCCTTTGTTACCCATTTATTACGAACTCTCATTTATTCTGTAATATCTATCAAATTTTAACTTAGACGCTTCAAAGACAGATCCTACGAACTATACTTTAATACCAACTGAGAACTATCATGCCCTAAACACTGTCAAGTTATAACATTCTACCGTGTATATCAATTTTATGCCAGAAATTGTCCACTCAATCGCTAGCATAACCCTAACATACATAAGGCACATACGACAAACTGCTTTGAAGCATTCATAAGTCCATAGATATACTAACATTTATATTTATAGCAAACTTATATTTAGAATAAGGTCAGATACAGAATATTTATAAAAGTATATAAGCATATGTTACAACTCAAAAGTAAGAATCTAATTAGATCGCCTAGATGATCTAGTTGATCCTTCAAAAAACAAAAAGTTCCAAAAACATAGTTCTCATAAGTTTTATCTCACTCAAGCCTAAATATACCCTTATTACGTACCTGAAGGTAATCATCACGTGACATGATTACTCTAAACTTGCAAGCAAATCTATAAGGAAGTGAACAAACCAAAGCTCAATAACGGGCAGGAGGTAAAAAGCATATACAGGCTGAACAGTACAATCAAATTATCAAGCAATTATTACTTGCAATGCATGAACCAGCAATGTGTCACCGCATGATGTTATCTAATCCATCGTAAGGTTAAAGAAATTTCACCGGCTTGAACTCATGTTAAGGAGTTGCAATATGATGGCCTTAATGCCAATCATAAAGGCCATAAGGCCCTCTCATGGCAAATTTAGGGCTTGTGCAATGGAGACTCTTACTCTACTTGTGACTATCTTCAAACCTAAAATCCCTAATCTCGTCGCAACTTCCTCTCTTGTCACTTAGTTCAAACAAGGGTAGGAAAATGCCAACTTATTGCACCCTGTTGAAAGCATCAGAATTTAGTTAAAGAAACCTAACCATCCCTTAATGGGATGCGATGCATGTTCATTTATAGTTTTATTTTGTATTTTAATTAGTCTAGTCAAGGGTGATCAACCAATTCATAGCACACCATATAAGGTTAAACAATATAACTCAACATGTAGCTCAGCTACCAATCAGCATCTCAATAACCAAGCACAGGCATAGCATATTTACAAATAACTACTTACAACCATAAGTGAACATATACTTTAGTGTAAAACCTACTACTTTAAGCGATATTCAAGTAACCAAGAGTACTTCTCAATTATTTCCAAGAATCAACTAAACTAAGAATTTAGAGTTTACATTTAGAAATCAAACCTAGTTTTTCAATTCAAAAGTTTCAAAGTATTTGAAAACCCTAATACGAAAACAATATATGAATTACTACAAGAACCAAACCCTAAAATTTACTCAATTCTAAAACTCTACAATTTCCTTTAGGAAGCAAATCATAATATATGAATTATTACAAGAACCAAACCCTAAAAGGACCATACATATAAGATTTCTAACCAATCAAATCAATTCAATTTTGATTTGAAAATTAAGTAGAACTAAAGAAAATAATGAGAGTTAGATTGACTTATCACATGACAACTTCCCATAGGTTTAAGAAAAGAGAATCCCCTTCTATCCATATAAGCCATACTACTTATTGATAAGTGGTTCAACCAATGACATAAAATAATCTATCAAAGTGAGATTGAATTGACAAGCCCATGCCCCTAAAGATCATAAGCCATGCCAGTTTGGAAGTGGGAGAAAGGCATGCCATCCCTTGTTATTTGACCATCCATTCACTTGTCTTTCATAACCATTATTTATCCCATTATGCTTACATCATCCAATCATTGCAACGCCAACTTAGAAACAACAAAAAGGGCATTGTTTTGGATGCATTATGCACCACTTCAAACAGCCATTTCAACCCCAAAAATCCTCTATTTTCGCTCACTTTTCAAACATTTTAAGCTTATAAACAAAAAGAAAACCAAGCCCTACTTGCCCCTTCACCACTACCATACAAACATATACAAACACAACATAAAAGTGCTCTTTTGTCACCTGCACTTTTAGTTCACTTGGGAAGCTATTCTAGACAACCTTATACATTCTATCTAAGGAAACTTTGTACCATCAAAACCACCCTTAAACACTTAGGCTTTAGGAACTCAAGTAGCACATAAAAAGGAAGGGAAAACAAGGAGCTAAAGAGGGCAACTTAGGTGCAAATCCACTCTTCCATTTCACTTGGAAAAAAGAGTAAGCTTTTAACTTATGTACCTTTAGAATACTATGCCTAGGAGATTATATATATTCATGAGGATGTGATTATGTGCATAAGGTGATACCCTAGTTAGTTTATACTAAGTGCTAAGCTTTATGAATCTTTCACATGAATGTTGGAGTATGAGTACACTAGATTTAGTGTTTTTTTCAAATACTTGTCTATCACTTAGAATGGAAGCTTATGATTTGAGGAACTCATGAAACAAGTGCATAAACAACATAGGAACATGCTAGATGTGGCAAGTTTAGAAAATTATCTAAGTGTTACTTTTACTTTTACTTAGTTTCACATGCTTAAAATTTGCTTTAGGTAAAGGAAAAACCATCACATGAGGCTTTAGTGTGGAGATCAAAGGACTAAAATTAAGTGTGGCACATAAATTATATGCTTGATTCAGTTAGTACTATGAAAAAATAATCCTTACACTAAGAAGAAGTTAAGTTAGAATTAGAGTACAAGTAGTGTAAACCCTTCATTTCTTACTTAGACTTAAGAAAATGATGAATTAAGTGGAAAAACAAGCTCGAGCCACCCAAACCAAACTAACCAAATCTAGAAACAAAGGAAAATACACTTAAAAGACACACTAAAATAAAGTAAATAAAGTGAAAAGATCAAATAAGGCTAGTAAGATAAGGGTTAAAGGCCTAAGATACTCAAAATAAGTCCAAAACTCTTAATTGGGCCTTTATGAAATTTCTAACTAACACCTTAACTTCCAAAGAAAAGGTGTTATGAGGCCTAGAGGAAGTCTACATAAAGTTCCTTAAGCCTAACAAGTCACAAAATATTGTTTTGTATAAAAACAAACCTAATTTGATCACATAGCCTACTTAGGAGTCCAAGAAAATTAAGATAGTACCAAGGTCATGAATAAGGGAAGGGAAATCTAACCTTGATGGAAGTATTATGTTTAGAACAAAGTTCCAAGCCCAAGCCCAAGCCCAAGCCCAAGCCTAAGCCCAAATTACTACATAAAGTAATAAAAAGCCCAACAACAATTTCAAGCCCAAAAGAAGACTAAAACCTAAGGGATACTACTATTCTAACCAGTAGGCAAAGCTATGGGCTTGATCTCTAAAATCTAACTATACCACATGAAGGTATACTTGAAAATGATGGAAATTGGTTATAAGATCATAAAAATCATTATAGACACCTAATTTTTTGCCCCCTTTTATTTTATTTTATTTCATTTCAATAGGATAAATGGTCCTAAATTAGGAAAAACACAAAAAAAAAAGAAAATTAAAGAAAATCCAAAAAAATAAGAAATTTAGAAAAATCAAGGAGTTTAGAAAAATAAAAAAAAAATAGAAAAATAGGAAAAGCACAAAAAATAAGAAATCTAGGAAAAATATAAAAAAGTACAAAAAATAAGAAATTTAGAAAAAATACAAAAAAAATGGAAAAATATAGAAAAATTGAAAAGTCACAAAAAATTGAAAAAAATAAGGAATAATAAAAAGTAGTAAAATAGATTTCTTAATTTACATAAATTTAACGAAAGGACCGTTGGACCTAGATTTAGATTTAAATATAGCCTAAGCTGACCTAACCCATATGTGTAATTTAATTGCATATATGGATAAGGCATAGGCCAATGGCCTAACTGATAAGCACACGAACATGGCGTTAGATTTAACTTAAAGGTTAAGGGTTTGAATCTTGGCAAAGGTATGGAAAGCCTTTTTATTTTTTTAGACGATACACTGCTACATTAGGTACTGCTACATGTCAAGGCTTTACTTTGCTATGTGTTAAGGCTTCACTATACCATGTGTCCTAATGCGTGGTAGCCTCAAATTGGTTGATGTTTAGCTACTACGTATCTTGCCACGTTAGCTACTACATCTCATTGTAGGACACGTAATACATGGCCACTAGATGACGCAGCTGATGTAACACCACATCAACCCCTTTTTCCTCCCGTTCCTTTCTTTTTCCTCCACTTTCCTACTCTTTCTCCAGCAAAATAGTCTACTCCATTCACTTTGCCTTGATTTTTTCCGTAAATTTCACACACAAGCGTACAATATCATGCTTTAATCTTGTACTTTATATAGCCTTCTTCGAATCAAGTCTAAAAACAAGACTAGGTTTAATCAATTTTGAGCCTAAATTGAGCTCCAAATATTGGAAAAAAACTCAAAATTCACAATTATGCATTCACACACAATTCACCATTAATGGACTTTCCAAGCTTGTGAAAACACAAATGGCTATAAATTAGACACACAATCATAGAACATCGATCAGAATCATCTCATAAGCTCTCTCTCTCTCATTCGAGCTCACTTTCTCCCTCTTTATATTGTGGCATTCTCTCTTTCTCTCTCTCATCTCTTAGGAAACCCCCTTTGCTAGCTCTCCCACAACGATAGCAACCAGACTTAACTACCCTTGCTCTTAGCCATGACACCTAGCTACATAGCCAAGCACCCATCATCAAACCCTAACTACTACATCTGACCAACATCGAACCACCACAAAACGACTACCTTAAGCCGTAGCATCTTCCCTACCCCCTATAAGCCTAATAAGAAACTTACAAATCCCCTTTTCCCCACTCGCTTTAGCCACTAGATTAGCTCGATCCACCTTCTGTTACTGTTGAAGACATTGGAGCTTGACTTGGATCCAAAGTCCAACCCATAATTTAACTCGCAACCTGCTCCTACCTGACTCGCACACTTGATCCAGTCCTTAATCTAGCTTAGTTCATTTTGTTTGTTATTTTACCTTATTTATTTAATAGTGATGTAAACAAAAAACTGAAAAAAAAAAAAGGAAAAAGAAAAAAAAAAGGAGAGAAAAAGAAAAAACAAAGAGATTAGTTTTATCTTTTCATTAGTCAAAATAATGAAAGTGTTGAAGACATTAGGGGGCCATTGTGTAGGCTTTGGGTGTTGTGGTGTAACTACTATTCGAGGTTAATTAGGCCACTCCACTAAAGTTTAATGTAGCCAATGAAAGTTTTCTTTAACTTGTTAGGTCACAAAGCTTAAGGACATTTTTAGAACCTATCCTAATTGCATTCATGAACTCTTTTTCCCAAAATTGACAAATTGATATGATGTGACAAGACTAAAAAAATAAAAAAATATATCTATGAAGTTTCCTAATCTTTTTCCTATAGCAGTATTCTTTTTTTAGAATATCAATGTCTTTCCCATAAGAAAGTGTTGATGTAATTTTCTTTTCATCCTTTTCATAGAAAATGGTTAGGTCCCCTCTTATACAGACCCTTTTCAAAAAGTCCATATTCATGAGCCTCTAAAGCCCAAGGGGATACTTGAAAGATGGTTTCAATTTTTCAATCCAAACCAATAGAAATTCATTGAAGACAAGATTAAGCTCGTCCTCTCATTGCTTAAAGTCTAGACCAATATCACCATGGTATAGGCTTTAGTCCACTTCTAGGACCTTTAGAGTCAATCTTTTCGCTTTAGCCCATGCCGACTAAGCCTAACCATTAAAGAATACTCCTATATGCTAGGAGTCCCCTCTATTGGAAACGAAAAATATGTCCCAAATATCACAGCTAGCCTTGCAAAGATTTTAAAAAAACTCTTGGGCCTCTGTGAATTTGAAATATGCGGAATATGGGCAAATCCTAATAGGAAGATCATTAAGGTAGATGATATTTTTATTTGGTTCATGACGCCATCCAGCCTCAACCAGAAACTCCTTTATGGTAGCCTTAAAGATTGGTAGCAATATAGGATCAATGCCTATATCTTGGCAGCATTTGGAACTATTTTATTTCTTAATGGGATATTTCACATACATCATAGGATAGTAGAGCTAGTGACCTAATTTTTAGAAGGGAAATCTTATGTCCAATGCTACTAACAACACAAGCCAAATTGCTCAATTGTCTATAAGAAGAGAAGAATAGAGAATTAAATACTAATATAACCTTACTTATGGTTTGGTTTATTAACCATACTCGGAGCCATAAACTTGATTTCCTTCATAGACAAAGTGTCTAGAAGATGAATCCTATTGATACATTTGCTGCTGTCATTGAACTACCTAAAGATATTGCTACCTATTATTGGGTTAAAGTTTTCTAGAAGTTTTATGTTGAAGATATCTCCTAGGTTGCTAAATGGATCAAGGCAATTGAGCTGAAGAAAAGAAATAAGATTGAAGAGGAGCCATGTCATCACAAGAAAAAGAGGATTTAGACTTTAGGTTTTATTTGTAATGAATTTTTTAATAATGTAAGGAAAACTTCAAAGATGCAATAAAAATCTTTTTCTTGCCACATCATAGTTAGTTTACCAACTCCCCTCTCTACATCCGCATATCCTCATATTGCATTTTGCTTGTAAATATTCATTGGTTTCTATTTGAATAACATCATGAGAGTCATGTCCTTAAGTTTCTAAGTCTTTTTCTCTGTACTCTTTCCAATCTCTTCTCCTATACATCCTTAGGATTTTTTTTCTTATAAGTATTTAGGCTTTTGGTCCCTTATGAATGTTTTTCTACTCCTTTCTCACGGCTTGTAAATAGATCTTATCTTTGTATTCCATTTTTCCTTTCCTCTTTCTTAAAAAGAAGAGAATTCCTTCGAAAAAATGAAAAGAAAAAGAAAAATTGCTAACTAGTAAAGAATTCTTCCAATTAGGTTCACATGGTTGATGATAGAATCGCCTCCCTAGAAAATATGATGCATCAAATGGCCCAACAATGGCAAATCTTGTTCTTGATAATCACCACTCTCCAAATATCCCAAGCTTCAAACCTAGAAAGGAGACTCTCGAGTTTAGAAGAAAAGGTAGCTATGCTACAAAAGAGCATTACAGATCTAGAAATAGCAATGAGCCCAATACTTAGAAGATTTCAACACCCAATATTCAATACTGATCAAATGTCAGTAAACCCAAATAATAAAGGAGGCTTAAGGAGAAAAGAGCCAAAGAGTGAGAAAGAACAAGCCCTAGGGACTTAGAGGAGATAATTCACTCAACTAAAAATCTCAATTACTTAAATCTTTCACCATCTAAAAGAAGCAAGGATTATAGCTTGTGAAGCCCTTAATCTAAATGACAAACCTACAGCTTTGACCTAGAAGCACGATGTGACTATTATATGGGTCAAAAGGGACACTCCATTGAAAAATGTTGGAGATTGAAGAACAAGATTTAAGACTTGATTGATGCAAAAGTCATTTAACCAAAGCTACAACAAGTCGGTCCTTCTTTAAGTCATAGGGGTAGTTCAACTAAGTTGCTTAAAGCTCTGTTTCTTTTGAGTATACTAATGCCTTTTGATAAGCTCACAGGTTGTTTTAAGTAGTTAGATGCTTGAATAGAGGAAGCTAAGGTAGAGGTAAAGAAAAATCAAGTTGTTTTCAATAAAGTTTGTTTTTTTCAATAGCTTTGTAATGGTTAGAATAATATATTCTTATTGCCTTTTCAATTGAATGATCGCAATGTTGTTAGCATTAAGGCAAATAAATCCCTCCTTAAGGAAGCAGTGACTCACTTTTCAAAAGGTTTAGAATGAAAAGAGGTAAACTCCATCCTATACACAAACCTTTAAAATATATTAAGAGTTGAGTGATATAATGGTAAGGATACTTTAGATTCATTCCTTAAAAGAGGTCCACTTTGAATGTGATACGTAGATTAAAATGAAGTTAGGCATTCATTTTCAAATCCTAAACACAATTATCTCTTGTTCACCCCATTAGACTAGTTTGGAGTATCTTTAAATTTAAACCCTATTAAGAACTATCCCATAATGGGGCAATTCGGAGGTTAGGGTCATTGATGAGGAGAGAAGGATAAAATCAGTTTATTCTTGCTTAAGTAACATCAATTCAAAACTAATTTTTGTTTCTAATAAATTATTTTTGGTCAAAATGAAGAAGAGCCAACTCCTTTCTAAACACCTCAAGCCTACACATGCTTCACCCAAGCTCATATGCTCGGAATCTCTAGGTTAGGGTTTTAAATCTCTCAAAGGTAAAGACTCAACAAAATGAATATTCACTTTCTAGGCTGAAGAAAAAGAGAAGAGAAAGAAATGATCAGGAAAAATGATAAATAAAGAAAGAAGGGGGCCAATAAAAAAAAGAGAGAGGAAATTAAGAAAAAAAAAAAAACAAAAGCTTGAAAATCAGGATTTGTGTGTTAAAGGAAAAGCCCCAACTGAAGAGAGCATAGAGGCCCATAATTAAAGCCCAAACATTCTCAAAGCCTTTATGCCCATCTCATGAACCTTACAAGACATAGAGCCCTTTTACACATCTTTAGCCACAAACACAAGACCTTCCCACCCATAATACTACCCTTACTGAATAAAGCTCTTTCGATCTTGAAAGATAATTTATCTTTAATAAAAATTGTTTTTGAAACTGGGGCAAGCATACTTCTTATTTTTCCTAAAAGGTTCTTGACGTGTATCACTTGCAAAATGGGTTGTAATTTTTGGAACTATAGTCAAGAGTGTAGTTTAAACTGAGAGTTTGCAAGGAAGTCTTCTTCGACTAAACTAGTCGTAAGTTACCTTTTTAAGGGTGTTTGAAATCACGAAGCCCTACCAAGCAACTCAACATCAAGGCCATAAAGAACATAAGAGGCCCCATGTGATTATTAAGGGAGGGTTCTTTACCTGTTAGTGAATTAAAAAAAAAAAAAAAAAAGAGAAGGAGAAAGTAAAATTCTTCATTCCAAATCCGTTTTAGCCTAAGTGGCCAAGTTTTCAATCCATTTAAAAAAAAAAAAAAACTAACCACAATAGGCTAGGTCATTCTTGCTCTTGAAGGAAATTATCCATATTGTCTTTTTTGACATCAATGGTTTTCACCAAAGGCCACGATCTAGTTAGTTAATTGATTCTAGCTTAGGTTTACTAGTCTCCAAGAGACGCTCTCATCTAGGTTAGTGAGCCTAGAAGGGCACGACCAAGTTCTCTAGATTGATCTCAACTTAGGGTTACTAGTCCCTAAGAGATGCTCTCCCTTAGGTTAGTGAGCCTAGAAGGGCATGTCTAGGTTCTCTAGATTGATCCCAGCTCAAGGTTGCTAATTCTCAAGAGACATCCCTACCTAGGTTAGTGAGCCTAGAAGGGCATAACCAGGTTCCCTATATCAATCTTACCTTAAGGTTGCTAGTCCCTTAGAGACGTTCCCGCCTAGGTTAGTGATCTTAGAAGGGCATGACCAGGTTTTCCAAATCAATTCTAACTTAGGGTTGTTAGTCCCTAAGAGATGCTCCTACCTAGGTTAGTAAGCCCAAAAGGGCATGACCAGGTTTACCAAATCAATTCCAACTTAAGGTTGTTAGTCCCTAAGAGATGCTCCTACCTAGGTTAGTAAGCCTAGAAGAGCACGACCAGGTTCTCCAAATCGATCCTAGCTTAAGGTTGCTAATCTCCGAGAGACGCTCCACCTAGGTTAGTGAGCATAGAAGGGTACGACTAGGTTTTCTAAATCGATTCCAACTTAGGGTTACTAGTCCTTAAGAGACACTTCTGCCTAAGTTAGTGATCTTAGAAGGGTACAACCTAGTTTACCAAATCGATTCCAACTTAAGTGCCAATCCCCTAGAGACATTCTCGACTAGGTTAATGAGCTTAAAAGGGCATGACTAGATTCCCCAAATCGATTCTAGCTTAAGGTTGCTAGTCTCCAAGAGATGCTCTGGTCTAGGTTAGTAAGCTTAGAAGGGTATAACCAGGTTCCCTAAATTAATCTTAGCTTAGCGTTACCAGTCCTTAAGGGATGCTCCTGCTTAAGATAGTGAGCCTAAAAGAGCACAACTAAGCTTCATTTCTTCTTTTCAGCTCTTAGAGTGCCTCCTTCCTCTTTAACCTTTTCACCAAATCCTTAGTAGACCAAGCCTAAGATAGCTAACTAGCTACAACACTTCTTAAGAAAAAATCCACCCTTGGGGCAAAAATAGTGTCTCTTTTGTCTTTGTGGTAATGTTTTGTTCAAACTTCACCAAATAGAGGGACAGTTGTAGATACCCAATTTTTGCCCCTTTTTATTTTATTTTGTTTCATTTCAATAGGATAAAGGGTCCTAAATTAAGAAAAAAAAAATTAAAGAAAATCCAAAAAATAAGAAATTTAGAAAAACTAAGAAGTTTAGAAAAATACAAAAAAAATATAAAAATAGGAAAAAGCACAAAAAATAAGAAATTTAGAAAAAATGGAAAAATTTAGATAAATTGAAAAGTCACAAAAAATAGAAAAAATTGAAATAATAAGGAATAATAAAAAATAATAGAATAGATTTCTTAATTTAAATAAATTAAAGGAAAGGATAATTGGATTTAGGCTTAGATTTGAATCTAGCCTAGAATGACCTAACCCATATGTGTAAATTTTTACACATATAGATAAAGCATAGGTTAACGACTTAACGGATAAGCACATGAACACTTAGAGGTTAAAGGCTCGAATCTTGGCAAAGGTATGGAAAGCCTGTTTATTTTTTCGGATGACACACTGCCACATTAGATACTGTCACGTGTCAAGTTTTCACTATGCTACATATCCTGACATGTGGCAACCTCGGATTAGTCAATGCTAATGTAGTGCCACGTGGTATGCCACATCAGCTACCACATATCATTGTAGGATACATAACATACAGCTATTGGATGATACGGCTAACATAACACCACATCAGCCACTTTGCCTTACCTTTCCTTTCTTTTTCCTCCTCCTTCCCTCTCTTTCCCCAGCAAAACAATCTACTCTATTCACTTTGCCTTGATTTTTTCTATAAATTTCACACACAAGTGCACAATATCTTGCTTCAATCTCATACTCTACATGGCCTTCTTCGAATTAAGTCAAAAAACAAGACTAAGTTCAATCAATTTCGAGCCTAAATCGAGCTCCAAAAATCGAAAAAAAAAAACTCAATTCGCAATTATGCATTCATGCCTAATTCACCACCATTAATGAACTTTCTAAGCTTGTGCAAACATGAATGGCAATAAATTGGACACACAATCACAAAACATTGATCAAAATCATCTCACAAGCTCTCTCTCTCTCTCTCTATACTGCAGCATTCTCTCTCTCTCTAGAGTCTCTCTCTCACCACTTATGAAACCCCCTTAGTTTGCTCCCCCACAACACTAGTAGCTAAACCTAACTACTATCGCTCCTAACCGTGACACCTAACCATGCAGCTACACACCCACCATCAAACCCTAACCACCACATCTAACTAAGGTCGAACCATCGCAAGACGATCATCCCAAGCCGCGGCATCCTCCTTACCCCCCAAAAGCCCAATAAGAAACTCACAAATCCCCTTTTCACCACTCGCTTTGGCTACCAAATCAACCCGAACCATCCTCCATTGCTATAGAAGACATTAAAGCCTGACCTAGATCTAAGTTCGACCCGCTATTCGACCCATGACTCACTCTTACTTGACCTACGCACTTAATCAATTCCTCGGTCGAGCTTAGTTCGTTTTGTTTGTTATTTTACCTTATCAATTTATTTATTTATTTAATGGTAATGTAAACAAAAAACCGAAAAAAAAGTAAAAGGAAAAAAAAAAGAGATTAGTTTTATTTTATTTATTAGTCAAAATAATAGAAAATAAAAATAATGATAATAAAAAAAATAATAAATAAATAGTAAAGTTATTTAATAACTTAGAAAAAATTGCTTTCCAAATGAATAAAAATAAACGAAACCTTTCCAAATTAGGACGCTTAAGAATTTCCAAAAAATTAAGGCAATTTAGGATCTTTAGAAAATTTTCTTTATATAAATGGAATTGGGTAAAAACGTAAAACCAAGTTAAAAAAAAAAATTAAAATCAACTCGCCCGTTATTGTTTTTTGGAGAATGAACTATGAAAGTTTACTCCCAAATAGTGGGTACATAGGCATCCATACATAAGGGGCAACTTAAAAAATGAAAAAATTTATTTTCTCCCTTTAGTAGTTAATTCTTTAAATCCTTATTGTTCATAAATAGGCATAATTTCAATTATAACTTATAAGTAAATGTCATTATAAGGGTATATTGAAAGTTAAATTTAAATTTTGAAAGATTAAACGTGGTACTCATTTTGGGTTTAAAAGTTTAGCCCTCAAATCTAGATCTTTAGTTTCCAAAAAGTTATTTTAATAAAAAAAATTTTATCGAAAGATTACTAGTTAAGACATAATCAATCCACTCAATTAGTTATAACTTAACTCTTTTTCCTGACTTCGATCAAGTGGCAACTTCAAAACGTTTTCAAAGTTAAAAGAACAGGTTTTCTTTAAACCCCAGTTGAGGGTTAATATTAAATGGGTAGGGTTTACTATTAATTGGTTTAAAGAAAACTTATTTATGAAAACCGGGAGCAAAATCTAGGCACAACAATTGTATTTTAAATGAGGAAGTTATAAGAAATTGAAATTTAGTACAATAGGGAGAAATGTAAGACTAAGTTAAAAGTATAACTTAAAGGATTTTAGGTTAGCATTTTATTTCATTTCAACTTCTTATAATATCATATTTACGATGTTTAAGGGAACCTACCGTTAGAGGTGACTTACCCACGGACTACTACGACTAATCAACTATGACCAAGTGAGTGATTCTTAATGACTTCATGCTTAGATTTGTTTGTAATGTAGATGCACTTAAATTATTATATCAAACTTAAATGCATGAAGGATGTGGGAAATGCATGTGTGTGATATTGTGATTGAACACCATGGTTTGCTAATAAGACAATAAATGGAGTTATTCATAATGTTAGATATGTATTGTTGTTATGGAATGCAATTGTCTAATCACAATGAAAACCGGATTAAGTAATTTTCGATTAAAGAATTTGCATCGTAACTATGCTGACTACCACCTTACGTGAAAAGTGAGAAGGGACTTACAAGAGTAAGGGCTCCTGAAAGGATTAGGCAAAGGTTATGCTACTTATATATTGTTATTGAGTCTTTGTATTAGCTTTCGAGCTTACATGTCTTGTGACTTCCACTTATGGTGTGTAATGTGGATTTCAGAGTCTACCGCATCGCTAGACTTAGGATTTTTGAAAAGAAAAGTGTATTTTGTATAAGAAAGTAAAGTTTATACATGCTATATATTTATGTAATAGTTGATTTGATTATGTTGGTGCAAGTGGGAAAAAAAAAACCTAAGTGTTAGAACCTGGTTGATGGTTTATGTTGATTAATAATCCCCAACCCTAACTATAGGAGGCATAATTTTGAGTTGCTTGCGGTTCCTAAGTCGCTGTATATATCGTTTGGCATTCTGAGTATTT
The DNA here is from genome assembly GCA_024138015.1 of Lumnitzera littorea. NCBI lineage: Eukaryota > Viridiplantae > Streptophyta > Magnoliopsida > Myrtales > Combretaceae > Lumnitzera > Lumnitzera littorea. Next base: position 54,696,377 of record JAMXBB010000004.1, on the reverse strand, counting down.
CATTTATTCATGTGATTGTGCATTTAAACAAATTGTTTATGTGGCATGATGGAGGGATTAGCTCACTAAGCGTAAACTTATAACTCGATAGATTTCTTTTGATTTTGATGTAGGGCCACCTCTTCATTGATTCGAGCCACGAAAAGCCCAAGGAGACTCTCGTGTTGAGACGGGACTTTGTACTTTATAGAACGAAAGAAGGGATTGATAGTCATTGATAGTTGTGGCTAAGAATTGTGTATTTCTTCTATTTAGTTTAATTTTGTAATTAGACAGGCCTATGGTAGACTTATATGGATTTAGTTTGTACTGTAATATTTTTGTCATCAAATTCTATGTTCCACGCTTTATTTTTTGTAATTTACATAATAATTAGTTAGTAATTTTAGTAACATGCTTGGTATTACTAGTCCATATGCCTGAAGGTAACATGGAGTGAAAAGAGTTTTGTGTATCGTATGAAAGGCCTATGATTAACAAAGGGGTTAATTGTAAACCTTTATATTGTGTATGGCGATCTGCTATGACAATAATACTATTCAGGTCATGATATCAAGTTTCCATAAATCTCACTTACTTGTATTGAAGCTCACTCCATCAAGTCTATAACATCGGGATTTCGTTCACTTGGAAGTCCTATATATATCAAAACCCATATTCAGTTTTTATAAAATTTACAAAAACATTAAGGTTTTATCTAGTTTTTCATATTATTATATAACTTCGTTAAATACAACTTATATTATTATTTAATAGAGTTGCTTATATATATATATATACATATATACTTTAAGTATTATATTTTATCATATACATTATATTAAATTATTTAATATTAATAGATATATGTAGTTTTAATACTACCAATAATATGTTGTTTCAATTGTATCGAAATGTACATTTCAATTATGGAAAGATTGTCGTAAGATGATAGTTTCCATAATATCATAGAAAATACGTATTTTACTACCTAAAGTTAAATAACTTTAATAAAGTTGGTACCGATGAGTTGTTTGAACTCGATAGTATGTTTTACATGTTCTATTTAAAAGATAATTCCTAAAGGATATTTTTAATCCTAGTATACAATAAAGTCATATAGCCAATAATATCACATTAATATCATAATATATGAATAAGATATATTTTTATGTTATTTTGAGATAAAACATGATAAATCATATACTATCTATCTTTAGCATGTATATATCATAACCTAATATATATTATATTATGAAAAACAATAAAAACAATAGGTAATCCTATTTGACCAACGTATGTTTAATTATCATTTAGTCAAATAATTAACATATTTTAAACTATTATTATTAAATACATGTCTTAGTTATTAATTTAAGCCATTTAACTAGGAAAATTTGTAATAAATTGTATGGATTATCAAATAATTCTATAAACATAACAATAAAATTAGAAAAATATATAGAATTTAAGCAGCAACAACTTGTTTCATGCAATCAAGTTTATCACCTATATATGTAAAATTACTTTTTTGATCCTAAATTACGGTTAATTAAGCAAATAATATTATTTTTATACAAAATAAATTCTAACCTATCTTACTATCATAACAAGTGTCCAAAAGTCATTATAGGTTAAATTCATCAATTATTACCATTAAAACTAATTTATTTCAAAAAATGCTTATCTTAGCTATTCTAGGGCTAAAAATACAATAAATACTAGAAATATATAAAATCAAAATCGGGCTACATAGCATCAAACTAGATGAAATAAGAATCCTATAAAAAAATTTTGAGCCTCAAACAATATCATTTGATATATTTATTTTAGAGTTGAAAATTCAGATGAATAGTAACATTTCTTAAGGATGTATATAAAATAATAAAAATTTTATCAAACTAATTTTATCACATGAAAATATATCTAAAATAATTTAGAGATAATTTTTTATATTTTTCCTAATTTATTTAGTATTTTTAAAAAATAGGGGAAAATACAAGGTAAAAACTCCAACATAGTGTTCATCGAAGCTTTGACTACTAGACAACATTGGAAGTGTGTTGTTGGAGTTGGGTAGTGGGTGCACTAATGGTGGATGCAAGGGCACAATAGCAAGTCTTGGTTTGGTTATGGAATTACAATAGGGCAGTAAGGTACCCTATTTGTCTATTATTTTCTTTCGATTTTTCTTTAAGTTTTCCTAGTTGCTAAAATGTGAAATCTAAGTCCTAGGATCATATTTATAAGGAATTAGGTTGGTTGGATTTTTTCTATATGATTAAGTAATTTTATTTAATTCTTTTGAGAAAAAGGCAAGTAAGAGTTGTCTAACTCTCCTTGATTCCATGTTGAGTCAGCTTAATGAAGGTTTTTTGATCTGCCACACCTAAATCCAACAATTCTTAATTGATTTGATTGAGTTTTAGATAGGATTTGATGCATTTTTAGTGTTTTTATATATAACATGTTAATATTTAATAGTTTTGTAAATATACAGGTATATCTTTTATATATATATGATACACGTGATGAGTAATCATATTCATATAATGATGTTTTACTTATATTATTAATATTTAAGATGTTCTTTCCTTTTAATTTTGTAAATTTATCGCTTATTTTATATAATTATAAAATTTCATGTTAATTTATGGACATATTTATTACATGCACCAAGTATATTTATAAAAATATATATTTATATTCATATAGTATTTCATGAAATATTATTCACTTTTATCACTTAAATAATTTATCTATAAGGCCTCGTTGCGTTTCAAGCTTGATTTTAGGAATTCCGATGAATTTTACGCTATATTGAATAATTACACTTTTAAGGTTAAAATTGAGGTTTTAGGAAATTATTTTTAAAATTTAACTTTACTAAGTTACTTGGACTAACTTTTCTAACTTAATCATAAAGTTTGGGCTCGATCAGATAAGTTTTCCTAAAAACCTTAAATTCAGGTATGGTTCTCCTAAAAGCGATTTTAGGAGCTTACACTCATATAGGAAGAAAACATTACACTCAATCCATACAAATTCAATGTAATCACAAACACAAGTCTATCAATCACATAATCATAGTTTACGGCATAATTGACTCCAAATCAAGTAGACATAAGTCTACTTACATAAAAATGAAAATATCCACTTACTAGGACTTTATAGTAATGCAAATCCTTTACCTCACCATGTGATCTTTCTTTACTTATCACACCTAAGAAAAATACATACAGTCCCAAGTTAACTATGAGTCGAAATCAAACTCTTATAAGCTTATGTTTGCTTATCCTTCCAATATTACATTTCTAAACATCGATTGACTGTATCTTCTTTGTTTCTTATCTAAATTTAGTAAACTTTATATCATCACTATCTTTAGTTTGAGTACTATTCAAGTATCTTAAAAAGCCAAACTAATCAATTGATTATAGGGTCGAAAATGCCCTTTTTCATTACTTACTCGATTGTACACTATTGTAAATGCATAATTGACCCAAATAAGCTTTAATTCTAAACTAAAAATCCTAAAATTCTACATTTCTAAAATTGTTCAATACTTATTATTGACTAAAAATGTTGATCCTACATGAACTTATCAAATATCTTAAGAGTGTTACTTACTATTACACAAATAAGGCTAATATATAGGTTGATGCTAGGAAAATATGTAATAAATAGTATACGAGCTTGATTAATTCCACAAAAAATACCATGAACTCAGAAAAATATATATTTTAATATGGACCATCAATTATACTTAACTAGTTTATTGCTTATTTTTACAATAATAGCATTTTTAGCTTGAAATTATAGAAAATTAGGAAAATAAGCAAATTTATGTGTAAGATAAAAACCAATTTTTTTAAATATCATTATAAACTTCCAAAATCATAATGTATTGGGTTCATCAATTAATTTTCTCAAAAACTAATTATTTCAACAATTCGGTAAAGCTATTAGTTTTATTCAAAATAAATATAATAAATAGTAAATACGTTTATTTTCAAAAATTCTTATTATCAAAATTAAATACATAAATTAGTTATCTTATGCACAAAAATTTAGTTGAAACAACATCTAATGTTTTAAAAATTACATAAAAATTCACTCAAACAAAGCATTTTCTTAAGTATCATATATTTTCACTAATTATTTAATTAAAATAAAATTACTTCATTGATCTACATGTAAAATAACCCTATAAAACATTTTTTTCATAATTAACTAAGTATATTTGATATTTTTAGAAATTTGAACAACTTATGAGTAGAAAATAGAATGGCCTGAACCAACGACCTCTGGCTACCCTCCGGCAACAAGACCTTGTGGAAAAGCTCTCCTCATGGCTAACCTTCAAACCTTAAAAAGACTCAATGTTAGTTTATAGGCTGCTATGTGAACCGAATGCCATCAAATCAACCCTTGACTTTATGTTGTTTTTCTAATTTATTTTTTTAATTATTTCCTAATTTTTTTCTAAGTTATTTTCTTGTGTTTTAGGCTTTTAAAATGCTATAAATGAAGTGTAGTGACCTATTTATAGAACTAAGGATGATTGCATGGGAAAAAGTTAGTGCCATGTGTCATTTTCCAAGTGTGACACCATGTAAGTAGGTGCTTGGTGTCCTATTTTTGTAATTTGGCTAATGACTTACCATCTTAGGTTGCTTCTAAGCTACTGCATCATATTTTGATAAGTTTGATGATTCGTCAAGTCATTTTTGGATAATTCCAATCATTTTTGGATTAATTTTCCTATATTTTATGTATTTATATTAATATCTATACATGTTTAATACATATACTGTATATTCTATATAAGCATATCTATGTTATATATAATTTCACTTCATTTATTATTTTTATAAGTTAAATAACTTATAATCTCATCATATCTCAAAGCTCAAATCTTAAGTTTTCAATAAATATTGATGTTACCGATAAATTATGTTTTTATCAAATTAAACATTTTTGATACTTTATTTAGAAAAATTGACTTTACTAAATTACTTCTTCTAAATTTTCTGACCTTATCGTGAAGTTTTAATGATAACGAATAACGTTGCCCAATGCCCTAAATTTAAAAGCTCGAAACCTTGAGGTATTATATAATGACACTAAAAATAGTAATGCCAACGAATACCATAGTAATAGCAATAGCAATAGCAATAATAATAACAAGATTCCATAATATGAAATTGTCTTGTTAAAAATTTCCATAGTGAACATTAAAATAATGAGAACTAATAATTACAAAATCCTTGTATTAGAATTTAACAATATACCCTACTCTTAATAAAGAAGTCCTAATATTTAGGGGACAAAAAAGGCAGAAGCATGTAATTAAATACTTGATCATAAAAGAATGGGAATTGAATATTTTAAATTCACTTAGCACATTTGCAGGTAAGATAGGAATGGTGAGTCTACATTCTCTCCTTCAAACATTTGCCATATGGTGTTTGATGTGTTTGGTAAATCATCCTGTCTCATCTTGCTTAGTTCTATTGAGTTTGGTTGAGTCATCAATTATGTCTCTATCGTGTCTATTTAAGTAAAACATTAAGACTCACCAATCATGCTTATATAAATAAATATGCTAGGTGGTATTGGATATAAATTTCATAATTCGAAAACAATAAGAAAAAAAAAAGTAATAAGAAAATAATCATAGAAAAAAATAACTCAATGACCCAATAAATAAACAAACTTATAATAAAATAAATGAGTAAAGTAAAGAATAATTAGTTATTCCAAACAAGATACTAAGATGATTGAAAAGATGTACCCAATATCTAATACGATAACCATAAAAGAAAAAATTAAGTAAAGATAACAAATTAAATTAACCTTTGAAATGATATTGTAATGTTTAATAAAATAACTAATAATGATACAACTTAAATAATTCTATTTAAATAACAAAGACAATAACTATAATCCTCTCCTTTTATAGTAGTAGTTAACGTAAGTTGGGTAGTGAGAAGCTTCGCAATATTAATAGTTAAAGCATGGTGGTAAAGCTAAAATAGGAATCAAAATAAATTGGCTATCAAGAATTGACAAGGTTTAAGTTCATCGATAAATAAAAAAGGGAAGTCTAGTCGCTAGGAATTGGATCTAGTAGGAAATTTGGAGACATCCTTAGAAAAAGATAAGAAGTATATGTAGATCTAACATCCAAATTAATGGAAGGACTTAGGAACTAACTTTAAATACAAAAATGGCAAAACAAATGGAACGAAGAAGATGGAGATAAAGAATTGTGGATCAAAGTGGATGGACACTAATGTACCAATGTTATTTTTAGGAGATATGAGTTATAATATCATGACATTAGAGTGGTAATAGTAAGTCCTTTTGGTTGAAACAAATTAAGAAACTAATGTGACAAAAATAGTAATATAATAAGAGACTGACTATAAGCTAGAAGATGAAAACTTTATGATTCAAATATAATTAAGTTGCTCGATACAAGATGACAAACATAATTGGAGATGTGTAAACAATAATATGAGATTTGTTGGTTAGCATGGAACTATTTATTTTAGAGAGATTAATAAGCAAATTGAGGAATGAATCAATAATGGAACAAATACTCATATTAGAAAAGGAAGATAACAATGAATAGAAGTGCTTAAGTGTGTTAAGATCTAAGAAGTAACATATAATAAGGGAGAATTTTATGGAAGAATTAAGCAAGGGGACTATAAAGACCTAAGTAATTTAGTAAGTTTGAGAATTTTTAACAGATGACGGAAAGGAGTAGTTTGGTAGGGTAAGAGAAGAAATCATAAACATGTGACTCATGGAGGGAAAGTATGAACTAGATTGTGGGCATAGATGAAATAAAGTAAATGAAATTTAAAGAAACAAAAGCTGTAAAGTGAAGAAAGATGTGTCTATCGTGAATCGAGCCTATCTATTGGGGTACTTGAAAATGTAATCAAATCTCTTAGTAATTGATATCATTCGATTAGAGTTGTAAGTTCATGAAGTGGAGTTTAGAGGAGATAATCTAGCAAATAAGTTCAAGTGCAATAGAGAGATCATACTATAAGATCAAGGAGCTTAGAAACTTTCGAGGATAAATGTTCTTTGAGGTAAGGGAAAATTTAGAAACTTAGGAATTCTAGGAAACCTTAGATATAAAAACACCTTCCATTTACAATATAAGTTGTTTCCTTCACTCTATAGAGTGTAACATAGCCTATCCAATGGAGAAAAAATGGTAGAAACGACAAGAAAGGAAAACTTTTTTACGGTAAGTCAATTTTCACTCACGGAGATTATAGGATTCGATGATTCTAATGATAAAGGGATTTTTCTTTCAAGATTATTTAGAGTTTTGAAGATTTGATATTGGAGAATGCTCAAATATCCTAATATTTATGAAGGTAAGTACCACTTTGTCAAAATTAAGATGTCGTATTCCATCCAAATCTAATAATTGAAGTTTTGATTTAAAGGGTTTCACAAGAAGTAGGTATAAGGTTTGTTGCTAGATGAAATTACAAAGTTTGATGGATTTGGAAAAGTTCACTAAGATGACTAAGATGGGGAGCAACGATTAGATATATAATATGAGAATGGAAAAGAAAACAAAATATATAAAGATAGGAAATATCATCAGAATGAAAATAGATCATTGGATCTATAGTTAGTTAACGAGAGTGGTGAGATTCTTTAGCTATAATTGTTTTATTGACAATCTGTAGAACTTGTTCAAAATTTGTAGAGGTTCAACAATGGATAATTTGAATTAATTAGAGGATATTTTATGTGATCTATTTGAAGATAAAATTTATGTTTCTGGAGGTATTTAGTGTTCATTCACTCTTGACGTATCATTAGAGGTAAAGACATATGATGGTCTACAGCTTCTTGAGTCTAAAGCATTCCAACCATCCTAAAGAATTGTTTTCCCTATTGATGATCGATCAGGTGGTGGATTCAATTGCTAGTCATGGCTTGCTTAGTTTCATGGATGCTTTCTCTATCAAGATGGAGGAAGAGGATGAAGTACATAACTCATTCATCACTGACTTTGGTACGTACTGTTATACAATTATGCCTTTTAGGTTAAACAATTTTGGTATAACTTATTCTAAGCTAGTGATGAAAATGTTTAAGCCTCAAATTCATCATATGGAAGTATATGTTGATGATACGATTATTAACAATATAGAGAAAGATCATGATCTTGCCGATCTTCAAGAAACTTTTGATATCTTAAGGAGGTACAACATGAAATTAAATCCACAAAAATGTATCTTTGGGGCAACTTTTGGAAAGTTTCTAGGCCACATGGTAACTTAATGGGGAAATGAAGCTAATTAGGAGAAAATAAAAGCCATAAAGGATATGAATTCCTTAAGTACATTGAAGGAGGTACATAAGCTAACAAGTTGAATTACAACATCGAATAGGTTTCTTTTAAGAAGTGCTTATCCTGTTCTAGGGGAGGAATTGTTTCTTTATTTGTTTGTCAGCGGCTAAGCCCTTTCCTTAGTGCTAATTCATGTTAAGGGCAAGGAACATCGGTTGATCTATTATGTATGTTAAGTTTTGCAAGGACCAAAGTTAAGGTACATTAAGCTGGAGAAGTTTGTTCTTGTGATGATTATGGCAACAAGGAAGCCAAGACCTTTCTTCAAGGCTCACCAAGGGACAGTTCTCATAGATTAGCCACTATGGCAAGTTTTGTAGAAGCTTGGTTCCTTTGGTCGAGTGATGAAGTATGCACTAAATTTGAGCACATATGGTGTTTAGTATCGACCAAGAATAGCTTTAAGAGAATTCACAAGAGAAGCAAATGGTGTTGACCTACTTGAGAAGCCTTAGTAGAACTTATATGTAGATGGCTCCTTAATACGAAAAGGGTATGGAGTGGGTCTTATACTATAGGAGCCACACCTAAGGGTTTGTTGTTGGATTCCTATCTAGTAACAATGAAGTTGAATAAAAAGCAATAAAAGTTAAGCTGAGGCTTGCCAAAGAGGTTAGAGTTAAGAGACTAAAGGTGGTCTTTGATTTATAGTAGATTGTTCATTAAGTAAAAGGAGAGTATGTAGCAAAAGTTGAAGTGATGAGCAAGCATCTTATCACAGTGTAAACACTCATTGAGGAGTTCTTATCCTTTACAATCACAAAGGTACCTAGGGTGTAGAACATGGCAATCAACAAATTGCCTAAGTTGGCTCTTACATCACTCCTAAATTTGAATTATTAGTTCTTTATCAAATACTTGTCGAGCAAGAGCCTAGAATGTTTAGTTAATGTTTCCAAGTATGTCGACACCAAAGGAAAGTTTATGGATAGACCTAATTATTAACTACTTGACAGATGGAGCGCTACTTATGGACATGAGAGAAGCTTGAAGGCATATGTACTAAGTTGTAAAGTATGCTATGATTGGTGATCAGTTATATAAGTGCAACCTTATTCAACCTTATCTTCATTGCCTTACACCTAACAAAGCACAATGAGTTCTTTCTAAGCTTGACATAGGGGTCTGTAACAATCGTGCAAAGTCCCAAATGTTATATATTCAAGTACTAAGCTTGGTTACTATTAGCCTATCATGAAAGAGGATACAAAGGATTCAATACAACATCAACTACTACACTAGAAACATGAGGTCATAGGTCACACTCCCTTTAATGAGTTATAGCATCTAACCAGTCCCTAGTCTTTTGCTTGATGGGTTTTGGAAATTCTAGGACCCTTCTTGAAGGCTATGGGGCAACAACAGTTTATATTAGTCAAAGTAGATTACTTCACCATGTGGGTGGAAGCTAAGGCTATGGTAAATATTACTGATAAAAAAGTTAAGTCGTTTGTTCTTAACTTTATCCTAGTAAGGATTAGAGTTTCTAACATGATTATAACTAATAATGGTCCATAATTTGATATTGACAAGTTTTGAGCTTTTTTTGAGAAGCAAAGCACCCGATTGTGTAGACATCCCTTTGTTCCCTCCTTATGTCTATATCTAGTTTAGAATCTCTTATTTTTAGAAAAGGCTAAAAATATATAAAAAAAAACCTAAAAAAATAAAGAAACAACAAAGAAATTGAAAAATAAGAAAAAATAAATAAAAAAAGTGAGAAAACCAAAAAATAAGAACACCCAAAAAAAATAAAAAATATTGAAAAATCACAAAAGTATTGCACAATAGTCCATTTAGCTTGGTTCTAAGTAGAAATAATTTTTTTGAGGTCTAAAATGATTTCTAGAGTCTAAATAAACATATGTGATTTGATCGAATTAGAAATATTAGACAAAAATAGACATTTATAGAAAATCAATTTTTTTGGCTCGATTTGGACTACTCATTTTAAAAATTTTTCAAAATACACTTTTCTAAGAGATCATGGCTCTATATAGCACCTCAATTGGAGTTAAAGTGAATATTTTATGGTTAGTTGAAGTTTTCAAATAAAAGATCACATAGATAAAAACTAAGTTCAAAATTTGGTCAAGTTGGATATTTTTTGAACATGTTTTGGGCATATGTTTATTAGGCTATGTATTTTATTAAAATGCGTAATAAGATTTTTTAGAAGTAAGAGAATTAATTAGATCTTATTGGGGAATCTAAAAAAAAAGGCAAGAAATTGAAATAATTGGCATCAAGGTGAGTAAAAAGAAAGAAAAGAAAAAATTTAAAAAAAAATAAAAAAGAGAAGAACTAGTGTAAACCCCGCAAATTTCCTAAAACAGGAGTTGGAAGTTAATAGATTCTTCTAAAAGATGCCCTTAATATTAGCAAGATAACTAATCCTAAACTTGAGAGGCTATGCTCAAAAATCCTAATGCAAATCCCTAAAACCCTAAATGGCAATCTTAACCCTAGTTTGATACCTATACTTAAAAGTCTTAAAATCTTATAAACAAATGCCAATAACAAATGTTAACTTCTAAGGTCAACCTAATCTGACGAAATTAACCCTAAACCCTAATGGGAAAGAGACTGATAGTTTAAGTCCAAGAGAGCTCCCTAAAAACGATAAAGGGTAAGCTAAACTAAAAATAAATATTGATATAGATAACCGTAACAATGAATTTAAAAATCTTAAAAAAAATACTGTAGCCCTTAAATGAACCTTTGTACACTAAAATCCTAATTGAAACCCTAATATGTACAAGCCTTTAAATTGTAAAATCCTAATCTATGGTTGAAAACCCCAATCCAACTAATGTACTCTAATTGAATAGTAAAACTATTCATTAATCAAAGAATAATCACTTAATTGCCATAAAACCCTAATTTACCCTCTAGAATGTACTCAAGCAGCAATAATTGTCTCAATTCCTTAAAATAATTAGACAAGATGACCCAATGAGCTTAACCAACTTAATTTGACACATTAATCCTTAAAATGCACTTCATTAATGTCAAGTGTAGAGGTAATTAAGATTAAGAAACTTAATTACACCTTAATATGCTAATCGAGTTTTACATCATAATTAACTATAAGGCAAGAACCATTAATCATATGAAACCAAAATAATTATATGAAATTATCTCTTTAATGATGCTAACCTTATACTTCGGAAGATAATATGAACCCCATAAGCTTTTAGATCCGACCTCAAAGTTAGTTACAGGAGTTAACAAATAATCCCTAGAACTACTTAATATATAATAATAAAATCCATAAATGAAAAGATTAAACCCTAAATCATATGTCACAAATCCTAAATAATAAGTCGAAAAACCTTAAAGAGAGTAAAACGTTGAAACCTTAATTGTACGTGTAAAACCCTAATATGTTGGAAACCTCAACATGATTGGAAAATATCAATAGACTGAGTAAAATCTTAATTGGAAGTCCAAAACTCTAATTCAACTAATAAACCCTAACTATATCCCTAAATTATTCGCTAATCATAGATAATTTCTCCAATAGCTTAGAAACCTTAAATCGCTAGCTTCGTACACAGTCCAAAAACCCTAATCGATCCTAAATAATAAAGGACTCTAATAAATAAAGCAATATAGGTCAATGAACTTAATTAAAGTGATAAAATATGAAAAGACCCTAATTATATCCTAATTAGGTTTAAATTGCTTAATTAAGTACAATCGCGATTAATTAGCTTAATTACCCTTTAATCCACCTACCAACTCTCATTGCATCTTAATTAGTGGCAATTCAAACTCAAATAAAAACAAAAGACAAAGGATTAATTGATAATTAAAGGAAACTTGTCCTTAAGAAGATAAAATCCCTCCTCATTTGGTAAAAAACAAACAAAGTATAATAGTACCAAAAGAGGACCATGAACCCTTATCCCAAGATAACCACCTCTTGTCCCTTAATCCACCTTCAATATGTGCAATTCCACACCTCCAAAACCTTCATTTGACACCATTCTCCATACATAGAAAACTTTAGGAAACATTCTTAAGAAACCTAAACAAAAACCAAAGAAAAAAGGGAAGAAAACAAAAAGAAGCTATTGGACCCCTCCTACGCACATTAAGGCCTATTGGTCCTACTGCCACCATACGCCACCAAATGACAAGCCACCACCACCAAAAGATCACATACACATACACCCTATTTTCTTGCCAACAAACATTTGTCCTCAAAGGAATAAGTTTGACTTTGTTTTTTAGTGGAAAAGTTGGAACTTATGTAGGCTAGCCTAAGATAAAACTCACCCAACTTAACTTTCTTGTTCACATAAGTTATACCTATGATATCTTGAGAGTTTAAGATTAAAAATACTATATAAATATGTTATAATCATCTACATATCATTTTAGAGCCTTATAATTACACATTCATTTATGTATTTAGCTAGTTTACTATTTATATTCTAGAGGTATAGGAGATAGTTTTATGTAGATAACTTGAAAAAATGTTGATATTATTAGCTTAAAACAAGTACCATCCATGATTAAAACAAGTAAAATATAGTGATATTATTAGCTTAAAACAAGTAGAAACATGATTAAAATAAGGAAATTGTAAACCTCATAAATTTAAACCTTTTAGATATAGTGTTGAACTTGAGTGATATAGATATTTCCCTAAGTCGATAAAACTTCATAAAATGAAAACTGATAAAAATTTTAAATTCATAACTTAAAACGAATATAAAAAACCCTATTATATGAAAATCCCAATCCTTACATATGTATACTTTTTAAAATGTGAACATAAACTTAATAAAAACCGTAAATACTAAACCATGAAATTGTAAAACTCTATAAATTACCCTAATGCTTAAAAAGCCATAAATCAATAGCATTATTGTTAAATTCATGAAAATAGCGTAAAACTGATAACGAGCAATCAAAGATAATTTTAAATAATAATAAATAACAAAACTAAGCCAGTTAAAAGAATAAATAAATAAATTTACAAAATTAATCTTACATGTGTACGTAAGTGGCACCACAATATCCATGCATATGTTACTAAGAAATTTCTTCTCTTTTCTTAATATATCATATGATATATATATATTTCATAACATTATATATATGTATATGTACCTTTTTCTTGCTAATACACTAACCAAGCATAACATATTATTATTGTTTTATTATTATTAATTAACCACTTATAACATATGGTGTATAGTATACTATACTTATATTAAGTATTATATATGCATTATACTAGATATTTTTCCCTATTCTAAGTACACCTCATCATAGCCTTAACCCTTTACATTATCCTATTTGAAATGACTAAACCCTTCTCTTCTTATAAGGCCATACCCCATCATTTTGTCAAGGGTAAAAGATAAGTCAAATCAACATCATTCTTCTTCCCACTACACCATTGGTTTATTTTACTAATCTTTCCTCTCTTTTATTTTATTCACTTTGCACAAATTAAATGCATTACAATACTCTTCTATATCCTTTGTAAGCCTCACAAATTTTCCTACCTAATTCGAGCTATGAAATCGGGTACCATAAATGAATTATCATAACACATTCCTAAAAATAACAATCCTAAATAATTAAGCCAATTGAACCCTAAGTCTTAAGTGTAAGTCAGATGCTTCTAAATTTGTGAAATACCCTAAAATGTAGCAATAAACTTAAACTCACTAAACCTTAAACCCAAAAAAAGGTGTTAAGAATTTTCAAACTCACCAAAATCCCTAGGCAATTGATCAAATAGCAATTAATGAACTGAATGCTTAAAAACCTTACTTTAAGTACCTAAGCTTGATCGAGCTTACGTAAATCTTAAGTTATCAACAATTTAGTAAGAAAGCCAATTTAAAGCGAGAAAATAATTACGTAACGAACTCCATTTAGATAATTGAATAAGGTGGCCATTTAGGTTATGTTACGGTAAAAATTTTAGAAAATCGCATATGAAGAAGAGTTAACCCCTATTGCCTAATTTCCTTATCAATTTGAGTACATTTGAAACAAAGCTAATAATGATAACCTAATTGACCTTTCACTTGACAAATCCAATCAGGATAAGATAAGCCAATCTTCATCTCTTCACATATGTTATGCTACTTATAGATAAGTAAACTAACTAATCAAACAACTTAGTGTGTAAAAGTAGATTGATGTGACAACTCCATGGCATAATAGTACCCCTCCCATGCCGATTTGAAGAAGGGAATGCTAAGCCATTCCCCATCATTTCCACACTCATTCATTTTTCAATCTTAGTTACTATTTTGTTATAAGAGCTATACCTCGTTCAATCATTATGTGTTGACTCTTAACACACTTTCAAATTTTGTCAAACAAAAAGGGAGTATAGTGAATGCACAAAGGCAAACATAACCTGCCATCCATGCTTCCTCTTCTTTGTCTTCTTAACTCCTTTAGAAACACTAGAACAAAAAATAACCAAAGGAAGAAACCCATTCACCCCATACACAAAGCAAACCGTCTACCCCATGCACCCTATTTACATCACACATACATATGCACCACTTAGTGTCATCACCTTGAAACACTTGAAAAATCAAAGCTAGAAACATTTGTGTCATCATTTAGAGAAACTTGGAAGATTGACCAACATAATAAGGATTTAGTTCTCAAAGAGCTAAAGAGCAAAAGAAGAGCACCAAGAATAAGGAGCTAAAGGAACAAGTAGTAAAGTCACCTACCACCATCCCCACTTAGTGAAGTAAGTTTCACTTTTAGAAATACTAGAACATCATGGTTAGGAGATCATTTCTTATCTAAGCAAAGTGTTATGTAACCTAGATGTATCCTAGGAAGTTCATAAACTTCTTAAGATTTTTCACATGAACATTAAGGTATGAGTGGTTTAGACTTAGCTTATTTATAGTATATTTATTTGTCACTTAGGATATAGCCTTAAGGCTTGAAAAATCTATAAAATCACATGTATAAAGGATCCAAACAAGCTAGACGTAGCATGTATAGGACATTCCTAGGTGATACTTTTACTCCTATTAAGTTTTATAAGCTTTAGAGTAGCCATTAGTGAAGGAAAAACCAACATATGAGGTGTTGGTGATGATATGAACTTGTAACTTAAAAGAGGATCAAAATAAAACTCAACATCCTTATGAAGAGCTGCTGGACGTGGTGTATATTTTAAAGTATTCCTAAAATTCCTTAGACTTATTCTTGTTTGATTAGCTTAAAAATGCCACCATAAATCTCTTTTGCAAGTATATGTGTTGTTTAGACAAGAATCCTTAAGAAAAGTATTCTTTTGGGAGCTAATAAAAAATTGTAAAATGTGACCCCACTTTATTATCCACTTATAAGAATGTTTTAGAAAAGACTAAGGTGATTTGAAACTCCCCAAAGTATTATAACTAGCATATAATGACTTTAGGAGGCTAAATCAAGCCAAAAACATGCTTCGAGCCCAAAATCGAATTGAACAAGCCCTAAAAACGCCATGGACAGAATTGACCCCTACTAAAAAGTCCTTTCGAAATATGTTTGAATAATGTTTGAACCCAAATAAGCATGTCGAGCATAGGTCATAGGCCCTAAATGGCTAAAACAAGCCAAAAATTACAAAATAGGCCAAACCGATAAAGCTTTGAGCTTATAGAGTTAAAGGACCAGCATTTCCAGGTTTCATGAATAAAATTTAAGGCCCAACTTAACCAATAAAAAAGCCCCACTTAAAATGCCTTAACAATAAGGCCCATAGGCTCAATCAAGAAACGCTAGTAATAAGTGACTAAGTTAAATCAATAATTAAACATAGGCCTAATTACTAAAATATACTTCAAGGCCCAAATAAGAACTTAAAGCCCACTAAGAATTGGGAAAACAGAAATATAAGACAAAGATTATACAAAAAATGGAACCAGTAAGCCCAACAATGAAGAGGTAAGTAACTTTTTGGACCAATACCAAAAATTGCAATTATAATCTATGAAAACATATCATACTATGAAAAATTACATCAAAAAATGGTGGAAAATGACTATAAGAACACAAAAATTGGAGCTAAAATGTGAAAGTCATGATAAAAACAAGTTTTAGTGATAATTGGGAATTATGGCAAATTTAGGCAATTTAATAGGTAGTTATTCAAACACTTCATAGTATTGTCCTCTATTAATATCAGGTGATACCAACCTTGACAAGGACTTGCTCTTGGATTATTACAACTATAGGACGACTTGACTAGATGAGTATTTCGATGACTATTATACTTGATTGTGCTTGTAGATTAGTCACACTTAATTGTATAACTACCATTATTTGGTTGCATAGGGAATTCGGAATCATGCATATGATTGATTATTGCTTACCTTAATTGCCAAAATATCATAAGAAATATGAACAAAATTAGGTGATAAATCAATAGTATCTTTTTGATATGATGATTGTCTACGATGATTGTTTGGTCACTTAAATAAAATGAATCTAGCTATATTCAACTCAATAAATTAAATGGTCAAGCATACCATGCATCAGTAGGGACTTATTAGCTGTCACATTACGTGTATGGGATGGAGGGGTCTTACAGCAATCATGATCATTATATTTGAGTTTTTACATGGTGCACAAGTGCAACATGGCCTTGCCCTAACCTATAGGCTTATTAAGCACTAGAGACACCAATCGCATAGCAATAGGTTAAGTCCTTGAGTCCACTACTTAGGGTGAGTAGACTACATATGCTACTCACATCCATACTTATGGCATAGGCTGAATAAAAAAAGAAAAAGAAAAATATTGGTTGCTGTATGAAGCCATTTGGTGGATTAGAAGTCAGAGTGACTGAAACCTGGGTTTGACGAAACTTCATCTCTAACCCTGGCTACAGAGGGTAGAAATCCAAGCTATATATAGTTTCCGGATGACTATATATACATGGTTACTACATTGCATACAATTTGTCCGGATTCATATGGTTGTTAATTTAACTTACTTACTTTTGCTTGAAAGGTGTAATAGGAGGAATATATCACTAAGCTAGATGTAGCTTACATCCTTATAGTTTCTTTTGTAGGTTATCTAAAGGTTCAGATTTAGGCAAGGACTTGAGTGCAGAGTATTTTAACTAATAGAGTAATAGACAAGTAGGAGTAGAAAGATAATGTATATAGCTAGATGATGATTTTATAATTGATATATGATAGAAGCATTTGAAATTCATGTACCTAATCTTGTTGTTTGGTAAGAGATATTGATTCTCTACGGTTCTAATAGATTATGAAATATTGAGTATTCATAGTCATTTATATTTTAAGTTAAATTAATAAGTTATGCATTAAAGCCATAGTAATTAATTAGTTAGAATCTTGCAATCTCTAACTTACAAGGAGATTTTTATATCATGAGTGCACATGTAATATAAAGATTTTAGATAATCTTACTAAGCCCCTTTTAGAGTCGTTATAGAAACACACTAGAATAAGTGTTGGATGGAAAAAGTTGAAGGAAGGCCTAAAAGAACCCTAATTGGCCACCACTTTCATGAAAGATTCAAATCTATAAATTTTGATTTATTACCTTAATAACATGATTGTTTAGTGTTAAGTATGATTTAAGATGTAATTAACTAAGTTAAATAGGGTAATAATGAGTTAATGGCATAAACTAGTTAAGTTAGTGATTAAGGCCTTAAGAATAGTGTTAGAAACCCCATTAATGAAATTAACCAAATCTGAAACATTTAGTAAAATGGGTTATTTAGTAGACTCATTAGGATATTTGGCCCATTGGAATAAGTTAGAATCAAGTTTAGGGTTCTAGAATGCAAATTAAGCCTAAATTAGCTTAGTTAGTTATTAAAGCCTTAGAAATATGATTAAGAGCCTAATAAATGAAAAGAACCAGATCTGTATCCTAATAGAAAATGGGCTTATTTGAAGGCTTTTAGTGGCCTTAAGCCTAACATAATAAGTGGGCTTAAGCCCAAAATAATAAGTGGAGTTAGGCTTAGGACCCTAAAATACAAGATAAGCCCAAAAGCCTTTAAATGAACCAAGAATAGAGCACAGTAACTTAGTGATCAAATCTGATCCCTAAATTAAAAGGCTAATAAAACAAAATATAAAAAGCTCATTAATTCTAAACTCCCATTAAAGCTATCCCCTATAGGGCCCTTAGCAAGCTAAGGCCTCGAACTAGTAAAAATGGTTGATTTAGGCCCAGAAGAGTAACACCAAGGCCAAAGGTGAAAATTTAAAGTGTTGGGTAAAAAAAGTACACTTAAAATACTTAAAAGGAAGCCCAAAATATTCAATGCAAGGCCTAAGATCAAAATCTAAGTTCAAATCTCAAAACTAGGCTTAAGCCTTAAAGTGACCAAACTCACCCTTTGGGCCCACGAACTTATAAGACCCAAACTGAAACCTTACTGACCCAAAACCCAAAAATAACCTCACCAAATGAAAGAACACTTGAAAACGATGGAAATCAACTATAAGAATGCGAAATTTCGACTTAAAACGAGAAAGTTATAACGAAGATACAAAATAAGCAAAAATAGGGAAATTATAGCAAGGCTAGTAAATAGATTATGTTTAAGATGAGTCTTGTTTACTTTAGTTACCTTACTTAGGTGATTTGGGATACTAAGTTCGAGACTACCGAGGACTATTGAGAATACTTGACTTCAAGGGCGAGTGAGTATACCACCCCCTATTTTACTTTATTTTGTGCCTGTAGTTAGTGCACTATTTAATTATATATGATAATTGAATTTGATGCATGTTAGGGTATATGGGAACTTGTGTGTGCCTATTCAGGTTGATCTATGATTGTAAAATGTCTTAAGATATTTCAAACACCTTTGTTTACTACATTAAAACATATGGTATTGGAATATTTGGAATATACTTGCTTGACCACCCTATGAATCTGAAATTAATAAATATTTAGCCTTTAATTAAATTAGATATGCATTACATCTTGTAGCATGAGTTAAAGGGTGTCAGCACCATGTAGTAGAGCAAGAGATCATGCTTAGATGGATCTATATTGATATTATGTATTATGATTGTTTATCGCACAACGTATATCGTGCAATATGTTTTTACCTCAACTATTGGGAACTACTCAGCTCTAGGGAGTGCTACCTTCTACTTAAGGCTGAGCCATGTTTACTACTGAGGGTGGTTATATTGTTAAGAGATTTCATATTGGATGTAGATACTTAGGTCCTAACGTGCCTAAATATTTCTTAACCCAAGCAATGGTAGGTGTTAAAAACGTAATGTATACAGTTATTGGTCGATTGTATATACTGTTAGCATTGCATATGCTTGTACATGCATTCATATGTTTAATAAATAACTTGCTTGTTATTGTTTGATGGTAAGGTAGGAAGGTTACTCACTAAGCTGGACTCCCAATAGTTTCTTTTGTAGGTCTTATAAAGCTAAGGCTATGATAGAATTCGAGTGCAGAATGCTCCATTAGGCTGAGAAAGTAGAATCTAAGTTTAGAAAAATAAGTGGTATATTCAATTAAACTTTTAAGGCATTTTGTGGTATTATAATTGTCGAGATATAGGTATCCTTTCTTATTACTTGGTAGGTGATTACAACTTTCTATGGTTTTGGTGACTTTGGATTATTAAATCACTTGTAGATGTATATATAGTTAAGCAGATGTATGTAAACTGAATAAGTACACTTAGAAATTTATTAGTTAGAGTCTTGCAAGCTCTGACTTGTAAGGTGGTCTTTATATTACGGGTGTACACGTGATATGTACATTTTAGGCAAAACTACCAGGTCCCCTTTTAGGGCATTACAACTAGGATAAAGAAAAAGAAAGAGATGAAAAAAGAAAAGAAAAAAAAATTAAGAGGTAATGCTTGTTAGTGGTGACAAGTGTCATGACAATGTCATTCCACGTGGTAATAATCTATGGCTGCAATGTGGCATTGATGTGGCTATTGCTACGTGTCGCCAATAAAGGTACGATACGTAGCAACAAGGGTGAAACATTTAACCATTCTCTTCTTCTCTCTCCTTCCTTCATCAAATGTTGAATAGAAAAGCACCAAGTTCTATTTTGGTTATACATGGCAAGTGACATCAAGGTATTTATTTACTTGATTTCGTTCACTTTTGGCTACTAAAAATCCCGAAAAAATGATGGTTAGAAAGGAAATAAAAAATACAATTTAAGCATATCTAGATTTAAAAATTTTATTGACGAATCTTTAAAATAAAAATGGCAAACTTAGGTAACTAATATATACACAAAAATGAGTTGTATTTATGTTTATTTCCCTCTAATTTATGTAGAAAATGCATTTGATTTTGGCCAGCAAGGATAGATCAGGGATATACATAGAAACTTGCTCTTTTCATCAAAGATTCAATCTTTCTACAAATTGGAAGTTTCTTAGATGACAATCTAACTTGAAGCTATAAATAGAGGTCCCTAAGTATTGCTTAAGATTTCCACATCACATATGCACCCATGATAAGAAAACCGCCTTACAAGTTAGAGATTGCAAGACTCTAAATAGTTAATCGCTAGGGTCTTTGATTTTAGTTCATTAACTCATTGTATAATATAAACAACTATGGGTATCCAACATTCCTTAGTTCCTTAGAACTATAGAAAATTGGTAACCCCTACTAGAATAGTGAAATAAGATAGACAATTCTAGAAAATTCTAAACTTACTGAAGATACTAAACTTAATTGAGATATTAGTTGTTTTCCAAAGTATTCCAAATCAATTACACAAGCTTTTCATCATACTTATTCAACAATAGCACTCCTTACTCGGTTCCAATCCTTATCCCAACTATCGATCAACCTCTAAGGGAAAAATTGTTGGGGAGTGAACTACACGAGCTTAATGAGCTAATCCCTCTGTCATACCACACATACAATTTATTTAAATGCATAACCATATGAATGTATAAATCACCTAGAATGCTAAACAATACATGCAATAACCTAGGAGTTGTATGCAACTTAGAAATTATGCCCCTTATAGTCAGGGTTGGAGATAATTAACCAACAGAAACCATCAACTGGGTTCTAGCACCTAGGTTTTTATTCAACGTGCTTAAAACAACCCAAACTCATACATAATATAAACAACTTTACTTTTCATATGGAAAATACACTTCCTTTTCAAAACCAAACTTTAAGTCAAAATTCTTAGGTCTAGCAGTATGGTAGCCTCCGCAATCCACATCAAACGCCCTAAACGGAAGTCATAAGACACAGCCCTTCACTAACAATTAGCATCTCCTAGCACTTGGTAAGCTTGAAAGCTTAGGATAGAGACTTAGTAATATATAAATGGCATACCGTTACCTAATCCCTGTAGGAGCCCCTCCTCCTATGAGCCCCTTTCCATCTTCTACGTGAGGTAGTAGTTAGTATAGTTATAATGTAGTCATGAGAAATGCATGATCTATTGAATTCTTTAATCATTATGATTAGACAATTGCATTCCATAACAACGATACACATCGATCATCACAAATAACTTTGTTCATTATCTAATTAGCAAATCATGGAGTTCAATCACAATAGTACACACATGCATTTCTCATATCCTACATGCATTTAAGTTCATTATATAAATTTAAGTGCATCTATACTACAAACAAAACTAAGCATGAAGTTGTCGGGAATCACTCACTCAGCCATAGCAGATTAGTCGTAATAATCCAAGGGTAGGTCATCTCTAATGGTCAAGTCCCCTGAACATCACAAATATGATAATATTAGGAGTTTGAGATAAAATTGAAAGGCTAACCTAAAACTTTTTAAGTTACATTTTTAACTTTGTTTTGTATTCTTCTCCTGTTGTACTTAAAATTTCAATCACATAAAAATTTTTTGTTTTAAATCTATTTTTTATGATCTTGTGGTTAATTTTCATTGTTTTCGAGTGTACTTTAATGTGGTATTGTTAGATTTTTGAGATAAGAACCAAATTATGTCTACTAGCTAGAACATAGCAGTCCTCATGTTTTAGTGTTCTTTTGGGCTTAGTTTGGTTGTTAGGCTTTTTGTTATCTTAAGAAATCTTTTGACCATGAGCTTAAGACTTTATTCTAAGCTTAAAACACTCTCCAAAGTCAAATTTCCATCCTTATCTTATGACCTTGGTGCTATCAATATTTTCTTAGACTCTTGTGTGAGCTTATGTGGTCAAATGGGCTTGTTTATAGTCTAAAATAAAGTTAGTGACTTTGATGAGCTTAGGGAGTTTTATGTGGATTCTTATGGGCTTCAAAACAACCTTTCTTGATCAAACTAGATGCTGGTCAGAATTTCTTGAGGGCTTAATTAGGGGTTCTAAGCTTGTTTTGGATGATTTTAAGTTCGGTTTTGAGTTCTAGGCTTTTAGCACCTATTATATTTGCTTTGGTTGGTGTTTTCACTTTGTTTTAATATATTTTTAAGTGGGTTTTTCTTGAGGTTCTAGATCTAGACAATTTAGTTTAAGGGCCTCCAACTTAGTTTCTTAACTTGTTTCTTCATTCTCTTATATTTAAGTGTTAAATCAAGAACCTACATTACTTATATTCTAACTCCAACTTAACTTTGTTGATAGGCATTTTTGGATAATTATTATGTAGACTTATATTAATAGGCTCAATATCTAAGCTCGGTTTAATGACCTAGTCTAAGGATAATTATCTCCATTAACTCATTATAAATACCAGGTAAGACCCCCAAGTAAGGGGGTCTCTTCCATTCTTTCGTTTCTCTTAACTACTTGACATTTCTTTTCACATGACAAGAGGGCTAATTTAGGCACTGGAGTAGTTATACCGGGGCATCCTCTGGCACCCCCTATAGCCTTTTTCTCATGTTATAAGTATTCGTGTACCGAAATGAGAATCACTCATCAACAATTGGCATCGTCTGTGAGAAATCAAAAGTTTACTATAACTTTTAATGATTTCCCCAAGTAATGTAATAAGATTTTCTTCTTTTGATGGATGCTTTCAAACCCAGTATGTAGTTCTTGCCCTATACTTTTCTTATGAATCTGGACAAATCCATAGGTAAAGTTTTTCCTTCAGTGTTCTTTTATGTATCTTTATGGCCATTGATTTCCCGACTTTAACAAATGACATTTCTAATGAAACGAATAGTGCATTTCTTGATACCTATTCTCGTATTTCAAAAATTGGAAACCACCAGGTTGCACTCATTTCTAGAACATATATGGGAAATAAAATGAAAGAAAGATACGACGGTTTTTTTCCTCATAGAAGCATAACCACCACAGTTTCATTTTCTCTTGGTTGGTAACTGTCTTCCTCTTGTGAGTTGATATGTTCCAGTGTTTGCAATTTCGTTTTTTATGGTTTGTAACCGTTAATCCCTGGTTGGTAATTGCAACTTTGTGCGCTGTAAGACATTGCCGAGCCAAATCTTGAAACATGATTGTTCATGGTCAAGATATTCTTACCGTGTATTTGAGCATTTGTTGTGCCGTACAAGTACATCAGACTTAAGAAGTTTGCGAGGTATCCTTGTTAAGCACTACAACTTTGCTAAGCTATGTACTCTAGCATCTAAGTGTTGCATGGTTGAGGAGTACAACATTCCAATTCACCAAGCTTCAAATGCTGATTCACAACGCATCCATGTGAAGAGCTGAGTGGCTGTGAACCCTTGCCGAGAAGTGTTGGTCAAGCAGTTCACTTTACCAAACAAAAACTTCTAGCTACACAATCGTGCCAAGCTACTCAAATAATCTAAAGATCCAAGTAACATAAAGCTACAACATGAAATAACCGAGACTAAGCTGCAGCTCACTTGTCCGAACTATTTGAAGTAGCTATATATTTTGTTTTGGTCGAGCAGTAATCAAGTCGAATGAACTCCACTGACCGAGTTGAATACCAACAATGCTGAACCACCATCCTTAGCAGCCAATAACATGCTTACGAACTAAGCTCTTCATGGATAGTAGTCTTCTTTGGATGTCGTGGTTTGTTGTCACAAACGGATGGCTTAGATTACTGAGTAAATTGCGGCTGTCAACACCAAGTTATGGTCAGAGTTGGGACCAACTTTTCTTTCACATAGACCAAGTCTTTTTACTGCACTACATATGCAACAAATGCCAAATACCGAGAGACATTAACGCCAAGATTTTCTATCGGCTTGCAATGTTGTCGAAAGGCTAATATCAGCTTAATGGTGAGAGACCGATGGTTTCCGAATAATGTCGTCCCCAAACTTCGAGTCTAGTTGCTGGTGAGGCCGGGTGATGGTGTCATTACATCCGCCATTCTTGTTTCTGGGCTAGTTATTTTCTATAACTAAGTTGAAAACTGAAAATGGAGAGGATGTAGAGCAACTCTAGCTGAACATGTCTAAGCCATACTAAGGATTTGAGAAGTTCCAAATTCTGAGCTGTCTACCATGGCCAAATAACATCAGTGGAGGGCCGAGTTACATCACTCCAATTAGAGCCGAGTAAATGCTACTAACCATGCCGTGATGCCAAGATGCCGAGATTTTTTATTCATATCAGGTGCCAAGCAAATTCTATCAGCCAGAGCTTCTCCAAGTGAAGTGATAAAAGTCTGAGCTCTAATCTCCTTTCAATCGAGCACCGATTGTAATTCGGGTCACCCTAAGAAAATTCAATTGGCCTGCAAGTGCCAAGAAAACAAGTGCTATGGTCAGAGGCCGAGTGGTCGTGAATGTTCCCCAAGCTCCATACACTGGGTTAAAACACCAAGCAACTTATGCCGTGTTTTCAATTGGCCCATAAGGCAGTCAGAAGCCGAGTACATCTAGTAGCCATGAAGTGTCTGTAAACTTAGTGCCAAACCATTTTGAGTGTGATGATTATGGAGGCTTCGAACACCTCGACGAGCCTTTGTGTCCAGAGTAACCTCTGCTAAGTGAATGCCGATCCAAGTGTTCCCATGCCGATCTATTTGTTACTCGGCTAAATGAATGCCGAGATTTCGACCTTTGCTAAGTGAATGCCGATCCAAGTATTCCCATGCCGATCTATTTGTTACTCAACTAAATGAATGCCGAGATTTGACATGACAAACACTAGTTGCTAAGTATGACAAACACTAGTTGTTGGGTATTAAGGTAAGCGCTTCTATAGTCCAAGGCCGAAAGCAGTTTAAGCCAAGCTCACAATAGTGGCACATTATAAGTTAATGACGTTTGATAATGGCCCCATTTTCCAATCTAAGCTATTCTATTACCCAAGCTACTAAAAGGATCGGTCTACAAATTAGATGCAAGAAGCACACATTCTAATCAAACTTTGAGCTACTCTCCCATGCATGCTAACACATATACATCCATTGATTGGCAGTTCGGAACCAATGATTTTGGTTTAATCGATTCTATTGCAAAAGCATTTGAGCTGGTGATAATGGCACAACAAATTTAACCTCAACGTCGTCTTATAACACCATGGCATAGGACTAACATCTTTCTTGATCAAAGATTTCTTATTCCTACTTGCTTGTATACGTCTCTAATGAAACTAACCATGTATCTATCATACAGGTAAACAATAAGGCCCATATTGGCCTGTATAGGCTAACTAGCCTACTTTACGGCTTTACATAGCACAAGTCATATCCAACCTAGATGACCTATATGCTTCCCTAGCCTTTTTGACTATATTGGCCTCTTTAAGCCCTCTCTCCCCTTTAGGCACTCCTTACCCCTTTAGGCGCCCTCACCTTTTCAGGTACCCTAGCCTCCTTAAGCACATTAGCTTCTCCAAGCTTTCGCCTCTTCAGGTGCCCTAGCCTTTTCAAGCACATTAGCCTCTCCAGGTTTTTTCCTCTAAGCCTTTGCTTTTTCCAATACTCTAGCTACTTTAGGCTAAGATTACAAACCTTTCCAGAAATCTTACCAAATCAACCTTACCTAAATACTCTCTTTTTCGACTTTGTCACTAAAGAGAGTATGGGGTAAGTGTTAATAGGGATTTTTGGATAATTATTATATGGACTTATATTAGTGGGCCCAATATCTAAGCCCAGTCTAATGACCTAGTTCAAGTACAATTAGCTCCATTAACTCACTATAAATACCAAGCAAGACCTCCAAGTAAGGGGGTCTCTCCCATTCTCTCATTTCTCCTAACTACTTGACATTTCTCTCCACATGACAAGAGAGCTTACTTAAGCATCGGAGTAGCCGCGCCGAAGCACCCTCTGGTGTCCCCCGTAGCCGTTTTCTCATGTTGCAGGTGTTCATGTACCGGAACAAGAATCACCCGTCAACAAACTTCTCTTCTATAAGGTGATTATTTAGCTTAAGTGCTAAGTAAAAATTATGAATCACATACTTATGATAAGTTCTATATCTTAGTTTACATCTCAAAAAGTTTATTTCCTTGTAAAAACATCATGTAAGGGTTTCTCCTTCATCTAAGGCTAGATTTAAGCATATGTAACTAAATGAAATTAAAAGTAACATCTAAATAACCTACAAAAACTTCACGTCTAGCATGATATTCCATCATCTATGTACATATTTCATGATTTTCTCAAATTACAACCTTCCATTCTAAGTGCTAGACATGTATCCTACATAACATCCAACTTAGTATTCTCATAGTCCATCTTTTATGTAAGGGATTCATGAGCTTATCACTTAAAGTAAACTAGATATGTTATTACCTTATGTGTGTATCAATATCTTCAAGAGCATATATGAACTCCTAGACATGGCATAATATAGCACTTCAAATCTTAAAAACTTACTTGTCCTAAGTAGTATAAAAGTTAGTTGTGCACTAAAGATCCTCTTTTGCTCCTCATTTTCCTTTTCCTTTTACAAGCTTCTTATGTTACCACAACTTTGAGATTTAACGTTGGTTTTGAGGTGTTTGAAGATTTCCTAAAATAGCTTTTGATGTGGATAAGTGGAGGCAACAAAAACAAGTTTTGTGCTGTAAGTATGTATGCATATATGTGGCGGCAGTTGTAAGAGAAGTGGAGCTTGGTTTCTTCTTTTGGTTTGTGCATTTGAAGTGTAGAAAAGAAAATGAAAGATGAGAAGAAATGGGAGAGAGTGTGTCGGTTGTGAATCGATGTGTAATGCATCTAACAAGCCTCTTTTTGTTGTCTTTAAGTGAGGTACATAAGCCATACTTTGACATGATTGAATAATGTAAGCATTAAGGGGAAAACAGTACTAGTGAAAGACAATGAGTTGATGGTTAAATAACAAGGTATGGCCTCCCATTTCCTTTCTTTTCAACCGATCATGTCTTGTCTCGTAAGGGTATGGCCTTGTCTCTTCACTTACTTTAAAATTAGATAGATAATGTGATGAGATAACTTATTCTCATGTAGTATAAGTTATGGTAAGATATGGGAATGGTCTTATCACAACCTTTTGATAAGTTATCAAGTGATAGGTGATTCTAACTCTCAAATGATAAATTATTTAATGTGATTGGTTGGTTTGCCTATCCATATATAACATAGCTTATAAGGGAAAATAAGAGAATTGTCTTTAATGTAATTCTTTTAAGGTTTGGTTCTTAAATTAATTCATAGGTTATGATTTGCTTTTTAAGAAATTTTATAATTTTCTAGAGTTGAATAAAATTATTAAAATTATATTTTTAATTATTTATTTAAGGTCATAAGTCCTTAATTATACTAGGGTTTAGGGTTCCCAATAACTTAAGGTTTGTTATTCTTGTATTTGAGTTTCTATCAAAAATGAACTTTTGAATAATAAAAACTAGGTTTGTTTTCTAAATATAAGATTTAGTTCTTAGTTTAGCTGATCCTTAGGAATGATCGAGAAGTACTCTTAATTACATATCTCTTAAGTACTAGGGTTTACATCCTCTTTCCCTTAAAATAAGTTTTGTCCTCAAAACTTAGAGATGTACCTAAATCTTCGAATAATTGGGGGTTCTTTCATTTCACTTCTTCCTTAACTTCCTAAGTGGCTTCTTCTCTTTCATGATTTCTCTAGAGTAGTTTTACGTATCTAATCTCCTTATTTCTTAATTTCTGATCTTTATTGTCTGTAATCTAGATTAGGTGCTATTCATACGTTAGATTTTCTTTGAGTTATATTAGTTCTAGCTCAATCGCATTGTCTAGGTTAGGTACATGTTTCCTCAGCACCAACACATGACATACGTTGTGTTTTCTAGTCATATTTGAGGGTAGTACTAAGTGGTACTCAAGGTTTCCTACTCTTTTGAGAATCTCAAATGGTTCGATGTACCTGAGGCTTAACTTCCCTTGAGTCCTTACTTGATGTATGCTCTTGATCGGACTCATCATCAGTTACACATATTCTCCCACATTGAACTCTAACTCTCTTCTTTTTAAGTCGACCCAACTCTTTTACCTATCTTGGGCTTCTTTCATTTGTTTCTTGATGATAGCTACTTTTTTAACTACCTTTTGAAACAAGTCTAGTCCTAAAGCTACCTTCTCCATGTCATCCCAAAACAATGGAGATCAGCATTTTCTCCCATACAAAGCTTCATATGGTGGCATCTAAATGGAGGAATGGTAACTTTTGTTGCATGCAAACTCAACCAATGATAGGTGAGAATCCTAATTCCCTTTGAATTCCACAACACAAGCTTGGAGCATGTCTTCCAACGTTTGAATTGTTCTCTCTGCTTATCCATACGTTTGGGGGTTATATGCTATACTGAACTTTAAGTTCGTTCTCAATGCTTTTTGCAAGCTTCCCTAAAACTTAGATACAAATCTTAGATCTCTATTAGATACTATTCTAACTGGCACTCCATGAAAGCGTACTATTCCTTTTAGGTTTATTTGGGCCAAGTTTTCTAGGGAATAGGTCATATTGATGGGTAAAAAGCATGCTGACTTTGTGAGTTGATCTACCATTACTCATATAGCATTATGATTCACTACTATCCTAGGTAGTCCTCATATGAAATCTATCATAATTTGATCTCATTTCCATTCAGGGATAGATAATGATTGTAGCAATCTTCCTGGTTGTTGATGTTCTACCTTAACTCTTTAGCATACATTGCGTTTAAGCACATAATTTGCAACATCTTACTTTATCCCTCTCCACCAAAAGTTCTTCTTATGATCCTCGTACATCTTAGTTCCTCCAAGATGTACCGTATATCCAAAATGATGGGCTTCCTTCAAGATCTCCTTCCAAAGTTCAAGGTTGTCGGGTACACATATACATCCTTTCATTCTAATCATTCCATCTTTGTCTTGACTGAAATCCATGTACCTCCTAAGTATCATTTGCTCTCATATGTATTGTAGAGCAGGGTCTTCTTACTATGCTTCCCTGTTCCTTTCTTGTAATGTTGGCTTAAGAACTAAGTTTGATAGTTTAGCATTTATTTCATGCCATGAAATTTCTAAGTTCATCATCTCAAATTCTTTAATTAGTTCCTTTTGTTCAGTGAAGAGGGATGCAGTTTCTACATGGTTCTTTTGACTTAAGGCATCAGCTATTGTATTTACTCTCCTAAGGTAGTAATTGATGTTAAGATCATAGTCCTTTATCATCTCTAGCTAACACTGCTGCCTCTATTCAGTTCTTTCTAAGTAAACAGGTATTTCAAGCTCTTATGATTGGTGTAAATCTCACACTTGACACCATATAAGTAATGCCTCCATAGCTTTAGTGCAAATACCATAACTACTAACTCCAGATCATAGGTGGGATAATTCTACTCATACGGTCGCAATTATAGTGAAGCATAAGCGATTGCTTTTCCATTCTACATCAATATATACCCCAGACTATTCTTAGAAGCATCATTATACACTAAAAAAGGTTCTTTATTATTGAGCAAAACTAAAACTGGTGCTATGATGAACCTTTTTTTTCAACTCTTGGAAGCTCTCTTCTCTTTTGTCAATCTATTCAAACTTCTCCTTCTTCTAAGTCAACTGAGTAAGTAGTCTAGCAATTTTTTGAAAAGTCCTTCACAAACTTCTAGTATAATCCAGCTAAACTAAGAAAACTTCACACTTTAGTGACATTTCCAGACCTTCTCCAATCCATAATGGCTCTTATCTTTTCAAGGTCTACTTTTATTCCTACTCTTGAAACTACATGCCCTAAACAGGATATCACCTTCAAGCAGAAGTCATACTTTGATAACTTGGCATATAGCTTATGTTCTCTCAAAATATATAGCACTTGCCTCAAGTGTTCTTGATGTTGTTCTAGAGTCAACAAATACACTATAATATCATCAATAAACACAATTACACACTTATCCCAATATGCTCCGAACACCTTGTTCATCATGTCCATGAACATTGCAGGTGCATTTGTTAATCCAAATGGCATCACTCAAAACTTGTAATGTCCATATCTTGTCCTAAATGCTGTCTTAAGCACATCCTCTGGTTTGATCCTTAATTGGTGATATCCAAATCTTAGATCAATATGGGAGAATACACTCGCACCTTGTAGTTGATCGAACAAGTAGTCAATACAAGGTATAGGATACTTCTTCTTTATGGTGATTCTATTCAGCTCTTTATAGTCAATACAAAGTCTAAGAGAACCATCCTTTTTCTTAACAAATAACACAAGTGATACCCAAGGTGAGACACTCGATCTAATAAATCCTTGGTCCAGTAATTCTTGAAGTTGCTTCTTTAGTTCTTTCAGTTTTATGGGAGCCATCCTATAAGGAGCTTTAGAAATTGGCTCTATTCTCGACATTAGATCAATAGCGAAATCTATCTCTCACTTTGGTGGTAGCCTTGGTAACTCATCGAGAAATACATCAACAAATTCACTTCCTACTTAAATGTCTTATATCCTTGGCTTTTCTAATTCAACTTTGGCAGTGTTCATCTAACTTGAGTTTAGATTGATGTTTTTAGAGTTTGTTCTTAGCTAACTTGAAATTTTTATTGATACTGTGGGAGATAGGCTTAGGTTTTCCCAAAATTGAGTTGAGTGCTTTGAAAATTGGTACCTTACGATACCCGGTGTTTAACCTACTACCCAAGGCTTAGAGTAATGGACCACTTACACTGGGACGTAAGAAGTATAGTAGAGGTAAGTAATAAAGTAAAGTCATTAAAAGAGGCTTACAAAATAGGTTAAGTCAAATAATCATACCCAAACTATTTGATATCAATGTGAATTAGGGCGTTCGGAACGATTTAAGGCCTTTAGATAATTTATCCAAATTAAGTTAAATTTTAATATAAGTTCATAATGTTAGACAAATAGCCTTAATAATATCAATTTCTCAAATAAAGTATTTATGATATTTAATCTCAATAAGACATTTTCATCGGGTATGATTGGTAATTATTGGAAACTTGAAATTAAAGGTTCGAATGATTATGAAATTTTAGAGATAAATTATATATATATATATATATATAAATTATTATGGGACATAAAATAACATGAAGATTATATGTCTAAGTGTCATATGGAATTTTTAAGTATATATGTATAAACATAATTAGGTAAAATACCTTAGTATTTACGTTTTGGACCAAAATAACATAGGAAAATCAATAAAAAAAATTATGAAAACAATGAGAACAATTGGGATTAAGATTGTGGGGCATGTCGAATTGTAGAAGATAGGTGTCTCTTGTGTTAGGACACATAATAAGTGAAATTTAGGAAGGTATATAAGCTTAATTTTAAGAGGAGAGAGAAAAGAAAAATTTCAAACCAACCTAAAAGATTAAAAAAAATTCTAGAAACACTCTCCAAAATTCATACAAGTAAGGAGAAATTTAACAAAAATAGAGTTAGGTTTTAGAGATTAAAGGGTTAAATTTAGAAAAAATATATATACACAAAATTGGGCATAATTTAGGCTTTAGGGTGTTTAACTACTTAAAGGGCTGCTAGGAACTAGCCACCATGACCACTTGATAAAGGAGGCAGTGCTTGGAGTTGTAGCAAACCCTCTACTACTGGAGGTGGTTGGAGTTGTTAATGCTGGTAAGGTCCAAATTTCACCTAATTTTGTTTAAATTGTAAAAAAAAAGAAAATTAAACCAAAAAATTTGAAAAAAATTATTCCTTCATATTTTCGTGTATAGAATCTACAAAAAATATCATTTTGTACAAATTTAGTAGTGGCAAGATATATCCTTAAGAAATCAACAAAACTAAGCAATTTTCGATAGTAAAATAAATAGACCTAATGACGTAATTTCGCCTTCGAAATTTTTCTCTAAACTAACCTATATTAATATTGAATTGTTACGAAGAGATATCTCACAAAACTATTTTCTAAATTTTTATGTGATTTTTGAGCCCTAAATTAGGTATTTAAATGGTGGTTTTAGTGACAAATAACCTATTCTTTCTAATAACCTTACTTAGATTTTGAGTTAGATCAATTCTTGAAGTATATGTACTATTTTAGGATGGTTGGATTGAGTAATAAAATGAGGAGTTGTAGAAAATTGTAATCTTTTTTTTAAAAGTGAGTAAATCAACTAAATTTTAGGACATTAGTTGAAGGCAAAGGATAATTCAGAGGTTCTCAGAATGAATTTTTCGTTATAATACCCAAAGAATAAGTTAGAGGCAAAATTTATGAGTTAAATGTAAAAAAATAAGGGATTCAGAAGCTTGATCAGAAGTGTTTTTCCTAAAAACTCTAAAGATAATAAAGTCAAAGGATAGCTCAGAGAATAGTTTTGTAAGGAGAATAAACTGGAGAAACTTAGAAGCTACGCTAGAGGATAAAATTGATATTATGATGACTCTTATATAGCTTAGATAGTAACTCAAAAGATTTTTTACTAAAAAAAATTACTATAGAATCACTCAAAATCAAACTTAGAAGCTGAATTAGGACTAACTTACGATGAACTAACAACCAACAAAAGAGTATTTAACTAATATATGTGTATGTGCGTGTTTATATATATATATATATTCATGACCTGTAATTGACCTTAGAAGTACTTTCTCTTGTTAGGTGAAGTTGCGAAGGAGGAAGTTCTTATTGATGAGTAAGATTGGGAATATACCATTGGCTAGGTAAGTAGATATTTGTATGTACTTAAGTAAACTTATGTTTATTCTTAACTTTGTAAACCCTATAAATTTAGCTTTTTGAGTATCGAGTCAAACTTAAGTACTATAGATAATTACCCTAAGTCCATAGAGCCGATAATTTAAAATCAATTAAAATTTTAAATTTGAAACCTCAAACGAATATGAAAAACTTAATTTATTAATCGAAACCATAATCATGTATAAAAATCCAAAACCTTATATGCACAGAAATATAAAAGATGGATTTTAAATCTGATAAAAACCCTAAAACTAAAACTTTAAGCTTATAAATATACAAATTTACTTTTATGGTGATAAAATCCTAATCGGGTATAATTATTGAACAATATGCTTAAATGTGTAAAATTGCTAATAAACGAATAGAGATAACTTCTAAATGTTAATAAATATAAGAGTACTAAATTAATTTACAAAATTAATAATATTATCTTATATTTGTTAGTAACTTTATATATATATATATATATATATAAATTAGTGTTGTATAAATTTAATTATTTGATCTTAATTTTTTTACTTATTTGTTGTTTAGGTATCATATAGTAAATATTAATTTTATATCTTATAATTTTCTTCATAATTATAATATATATTCTAAATATTATTTATAGGGTTAGAAATATTTAAAGAAAAATCCAAAAATTTATTTTATTTATTTAATGATTTATTTCCTTACTCTTCCTTTTCCTTACCTTTTTCCTTTTTTTTT
>JAMXBB010000004.1:54592168-54649685 GCA_024138015.1 Lumnitzera littorea | reverse complement strand
ATATAAAAATATCACAAAATTTATTATTTTAATTTAAAAATTATAAAATATTAATTTTAGCTTTTTCTTAATATATTTATGATTTAATAATTATTTAAATCATATAATTGATATTTTATTATTTTAAGCACATTTGTCCTATTTTTGAGATTTTAGTCTTATTACAATTATTATTATTATTGCTATTACTTTTATTATTTATTATTTTCTTATTATTCATTTGTATTTTATGATTTACATATATTTATGTACTTATACTATATTTAATTAATTTTATAATTTACTTTAATTTGAAATCCCTAATTTATGGTAATACACATGTATATATATATATATATTTATGTACCTACTTCTTACATATTTATAAATTTATTTTATTTAGTAACTATTATATTATATATACCACTTAATATTCGATATACTATATATATACTATATGTTATACATATACTGTATGTTATATATATATTAACGCCACATACATGTATACCTATGTGTATATAAAATATAACTTACATGTATATATATGAAATATAATCTAGAAAATATTTACACGTACTATTCGAATACATATTCATGTATATATATATACATACAAAAATGAAAATAAAGCATAAATACATATCTCATTCCCCTTTCACGTGTAGAACTATATATATATGTCTATATTTATTTTGTAAACATATTACTAAATACATATTATGTATAGTCTTATTAGAAACATACACATACCATATATTATACTTATATACATACATGTCTACATACATATCTTTATACATACATATATATCTTAATTTAATTACTTATGCATACATACATGTATTGGTAATGAAATATTTGATAAAATACAATACAAATACTTAATAGATACATGTACATACCATAAAATATACATATATACTACTAAAATAATTTTACTTACCTAATTATCTTAAATATTCTTCTTATTTTCTTTTGCGTTTTCGGTTTGGTATTTGTTCTGTTTTTCACGTGTAACTTCCAGAATTTCTTTCTTCTTTCAGTTTGGTTTTTCTTCTTTCCCAAACGTAACTTTAAGTGGAGTAAAACAAAACAAAGCAAGATAAAATAATATCAATTGCTAAGATAAGGTGTGCATTAATTTTGGATGGGATAAGGTAATTACTTTTCTTATCTTTTCCTCTTGATAATTCATCATGTGGGTTGCTGAAGTTTTGATTTTTTTTTCCTTTGATTTCAAGACGTGGCAGCCAAGGAAAAAAGAAGAAAAGAAAGAAAAGAGAAAAAGGAAGAAAATAAAAATAAAAATAAATATATGTAATTTTTCTAAATCGAAAAATCATAAAAATAATCATCATAAATTAATTTTGGAATTTTGTGAAAATTTATCAATTTAATTGGTACCCATTACAATTATAATTTTTACAAGTTATTGTAACAATTTTGTTAAAATTTTATGCGATTAAGCAATTTAGTCGATAATTGTAATCGACTATAATTATATCACTATTAAGTAATATTTAATTATTTTATAGGCTTATAGTTATAGTTTTAGGGTTTCGATTAAATTCGAGTTCAATTTTGATTAATGGTGCATAAATCAGATTTAGGGTTTCAGTATACAATTTAAGGTTTTGATCAATTTCTAAGGTTTTTATTATCGGTGTTATATTCGATTTATTAAGTTTCATAATCTTTTATTGTTACTAGCCTTATCCACTTATTACACAGTTTATGATACTTTGACTTAAATTAGGCTTCAAACTATTGATTTTCTAGGGTTTACACGTGTGATGCCTAAAGTCATTTATACCAACTTTAGGTTATGGGATGTAAAGAAGTTGGGAGCTCGAGCAAACCCTTTATTCATAATTGGACTCTCTTTATTCTCTATTATTAAGTATATTTAGCTTGTTAAGTAGCCTAGACTACTTATGATGATTTATCATAGTATTATATGATTGATTTAGGGGAAACCAGATATCTCCTCTTACTTATGTTACGTTAGTATTAATTAGATAGTATAACTTTGATTTATATGCTTTGCTATTACTTAATACTAGTTATTAGGAGAAGGTTGTAGTTGTAAAATGCCTCGTGTAGTATGCCAAAGGCCCTTGATCAAGGATGGCACTTGATTTTGGATCTTCATGTATATGGCGATACTACTACGACTCGATGCCCCTCTAGGTTGTGACATCTAAACCCTATAAATTTTTAGATTAGACCTTAAATCACATTGTGTGCCTTAGATAATTCCATGAGTCAATAAGGTTAAATAACTTAAAGGTTAACTAAATTGTAAACTTGAATTTAAGACAAATGAGAAAAACCTTAATATATTAATCAAAACTCTAATCGCATACCGAAAATCTTGTGTACGTGTAAATACAAGAGATAGAATTTGAACTTGACAAAAACCTTAAAATCAAAACCTTAAACTTCTAAAACATACAAATTTACTATAATGGTGATAAAGTTCTAATTTGGTAAAATCATCAATAGATATACGTGATTACATAAATTGCTAATGAATAAATAAAAATAATTTTTAAATAATAATGAATAAAAAGAATAACAAATTAATTAAATAAACTGACAAGATTACAACTTGCACCCTATGACTATAGTCGCATCACATGTATATGTATATATATATATATGTGTGTGTTAGTTCTTATGTTGATTTAATTCTACTACATACTTTATACCTATATGCTATGTTGTATATATTAATTTTATACGATATATTTTTCCTATGGTTACATCATGCTCTACTATAATTCTATTCTTAAACTTATCTTAATTATCTACACTGAAAAAGCACAAAACCTAAGGATTGTTTCCACTTGATAAAAAAGCAAGAAACCAAAAACTTCTTTTGTTTCTTTTCTTTCCTTTTCTTATTTAATTATTTACTTTTCTCTTTATCCTTAGTCCACACAAATCAACCCACCAATTATCTAATGTGACTCAATTAAAAAAGATAATGAGCAAGTCAAATCACTTCTTTTATCCTTTTTATTCTTTTTTTTTTCCCCATAAACTTAATACCCTCCACACAAACACACTTTAACTTTATTTTTCTTTCACAATTCCAAATCTTCACTCAATTCCTCTCATCTCTATCTCCTTAGCCTCTCAATTTCTTAATTTTTCTTTCCTTCTTATTCAATCACCTACCAACTTTCAATTCCTAACATTTTACTTCATTTCGACCACCATTTTTCTATTAACTTCAAGAGGGAAATAGAGAGACCATCTTTCAAAAACTTCAAGATAAAGAATAATCAAAATATTACTTTATGTTCTATTTGTTTCCTTCCTCGCAAAATAAATTTTTTGTGCATTTTTTTTATCTTGATATATTTTTTAGTATTTTATATAGGAGGAATAATTTAGTGAGGGTTCTATGTACATGTATTTGGTTGTTATGTACCAAGTGAAATAAAATTTACGTATTAAATTAGATGTACAAATTTTTCTTCTTATTTATGTATTTATGTATGTGCACACTTAAATATACTTATTTATATATATATACACATTTCTCTTATATGTACAGTACATATAAATATGTGAACTACTAAATATATCTACTTTAATATGTATATATGTATATATATTACAAAATAGTATAAACATATATGAATAAGTAACAAAATATGGAAGATTTACTATAAATTTATCACATATATGAATCCATATATATAGTATATGAATATGTATATATATATTTCTATTTTTTTTATGCTTAAATACATATACATATAAATAGTATAAGTATTTATGTATATACCAAAAATTACATAAAAATATATACATATATATATATATACATATTAGTACCTTGTTTTTCCTAAAAGTATGTCAATAAATATAAATATATAAATATGTGTGTATGTGCAGGATGAGAGTTCCATGGAATAATAGTAATTATTTTTCTCTTATTTTCTATCAGTTGACTATTTTATGGTATTATATATGTATATTATAAAATAGTAAAAATATATATAAATGGATAAATTTAGAAAATTACAACATCAACGAATTAGAAGTTGCCACATCAACCTCCTAAATTTTCTGATATTAAAGCTACAAATTACAATAAAAATAATAATAATAAATTAATTTGGAATTATAATTATAATAAGAGTTAGGATAAATAATGATTTGGGCTTAAAGTTGTATATTGAGGAAAATATGACAAATTGGGCCCAAAAATAAAAATATTCAGAAAATATGAAAATTTAGAAATTACTTAAGCCCATTTCTTAAATTAAAATAAAGCCCAATAAATAAGGTCATTAAGAAAAGCTCATGAGGATAATCAAAAGCATTTGGGCCTAAAATAATGAAATGCATAACACCTTAAGCCCATACTAGAAAATTTGAGTTCTAATATCCAAAACGGACCTCATTATATGAAAATATGGCTGAAAATGATAAAGATTTGTTATAAAATCACAAAAATCAGATTTAAAATGAAAATGATTATATGTAATTAAAGAAAAAGCTCAAATCAAGGAATTTATGTAAAATAAGTAGGAAATTTTACGTAAATTTTTAAATAAATATTTAGATAGAATATTTTCCTCACTTAAATACTTATTACATTTTATATTCCTTAATTATCAGGTGATTTCGATGAGAAAACCAATCTCCTCACCGACTACTACAATCCCTAACTATCTTTATAGCTAAGTGAGGACACCAATCTCTTCGCTACAGCCACCCCCACTACCTTCACCTTTGCCACTACTACCTCCTCAACCACCAGTTGGCCCAACTGGAGCTATGTGTCTAGCATAACCTGCTTTTGAGCAATAGTACAATATCTAACCAAAATTCATTCGTTGTAGTAAGTATTTTGAGGATGTTATAAGCTGGCCTAATAAGGCTAAAGATTGGTTAAATCAAGTAGAGAGGTCATTTGAGGCATTTGAGATACCACTACATTTTCGACTTACTTATGGTACTAACTTGTTAAAGATGTAGGTGCATACCTAGTGGGAATCCAAGTAATGGAATTTGAGAGGCTTAAT
Source organism: Lumnitzera littorea (assembly GCA_024138015.1). Classification (NCBI taxonomy): domain Eukaryota; kingdom Viridiplantae; phylum Streptophyta; class Magnoliopsida; order Myrtales; family Combretaceae; genus Lumnitzera; species Lumnitzera littorea. The sequence goes on along the minus strand of JAMXBB010000004.1, from coordinate 54,644,658 downwards.
TACATGGGAAGTATTTAGGCATGAGTTTTTAGTATATTACTTTCTAGGAAGCTTAAGGATAAAGTAGATCAAGGATTTGTTAGATATTGTAAAAGGGACTCATACTATTGAGCAATATGATGCTGAGTTCAATAGATTACTATAATTTACACCTCTAGAGTATCAAACCAGTGATTGCTTGAAGATGAAAGTATTTTCTCAACGATTTGGGGTGATATGAAAAGGAGACTCTTGGAATTTAAGCTAAAGGCTTTTACTGATATGGTAGAAAAAACAAGAGTGTTAGATAATGCAAAAAGATATAGTGAAGAATTTGGTAAACACAAGGTCAATGTGTTAAGTAAGAGGCCTTTTGAAGGGTTAAGTGGCAATAGTAGTAATAAGGTAAGAAAATTTCTAAGACCACAAAAAATACTTCAAAAGAAGACTATTGGTGGAACAACCAAGTATTGGAAATGTAAGGGAAATCATTACCTTAGAGAATATCCGTAATTACAAGACAAGTGCTTCTTTTGTAGTGAAGGCTCACACCAAGTGATTGATTGTCCTAAGAGGAATATTAACACCTGTTTCATTTGCAATAAAGTTAGGCATTTCTCTATTATTTGTCCATAGCGTACAGTAGTTACTACTCAAGGGATACCTTACCATTGGATAAGCTTTTAGAGGATCATGTAGGGGAAATACTTACCCAGGTGTTGTAAATACCGCTAGATTGTACAATTTAAGGGGTGATTGGAGATATGAAGACTATTTGGGCAAAGATCTAAAAGAGTGAGGAAGTTGGGGATTTTGCTGATCTTGAGTTTATTGCAGGTATCTACCTTAACTTTTTATTTGCTTAGTTGCTAAAAGTTTATTGAGTAGTATAAGTTATAATAAAGCAATAGTAAGTAATCAAGACTTAAGAGTATGAATTTATATTGTTAAAACATGATTATAAGACTTATCATGATTTGGGGAACATTGATAAAGATGGGCACTTTTGTATACCTTGTTTGATACTAGAGCTATGTATTCCTTTATAGCCCCCGATGTGGTAAAGCGAACATGTTTGTCTACAATCACCTTTAAGTCCAATTTGAGGGTAAGGACTCCTACAGGAAGTGTTGTGGTCATAAGGAAAATTGTGAAAAGATATCCCTTGAGAATTTAAGACCTTAACAATAAATTAGATATGATTCTCCTTAAGATAGGTAAGTATGATGCTATACTAAGAATGAATTGAATGATAGGTACTAAAGCCATTATTGACTATCAGGAAAAGAAGGTAGTGCTTGAAGCTTCCAAAGGGACAAAAGTTGAGTTTAAGGGAGATTCTACCATAATAGAAGTACAATAGTTAAGTACTTTAGAACCGATGATAGATGTTAGTTGGTTGAATGCTCTTGAAATTGATTCAAAAAAGCCGAACTTAAGCAAAATTCGGGTAGTGAACAAGTTCCCTATTGTGTTTCCCAATGAGTTGCCCCAATTACCACCAAAAAGAGAAATTAACTTTTTCATTGATTTAGTATTGGAAACTAAACCAATCTTAAAAGCCCCATATAGAATGGCTCCGTTTAAGTTGAAAGAATTGCAAAAGCAACTATAAGAGCTACTAGACTAAAGGTTTATAAGGCCGAGTGTATCACCTTAGGGTGCTCTAATATTATTTGTTAAGACAAAGGATAAACCACTCAAGCTTTGTATTGATTACTGAGATTTAAATAAGGTGACCATACAAAAGAAGTATCCACTTCCACAAATTGATGATTTGTTTAACCAGTTGCAAGGTAGAAGTGTCTTTTCTAGGATTGATTGGAGATCAAGCTATCACTAATTGAGAATTAAGACAAAGGATGTCCTAACTGCTTTTAGAATATAATATGGCCACTATAAATTCCTTGTGATGCCTTTTGGTCTAACGAATGCACCTATGGCATTTATGGACTTAATGAATTGTGTATTCAGGCCAATGTTGGATAAGTGTATGATTATGTTCATTAATGATATTTTAGTATATTCTACCACACTTGAGCAAGATGAAGAACACTTACAAATGGTGTTGTAGACACTATGAAAGAAAAAGTTATATGTTAAATCATCTAAATGTGACTTCTGGTTGAAGGAGATATCCTTCCTTAGACATGTAATATTAGGCAACGGCATCTCTATTGACCCAAAAAAGATTAAGGCCATAGTAGATTGGAAAAGGACAGAAATAGTGACAGAAATTCAAAGTTTCTTGGTTTGGCTAGATACTATAGAAAGTTTATTAAGGATTTCTTAAGAATTGCTAGACTACTTACTCAATTAAAGCAAAAAAATGTGTTGTATGTTAATGTAAGGTGGAAAAGTGATTGCTTATGCTTCCAGACAATTGAGGTGACATGAGCAAAACTATCTGACACATGGTCTTGAGCTTGCAACTATAGTGTTCACATTAAAACTATGGTAGCACTATTTATATGGACAACGGAGTAAGATCTACATTGATCACAAGAGCCTTAAGTATTTGTTCACTTAGAAGGAATTAAATATGAGGCAAAGGATATGGCTTGAGTTAATTAAGGACTATGACTTAGGAATTGATTACCATCCTAGCAAAGTGAATGTAGTTGCTAACACTTTAAACAAAACGAATCATGCTAAAGTTGCTTCTCTTCTCACTAAGCAAAAAGAGCTAATTAAAGAGTTTGAAAGGTTGAATCTGGAATTTTCACAACGTAAAGCAAATGCAGAGTTTTTAAATTTAATGGTTGAGCCAACCTTAATTGAAAGAATTCGAGAAGTACAGTAGAATGACCTTGTTTTGATTCGAGTAAGAGAAGAATTGGCGGGTAAGAAGTATTCTAATTTCAAAATAGACAAACATAGAGTACCTCATATGAACAACAGATTATGTGTACTCGATAACTCAAAGCTCTAGAAAGAGATTTTGTGCGAAGCTTACTATTATGGTAATATTGTCTACCTTGGAGGAACAAAGATGTATGAAGATCTGAAAAGGAACTTTTGGTGGAACGGTATGAAAAAGGATGTTGCTAATTTCATATTGAAGTATGAAACCTACCAAAGAGTAAAAGTTAAACACCAATGACCTAGCGGACTATTACAGCCACTACTTGTCCTTGAATGGAAATGGGATTAGATATTTATGGACTTCATGAGTGGTTTACTTAGACAACTACGTAATCTAGGTGATTATTGATCAACTCACTAAGTTAGCTCACTTTTTGCAAATTAACATGACCTTTTCTCTAGAAAAGCTAGCTCAAATTTACATAAAGGAAATAGTGAGGTTGCATGATGTACTAGCAGCGATTATGTCAGAAAGAGATCTTTGATCGAAGTTTTAGGTAAGCTTAGAGAAAGTTATGGGAACAAAGCTACAGTTCAATATAGGATATCATCTATAGACTGATGGGCAGTTTAAGAGGACTATATAAACTTTAGAGAATATACTAAGGGCATACACCATTGAATTTAAAGGGAGTTGGGATGCTCATTTACCTTTAGTTGAGTTTACTTACAACAGTAGCTACCACTTTACTATCTAGATGCCATTGTATGAAGCCCTATACGAGTGAAAGTGCCGATGCTTGCTATTTTGGGATAATGTAGAGAAAGCAGCATTAAGATCGGATCTGGTACAAGAAGCAGCTAATAAGATTGTTGTCATTAAGTGAAAAACAAAAGAGGCACAAAATAGACAAAAGAGTTGGGCTTATATGAAGAGAAGGGGATTGGAATTTCAAGTTAGAGATCATGTGTACCTTAAAGTGAATTCGATTAAAAGTACACATTAAGTAAAAGCTCAAGGAAGGCTAAGTCTAAGATATATCGGTCCTTTTGAAGTCTTGGAGTGAGCCGAGAATTTGGCTTATCGATTAGCCTTGCTACCAAACCTATTAGGAATGCACAATGTGTTTTACGTGTTTGTTTTAAGAAAGCACATTCCCGATCCTAACCATATTGTTAAGCTAAAGCCAATAAGATTACAAGAGAATTTGACATATGAAAAGCACCCAGGAGATATTACAGATCGTAAGATGCAGAAGTTAAGGAATAAAGAGATTCAATATGTCAAAGTATTGTGGAAAAATCATCAATAAGAATCAATGACGTGGGAAGTGAAAGATGAAGTGAGGTATCGATACTGGCATTTGTTTGAAACACCAAGTATGCCTTTTAAGTTTTGAGGACAAAACTTATTTGAAAGGGGGAAGGACGTAAACCTTATAAATTTTTATACTAGACCTTAAATCAGATCAAGTGCCCTAAATAATTCCATAAGTCAATAAAGCCAAATAAATTAAAAGGTTAACTAAATTGTAAACTTGAATTTAAGATGAATGAGAAAAACCTTAATATATTAATTGAAACCCTAATTGTGCACAAAAACCTTAAACCCTGTATGCACATAATACAAGAGATAAAACTCGAACTTAACAAAAACCCTAAGCATATAAAACATACAAATTTTCCCTAACGCTGATAAAACTCTAATTTGGTAAAATCGTTGATAAACATACGTGATTGCATAAATTGGTAATGAATGAATAAAGATAATTTCTAAATAGCAATAAATAATAAGAATAACAAATTAATTAAATAAATTAACAAGATTACAAGTTACACCCTATGACTATTGTGGTGTCACATGTATATATACATGTATGTGTGTACATGTTCTTATATTGATTTAATTATTTTGATTTGATTCTACTATATACTTTATACCTATATACTATGTAGTATATATTAATTTTATACCATATATTTTTCCTATAGTTCATCATACTCTACTATAATTCTATTCTTAATTTTATACCTATATACTATGTAGTATATATTAATTTTATACCATATATTTTTCCTATAGTTCATCATACTCTACTATAATTCTATTCTTAATTTTATCCTAATTATCTACACCTAAAAAGCACATAACCTAAGGATTGTTCCCAATTGATCAAAAAGCAAGAAACTAAAATTTTTCCTTTCCTTTCTTTCCTCTCCTTATTCTTTTACTTTTCTCTTTATCCTTGGTCTACATAAATCGACCTCACAATTATCCCATGTGACTCAATTGAAAAGGATAATGTGCAAGTCAAGTCACTTCTTTTATCCTCCTTGTGCTTTTTTTTTTTTTCTAGTCAGCTTAATTCCCTCCACACAAACACACTTTAACTTTATTTTTCTTTCACAATTCCATATCTTCACTCAATTCCTGTCATCTTCCATCCGACAACATCTCTCTCTACTTAGCCTCTCAATTTCTTAATTTTTCTTTCCTTCTTATTCAATCATCTACGAACTTTCAATTCCTAACATTTTACTTCATCTCCAACACCATTTTTTTATTGACTTGAAGAGAGAAATAAAGATACCATCTTTTAAAAACTTTAAGACAAAGAGTAATCAAAATATTACTTTATGTTGTATTCATTTCTTTCCTTGTAAGATAAATTTTTGTGTATTTTTTTTTATCTTGATGTGTATTTTTTAGTATTTCTTATAGTAGGAATAATTGAGTTAGGGTTCTATGTACATGTATTTGGTTGTTATATACCAAGTGAAATAAAATTTACATGTTAAATTAGATGTACAAATTTTTCTTCTTATTTTTGAATTCATGTATGCGCACACTTAAATATTCTTATATGTATATATACATACATACATGTTTCTCTAATATGTATAGTACATGTAAATATGTGAACTACTAAATATACTTACTTTAACATATATATTTATTACAAAATAGTATAAACATATATGAATAAGCAACAAAATACGAAAGATTTACTATAAATTTATCACATATATGAATCCATATATGTAGTTTATGTATATGTAAATATATTTCTATTTTTCTAAGGTTCAAATACATATACATATACATATAATACGGTATAAGTATTTATGTATATATATATTGAAAATTACATAAACATATATATATATTGGTATCGTATTTTTCCTAAAAGTATGTCAATAAGTATAAATATATAAATATGTGTGTATGTGTAAACCCTGCAAATTTAACTATTTGAGAGTAGAATTAAACCTTAATACTATAAATGACTTGATGAGTCATTAAAGCCAAACAAGATAAAAATTTAATAAATCATAAATTTAAATATATTATAAGTAGTAAAAACCTTAGAAATTGATCAAAACCTTAAATCGCGTACTAAAACCCTAAATTTGATTTATGCACCATTAACCAAAATTGAACCCAAATTTGATTAAAACCTTAAAATTATAACTTTATGCCTATAACATAATTAAATATTACTCAATAGTGATATAATTGTCGTCAATTGCAATTATCAACTAAATCGCGTAATCGCGTAAAATTTTAACGAAATCGTTATAATAATTTGTTAAAATTATAATTGTAACGGGTACCAATTAAATTGATAAATTTTCACAAAATTCTAAAATTAATTTATGATGAGTATTTTTATAATTTTTATGCATAGAAAAATTACATATAATTATTTTTAATTTCCATTTTCTTCCTTTTTCTTTCTTTCTTTTTCTCTTTTCCTTTCTTTTCTTCTTTTCTCCTATTTTCCTTACCTTACATGTGAACTTGCAGTTGTAAAATTTAGCAGCCCATGTGCTTAAATTCATGTCCAAGTGTCACAAAGTTAAAAGAGAAAGGACAAATTAATAAAAGAATTGTCTTATCTAATTAAATGCTTAAGCTAAGTAGATAATAATCTTGCATTTCCTTTATAATTTTCTTATTGATTCACGTCCCAAATTCTGGAAAACAAAAGGGAATCCAATCGAAAATACAAACTGAAAAACAAAAGAAAAGAAAAGCAAAGTAAAAACCCAAAACAAAACCGTAAAGAACAAGGAGAAGAATAAGAAGAAAGGAAGAAGAAGAAGGAAAATAAAAAAATAATAGGTAAGTAAAAGTATTTTAGTAGTATAATAGTATGTGGTATGTACATGTGTATATGTAGTATTTGTATTGTATTTTAGTAAATATTTCATTACCAATACATGTATGTATGCATAAGTAATTAAATTAAAATATATATGTATGTAAACATGTACGTATGTAAGTATAATATATGGTATGTGTATGGATGTAATAAGACTATACATAATATGTATTTAGTAATATTTTTACAAGATAAATATGGACACATATATATAGTTATACACGTAAGGTATATATACATATATATATATACATGAATATGTATTCGAATAGTATGTATAAGTATTTTTGTAAATATATATTTCATATATATACATGTAAGTTATATTTTATGTATATATAGTTATATATGTATGTGGCGTTAAGGTATATATAATATATAGTATATGTATAACATATAGTATATATATAGTATACCGAATATTAAGTGGTATATATATAATATAATAGTTACTAAATAAAATAAATTTATAAATATGTAAGAAGTAGGTATATAAATATATATATGTGTGTATTATCGTAAATTAGGGATTACAAATTAAAGTAAATTATAAAATTAATTAAAATAGTATAAGTACATAAATATGTATATATGTAAATCATAAAATACAAATGAATAATAAGAAAATAATAAATAATAAAAATAATAGCAATAATAATAATAATAATAATTGTAATAAGACTAAAATTTCAAAAATAGGAAAAATATGCTTAAAATAATAAAAATATCACCTATATGATTTAAATAATTATTAAATCATAAATATATTAAGAAAAAGCTAAAATTAGTATTTTATAATTTTTAAATTAAAATAATAAATTTTGTAATACTTTTATATCACAATTCAAACTGCAAGTTATAACGTCTAAAACGGACCTCGCTACTCGAAAATATACTTGAAAACAATCAAAATGGACTATAAGTTTATAACAATCCGAGCTAAAACGAAAAAGGTATACGCAATTCAATAAAAAGCTCGAATCGATGATTTCACGTAAATCAATAACCGATTTAAGTAAACAGTATGATTTAGCATACTAGTTTAGTTATTTAATTCCCAAACTTACTACTTTCCATATTCTCCTAATGTTAGGTGATCTTGAGATCGAGACTAACTTACCTTTAGACTATTACAATCCCTAACATCATTTATGACCAAGTAAGGACTCCCGATAGCTCTATACTTGTTTTGTGCTTGTAGTTAGTGCACATGAATTAAATATTAATAACTTGATGCATGGAGATTCAGGTTGTGCATGCGACTGATATTTGATTGATTATTGTGCAAAATACTGTTAAACGTGATAATTGAAGATTTGGTTATATAATTGATTGTTGCATTATTTAAATGATTTGTTGATAATGTTTGACCACCTCATAAATTGACTTAATCATATTTAACCTAACTAAAATCAAACGGATCATGCATAGAGTACGAACATTGCATATAATGTTCCAACTGTCACCTTACGCGGTTGATAATGAAGGGCCTTGGAGGGATGGATTCCTACATGATTTGATTAGTACAGTATAGGAGCATTGGTTCAACAAGACCCTACCCTTAGCTCGCGGGTTCTACTGGCACTGAAGACACTAACCGTGGGTGATTAGGGGTTTCATCTAGAGACGACCGCTGTAGGGTATAAGCGTAGATTGCGAGAGCCACCTCACCACTAGACCTAGATATTTGTGTACTATTGAACGTTGGAAATAGAAACTTGTTTTGTGAAACAGGGAATTCATATACGTATAATTATATAAGGTTAAAAACCTAGGTGCTAGAGCCCGGTTGTGATTAGTGTCGATGTATCTCTAACCCTTACTTCGGGCGTTAAATCCAATGTTGTATACAGCACCGGTCAACTGCATATATACTGTTTAGCATACTGCTTATTCATGCAGTCATATATTTAGTAATAAACTGTTTGATAACTTGTTTGTTGGTATAGTACGAGGGATAACTCACTAAGCTCTTATAGCTTACTCCTCAATAGTTTTCTCTTGAAGCTTACTCCTCAATAGTTTTCTCTTACAGGTTGCTAAATGATTGGGCATGAGTTAAGAACTGAGAGTTGAGTGCCAACGTCGAGATGCATAAAAGTTAAAATCTGAGGACAAACTGTATGGTTCATTTGAATTATTATTATATATAATTATTAATACTACATTAAAATTTTGTGACTTTAGTAAATTTGAGTTTTAGAACTTTACTACCTAATCTTATTGTTTGGTAGGAGATATCGATTCTCTGCAGTTCTAATGGACTGTGGCTTATCGGATATCCATAGTCACATATATGTGGTCATAAGTTAATTAAATTAAGAATAAATAAATAAATAAAAACTTTAGTGACTAATTGTTTAGAATCTTACAATCTTTGACTTGTAAAATGATTTTCAAATCATGAGTGTACACATGATATGAAAATTTTAGATAATCCTATTAGGCCCCCTTTAGGATTATGACAATATGTGTTGGATGTGAGTTCCATGGAAGAATAGGAATTATTTTGCTCTTATTTTCTATCTATTGATTAGTTTATGGTATTATACATGTATGCATTACTATTATAAATTAGGAAAAATATATAAAAATGGATAGATTACGAAAATTACAATATATACCAATTGGAACTTGCCACGTCAACCTCCCAAATTTTCTAATATTAAAGCTACAAAAAATAATAGTAAATTAATTTGGAAATATGATTATAATAAGAGTTAAGATAATTAATGTTTTTGGTTTAATGTTGTATATTAAGGAAATCATGACAAATTGGGCCCAAAAATAGTAATATTAAGAAAATATAACAATTTAGAAATTACTTAGGCCCATTACTAAAATTAAAATAATGTCCAGTAAATAAAGTCATTAAGAAAAGCTCATGGGGATAATAAAAAACACTTGGGCCTAAAATAATGAAATTCATAACATCCTAAGCCCATAATAGAAAATGTGAGTTTGAATGTCCAAAACATACCTCGCTACATGAAAGTACGTCCAAAAACAATAAAAATTAACTATAAAATCATAAAAATCAAATTTAAAATGAAAAAATTATACGCGATTTAAAAAAAATTGCTTAAACTAAGGAATTTATGTAAAATAAGTAGGAAATTTTAGGTAAATTTTTAAATAAATATTTCGATAGAATAATTTCCTCACTTAGATACTTATTATCTTTTATATTTCTTAATTATTAGGTGATTTCAACAAGGACACCAATCTCCCCGCTGACTACTACGATCCCTAAATATCTTTATGGCCAAGTGAGTACTCTTGACGATCTTATACTTGTTTGTGTTTATGGATAGTGGCAATTAAATATTATCGATAAATTGGTTAATGTGTTAGGTTTGGGATTTGCATGTGATTATTGTTGTTCCTTTGTATTGTGAACATACATTAAATTAAGATAATGTATTAGATGTTGCATAACTATAGGAAATTGGTTATCTATGGTATTAGTTGGTCGCCTAATAAGCAGATTTAATTATACTTGACTTTGTTAAACTAAATTAGATCATGCATAAGCATGCATTACATTATTAATGTTATGATCATCACATCACATAGAGGTAACAAGAGGCCATGTAGGGGTTGTTTTATATATATTGAGATTAAAGTGTTTAGTATGGTATACTCATATAACATAACCTTACCTTGGCCCTGAGCTTACTTAGTGTTGAAGGTGCCAACTACTTAGCTAAAAGTTGAGTCTAAAGGCCTCCATTTAAAGGTGAGTATGGATTTTGGAGACTTACTAACAACTATACCTAAAACTTAGTTTTTAAGCTAGAACTAAGTAACTATTTTCTTAAGATACGAAACGTGTAGTTTCATTGTTATGTGAGTCTAAGTATGGTACTCGAATCTAAGTAATGCCGTGTATTCTCCAACCCTAACTTTAGAGGACATTAAATCTAAGTTGCATACCATACCTAGTCAACTGTATGTATTTATGTGGCATTCTACTTGATCATATATTTATATGTCTATAAGTAACTACTCGATAACTTACTTATTTGTATGATTGATGAATATCTCACTAAGCTTTATAGCTTACACCTCTATAGGCTTTTATTGTAGGAGCATTTTTTTTTTGCTATTCCTAACCGAGGCTCGCCCAAGGTCAATGGAGGACTTTTGGGAAAAGTATGTGAAAGAAGATAGCCTGAGTAGATATAAATGTGTAGTTTAGCTCTCTTCTAATATTTCAATAATATTTTGTATTATTATATTTAGTAGCCATGTAGGACTACTCTCTTTATTATTGTATCTTGACTACTGTTGTTTTCAGACTTAGGGTCTTGTACTTCTTAATACTAATGATATTATATGAAAACTTATAATATTATATTTGTTGTGATATAATCTTCGCTTGTATAACTCTTGTGTAACTAGTTATGTAGTAACCTTGTATGTCATATAAAAGGTCATCGATTGGAAAAGAAGCCAAACTATAGTCTTTTGTATAGTATACAGCAAATTGCCATGACCAGGTTATCCCTTAGGTCGTGGCCAGAACTAGCCTAAACTAACCTTGGTTCAATCCGCGCATCAAGTAAGCTTTTCTCCCTTTCATTGCTTTGTTACTTAACTCAAAAATAAAGGAAAAAAATGTTTTGATCTTATCTTGTCATGTTTTTACTTGAATAATGTGCTTTTCTTTGTGTTTTTAGTTATTTTAATAACATGTTAATAAATGATATTTTGGCATGTTAATTTGCATAATAATGTGGTAATGTTACTTTGTTAACTTCATTTGCATGGTTAATAATTAATTATAATTGGCATGGTTAAGGTCATAATTAGTTGTAATTTGCAGGGTTAGTATATGTTTATTAAATGATATGATAGTGTTAATCTTACATGTTATCATGTTAATTGATTAGTCTCCAATGTCATGTCATGTAAGCTTATATGTATAGTTGTCAAAATCGTAATTTTACCAAAAAAATTATGAGTTTACAATTTTAAGAGACACTTACAAGTTAACTCGTGTATAAAAACCATTTTTTTATAAAAATTTACATTTTTAATCAAGTTTTCTATTTTACATATATGAGTTGAATGTGCAAAAAAAAAAAAAAAAAGGCTCATATTATCCATTGACTGTTAAGACACTAAATCATTTTTTCCATCTTATTTCAATTTTTTTCCTTTTTCTCTCTCTTCTAATCCCTTCTTTGATATTCATAGCCTTCATCTAACTTTTAGCTCCAATATAAAAGTTTTTAAGAAAAACCATACATTTAAATTTATATTATATAAATTGAAACATTTAGTTTTTTTCAATTCATTTCTTTTTTTAGACAAAATAATGGAAGAAAAAGTTAGTTTTTATCCTGATTAACATCATTCCTTTAATGTTAAATTATAGATTAAGGATTTTTTATTAGAAAAAGAACTAAATTTCTCCATTTCTTTAGTTTCATAACGTATTTTAGGCTTTTTATAACTACAATAAGCAAATCTATAGTTTTTTGTAAGCTATCTTATATATGTTGTAAAAGCTTACATTTCTATGTTTCGATTTTACACTCTAATCCTATAGACCTTCTAACGATCCTATAGACCTTCCAACGATTCAAGGTAGAACTACGAGTTTAACAATCTTATTGTATGTATTATTTCATAAATAATAATGTTTTCAAATAAACATGGGCTTATTATTTCCCAAATTTTCTTTTTTCTTTCCTAAATGAGATGTTTTTCATAAAAAAAAAAGGCCTTTCCTAAAATTTAGGAATTATTTTTAGGATTTTTTAAAAATGGACAAAAAAACTTATTTTTCCCAAATTAATAAAATTTAACGAACTTAAAATGAAACAAGTTATCCAAAAATAAAATAAACCAACTAATGAAAGTTTTTACTTACTGAAAAATACATGAGCTTAATTCTGCTTTACAGGTACATGGGCAATTCATGTAGCCTAAAATAATAATTTTTTTCCTCTTTTATTTTTCTTTTCAACAAAAAAATAATAAAAAGCTTAATTTATTTAAAAATATATTTAAAGCTTAATAAACAATTTCATGGTTTTTTTTTTTTGGAAACCATTATATATAAGTTAACCTTCAAACCCAAGTTTTTCTGATTTCTATTTTTTAAAACCACCCCCCCTCCCCCCTTTTTTTTAGAAAGTTTATAGACTAGTAGTTGAAATTAGGGTCTATCCATTGCTAGATCCTAATTTCACATTTTTCAAATTATGATCGAGTGGTGAGTCCTTTTCAAAACAATTTTAAAATTAAAACATTTCCTTAATCTAGTTGAGAAACTTATATTGAGCGAGCTAGACTTACTATAAAAGGTGTTAAGAAAAGAGAAAAACTGAATTTTCAGCTTAATAGAATTGACAACTCTACTAAGGATCGGTTTGTAGGCTAATTAAAAAAGAAACCCATCAAAAGTTAATTGGCCTTGTTTTGAAAAAAAAAAAGAAATAATAATAGTTAAGCTTTTGTCAGGTGTTTAGTTTTTTTATATAGTTATATTATTGTAGGTGCTAATGATGTAGGAAAAGAAGAAAGAAAGGGGGGTAACCCAATGGGCCTTAAGGAGTTTCTTTTAAGATCACAATGTTTGTTTAGATGCAATTGAACTTAGACCATCCTAGGAGCCTATAAGGGGAACCATTGTGTAAGTCTTGAGTGATGTAGTGTAACCTTTGCTTAGGGTTGAGTTAGCTAACCTTGCCTAAGTTTCAAATGGAGTAGTGATCCAAGTGAAGGCTTTTAAAACTTCGAAATCTTTAAAACCTACACTTTGCATTCACAACCATAAATTGACAAATAAAAAATAGTGTTGCCTTTTATAAATAAATAAATGTTGTAACATCGTTAATATCCAATTATTTTGTAAACCTATCCTTTTTTTTATAAAAAAAAAAAAAGAGGTTGTAAGCCCATCATAGGTCTAACCCATTTTATATTTATAAAGTTATAACTTAAGTAAATTGCCGCACTATTATTCAAATGTCAACTTGCATCCAAATGCTTTCATTAATAATGTAAATAAGAAATAGTTCATGTAAATATCTACTATCCTTAAATCCATCACCTTGTAAACTAGTCACCAACTAATATTTTTGTCCTTAAGTATTGAAAAATACTTGTAATGTTTGATTATTAACCTTATCCTTCTTGTAATAAAACCCATCACTCTTGTAGTAAAATCTCTTGTCCACTAACCCCCTTCCTTTCGTTTGATCCTTAAGCTTCAATAGTGATCATCTTCTATTATCTTTTTCTACTCTCCTTACGTAAATTAATGCCTATAAGTTTGGCCACATTTTGAAGTCTAACACCTTTTGAAAATTGTTACTTTCCATAGGATTGACACCCCTTTACAATTTTCTGTCTTAGGACTAGTTACAAGATGCTACCATCCCTTCCCTTAGATCACCTCATAAATATTATCTATATTTATCTTGAAAAAACAAAAAGAAAATAGAAAACCCAAAAAATTAAAAAACACAAAAAGTTAAAAGAAAAAATTCTTAAGATTTGAATATTTATCTCTCTTCAATTTGTCAGATTAGGTCATCACCGTATATTTATCATCACTAACATCTTTGTTTCCTCCACTTAGTAGTCACCTTGTTAGCATATTCAATTGTCATTTCTTCCCTCAAGATAGCAAATTAATTCTATGGCTCTTTGAAATACAAAAGGTCTTGTAAATATTGCAATAAAAAAATAAAATAAGGGATAAATCAAAGAAAAAATAATAAAAATAGTACTTATTAACCATTTATCCTTTCCTTTGGTTGTAATTATATCCTTTTAATTTGTCAATAGTGATCATTCCCTTAAAAATTAACACTTTTGACTATAGTTCTCATCATGTTAGGGATTATTAAAAAAAAAAAAAAGGAAGAAAAGAGAACCAAAAAAAAAAAGGAACTTTGATTCTATTTTTAAATTTTTCACTAAGTTGTCAATAATTGTCACTTTACTAGTTTTCACACATTTATTGCACACTTATAGGGTGCTTCACCTTCTTAGTTATTATTTAGGATCTTAGCTAGCTTATAGAGTACTGTCCTATCTTATATTTCTTTTAGGGTTTTAAGTCACCCCATAGGGCACTTTCCCCTCTTGATCATCTTAAGGTCCTAGCCAATATAGCATTACCTCCTTTAGGGTCTTAAGCTAGCCTGCATAGTGCTTTATCTTCCTCTACCATCTTTTTAGCCAGCTCCCATGAGGTTCTTTCCCTTCTTCAATCATCCCTTAAAAGTCACCCCATTATAGAGTGTTGCCTTATTTTGCGCCAATCTACATGGCACTTTCCCTTCTTGTACATATTTTGTGGATTTAAACTAGCCTATAGGGGTACTTTCTCTTCTTCAATTGTCCTTTGTGGTTTTAAGCTAGCTTATAGGGATACTTTCCCTTCTTCAATCATCTTTAAAGGTTCTAAGCTAACCCATAGAGCCACTTTCCCTTCTTTAATGGTCTTTCGGGGTTTTAAGCTAGGTTACAGGATGTTTTTCCTTCTTTAATCATCTTTTAAAGTTTTAAGCCAAGTCGCTTTCCCTTCTTTAATGATCTTAGCTAGCTTAATCTAGTCTTATTTTTCCTTTAAGGTTTTAGAAAAATTAATAAAAAAAAGTTAAGAAATAAAGAAAAAAAAAAGAGTTTTATTGACGCGTAAGAGATCTTCATGAGCTTTTAAGATTGGTTTTAAGCAAATCAGCCTAACCTAAAAATTGTAATCATTTGTTTCGTGTAATAAAGTTTGAAATAGACCACATGGCAAGGAACCGTTGAGATCTAATGCTAAGGGGCAAAAATAGAAAGCCCATTGAAAATATTTTACTAAGAACAACCCTTAAGAATAGTAAAGATAAATCTAAAACCTAAATTGAACTAAAGCTTGTCCTTACTATTACATTACCTTTGGGGCATGAAGAGGATGGGCCGAATCAACAACCCTTAAAGAAAGCTAATCAAGCCTAAACCATTCAATTGTCCGATGTAATTATATCACCAAAATAACAAGCCTATCTCAATTAAGGGGCATTTCAATGAGATTAGAAGACTAACTCAAATGACTAGTTCTAAGGTAAATGAATTTCCATATGAATTTAGGGGCATGTGTGTCCATCAAAGTAGGGGCATCTTATGTGGGGCACTTTCCTAGGAAAAATCAAAGATCCAACGAGTAAAGGTATCCTACTAATTAAAGAGTTTATGATTAAAAGAGGCAAACCAAGTTCCAAATACTAATCCCCTAAACACACTTAAGGGTTAAGCAACATCAATGTAGGGAATTGAGGCTCATTCCTTAAAGGAGGTTTGTCTTGAACTTTATATGTGAGTTAAAATGATGATAAGCATTTATTTCTTTATCCTAAAGACAATATATATATATATCCCTTGCTAACCCCATTGAGCCTTTACAAAAGTGATTTTAAAATTAAACCTTGCTACTAGGGCAATTAGGAGGCTAGAGTCATCAATCTAAAGGAAAAGGATGAACTAATTTGTACTTGCCTTAGTTGCACCAATCTATGGATAATCATTACCATTGATAACTCGTTTCCTTTGAAAGGAAGAAGAGCCTCAATTCTAGAAGACTTACATATTTTGAGCTATAAGCCATTCAAAAAGAGAAAGGAAGCGAGCATTTCCATTCCATCAAAAGCCTACAAAAGAAGCCCAAAAGGAGTGTAAGAAAACAAAGAGAAAGAGAGGAAAAAGTGAGAAAAAGAGAGGATAAAGCCAAAGACAGAATATCAAGAAAAAGGCATAAAGAAAAGAAAAAAAAGGGAAAGGAAAAAGAAAAAAAAAAGAAAAAAGAGAGAAAGAAAAGAAAGAAGGGGCATTGATTTGTTCTCTTTGAGAGAAAACAAGTACTAAAAGGTGAAATCAAAGCTTAAAATCTTAAGGTGCCTTCTAAAGCCAAAAGAAGTCTAAGCACATCATGAAGACAATGACTGCTCAAAGCTTTAGGGCCATCTTATTCAATGGGCCTTCCTATAGGACTTCCCTTAAGAAGCTCTTCAGATTAGAGGAAGTGAATTATTATTACTCATGAAACTAGAGGCAAGCCTATTTTAGATTTTTCTAAGGGTTCTTGACTTGTAAACTAGGGTTGAGAAGACAATTCTTTCAAAATAGGCTCATTCATCAATCCCTTTTGAAATTGTTAATCAAAAGCCCATATTGAATTATAAGTTTGAAAAAGGCTTAGCTGATTAACTAAGGCATATAACTTGCAAGATGGACCATAATTTTTGGAATAAGGAGGCAAGAGTGAAATTCAAACTGAGAGAGTGAGGAAGTGCTCTTAAACTAGATGATTCAATGAGTAAAATACGTGTTTCTAAACAAGAAGATTTGACGACTTGTAGTCTAAGTAGGTCATTTGACCCATGTTGAAGATTGATGCCCATAGCACTGGAAGCCTAACGAGTGCAACCATGGTAAACTTCTAGGAAATTCAAAGTCATAATGATAGGTAACCCAAGAGGTCAATTTGGCCCAAGCCCAAGCTTTAGATAGCACATGGAAGAGAGTAAATGACTATGAAGTAGCGGGGCAAGCCCACTATCTATCAGTAATCTCTAGATCTAGTAAGGCCGTCCTACTTGTTAGCAATTCAAAAAAGAAATTGTTTTGCAATTAGGGCCATAACCCTAATTTTCACCCAAAAAAAAAATCACTAAAAAAAATTCTTTTTTTAAAAAGGAAAAAAAGAGAAAATTTTTAGAGTTTAGAGAACATTTCACTCCTACTTCTTTCAAACCAGAGTCTTTAGGCTTCCTTATAAATCTAATTTAGATAGCTACCTACCTTTGAAGAGTCTTCTCCAAGTCCGTTTAAGAACTTTTTTTACCTTAATGGCTAAGTCTTTGTCAATGTTCTCCAATCATGTCTCTTATATTTGCTCCAATGGCCAATTTTTTCTATTCTAGCAAGTACTTCATGTTTTATCAAAACATAGCACACAAATTCTCAATTCAAGATTGCAATTAGCCTATCTATACAAGTTAGATCATAGCTTCAAGAGTCCTCTCTCTCTAATAATCACTTGGAGTTAGTTTTATTCATGAGCTCATTCCCTAGTAGTTATGTTTAGATCTCTATCCTTTGAATAGATTCTTCTCCAAAACAACTTTCAAAGAAAACCAATTTAGGATAAGTGTTTGTTAAGATATAGGATTGATTGCTTAGTAGAGCGTTGTCCTATTTGAAATTATCATGAACTTCTTGCTTGGTAGGGTGTTATTTTGTTTTCAAAAGTATTTGAATTGCTTACTTAGTGAAGTGCTATCTTGTATCCAAAATTATTTGGATCGCTTACTCAGTGGAGCGCTATCTTGTTTTGAAATGTATGTGGATTGCTTGCTCGGTGGAGCACTATCTAGTTTTAAATTCTTATGGATCGCCTGCTTAGTAGAGTACTGTCCTATTTTGGAAAGTAACTAGCTTATTTTTAGGGTTTCTCCAAGTTACATGACTAAACTACAAGTAATATACAAGAATACTAAAAGGGGAAATAAGCTTATGCTACTCATGTTCTACTATTTCTAAAGAAACTTTAAGAAACTATCACTTGGCCTAGGTAAAATAACTTCTAAAGTACACAACATATTCAAATAAACATAAAATAAGACTTTATACATGGTGCTCTAAAGACATTTAAAAGTAAGGTACACTTTACTAGTTAGTTGGGTGGTAGCTTGAGCCTCCTTAAGCTTCCCTTAGCTCCTTGCTTTTTGCCCCTCTTCCTTTAGTGATCCTTAGCCCCTTGAATCTTATGACCATGGTTGCTTATTGATGTCCAAGTGTCTCGTCAACTAATGAAGTGTAGAACGAACTTGTGGTGTTTCCCTTCATGATCGAAATAGGGTGCAAGAAGGTAGTAAGTGGAGTATGGCTTGTATATATGTTGGGTAGCTAGAATGAGGTCTTGGAGAGCATTTCCTTATTATTTTTAAGGGTTGACTGTCTTAAGAAAAGTGGGGAACAAATGAGGGTATGGGGAGACTTTTAATGGCCAGATTTGCTTAGAGGTTTCTTACCCAAAATTAAGTGCATAAATCAAAGGATATGATAGTTGTTCATGCCTTCTTCAGTTACTACTAAATGTGACATATTATGTATGAAAAAGGACTAAAAAGATGGAAGAATGGCAAGCCATAACACAAACCCAACCCCCCCCACCCCCACCCCCTTTCTCTTCCAATCGGCATAAGGATTGTCCTTGAGGCATGATTGCTTATCCCATCAATCTTTATTTTTTTGAATTAACAAAATAGATTAGTTAAATCACCTATCTGTGAGTAGTACAACTTATATAAAGAAATGGAGATTGTCTTATCTAAACTTATGGAAGTGACTAAGTGTATAAGTCAACTAAGTCCATACTCTTGACTTTGATTTGATTAAATTCAAATTAGTAGGGAAATTGGATGGAAGTGGCCGGCCCTAGCCCCCACATGTATGGTTCTTAAATTCTACTCTTGTATAAGTTACTTGATTACCTTATTCAAGTGGTTCAATTAGGGTTTGGTTCTTGAATATTTCCTCTCTTCAAAATGTTTCTTATAATAGGTTATAAGTAATTTAGGGTTGATTCAAACTTAGTTAGGTATGTGTTTTCGATCATTCGTTTAGGGTTTCGATAAACTTGAATGTTTCTAACTCATTCTAAGGTTTAGGGATTTAGTAAGTTAGGGCTCGTTATTATACCTTAAGGTTTTCAACTATTTAAGTCAGGCTTTTTACTATACTAAGGGTTTAGGGTGATTTCTAGAATTGATATTGACTTTAGAGTTCTTAAGTTGAAATATAGTTATGAAGTTAGTTGTTATGGGTATGACTTTTATATTAGACTTTATTCTTAGTTTGAATGATACTTAGGAATAATCGGAGAGCACTCTTTACTACTTTAGATGTCACTCAAAATTGTAGGATTTGCATCTCCGCCCTACCCTCCCCTCCCCCTTAAAAATAAGTTTTTTCATCAAAACTTAGAGACATACCTAATTCTTCAAACAACTAGGTATATTTACACCTTACTTCTTCTTTAGCTTCCCAAATAGCCTCTTCCCTCTCATGATTCCTCCAAAGTAACTGTACGTACCTAGTCTCCTTGTTCCTCAACTTCTTAATCTTGTGATCTGAACTGGGTGTTCTTCATATGTTAGGTTCTCTTTAAGTTGTAATAGTTCCGACTTAATGATGTTGTCTAGGTCAGGGATGTGTTTCCTTAACACTGACACATGAAACACATTATGTTTTCTAATCATGTTTGGAGGCAATGCCAATCAGTACATAAGATTTCCTACTTTCTTAAGAATTTCAAATGGTCTAATATGCCTTGGACTTAGTTTCCCTTGCGTCCTTACTCGATGTATGCTCTTGATTGGACTCACCTTTAGATATATGTGTTCTCCTATAGTAAACTCCAACTCTCTTCTTTTTAGATTGGCCTAACTCTTTTGTCTATCCTGAGCTTCCTTCATCCTTTGCCTAATGATAGCTATTTTATCTACTGCTTCTTGCACTAAGTCCAGCCTTAAGGCTGCTTTCTCTACATCATTCTAAAATAATGAAGATCGACACTTTCTTCCATATAAGGCTTCATATGGTGGCATCTGAATAGATGAATGATAACTATTGTTGTACATAAACTCAACTAAAGGCAAGTGAGAGTCTCAATTTCCTTTAAACTCAATGAACAAGCCTGAAGCATGTCCTTTAAGGTCTTAATTGTCTTTTATGACTATCTATCTATTTGGGGGTGATGTGCTATATTGAACTTTAAATTTGTCCCCAGCACTTTCTATAGGCTTCCCCAAAACTAAGATACAAATTTAAGGTCTCTATTTTATACTATCCTAGCTAGTACTCCATATAAGCATACTATTTCTCTTAAATATATTCAAGCTAGCCTCTCAAGGGAATAGGTCATATTGATAGGTAAGAAATGTGCTAACTTAGTGAGTCGATCCACTATTACCTGTATGGCATCATGACTTACTGTTATTTTAGGTAGTCCATACACGAAGTCCATAGTGATTTAGTCCCACTTCCATCCGAGTATGGATAAAGGTTGCAACAATCCTCTTAATCGTTGACATTCTACCTTGACTCTCTGACATGTGTTGCACTTAAGTACATAGTTCGCTACGTCCTGCTGCATTCCACTTTACCAAAAATTCTTCTTAAGGTCCTAATACATCTTAGTCCCTTTAAGATGCATAGTATACTTAGAATAGTGGACTTCCTTTAGAATTTCATTTCGAAGTTCAAGATTATCCAGTATATACATTCACTCTTTCATTTAGATCATACCACCTTACGTTGGCTAAAATCAGTATACTTTTCGAGTACCATTTGTTCCTTCACATGTAGTAGAGTAGGATCAATCAATTGTACCTCTCTAATCCTTTCTTACAATGTCGGCTCCAAGACTACGTTTGATAATTCAACATTTGCTTCATGCCATGAAAATTCTAAGTTCATCCTCTCGAATTCCTTAATTAACCCTTTTTGTCTTGTGAGAAGAGATACAACCTTAGTATGATTCTTTCGACTCAAGGCATTAGTAATGGCATTCACTCTCCCAGGGCAATAATTGATACCAAGATCATAATTTTTATCAGTTCTAACCATCACCATTGCCTCATATTCAGCTCCCTTTGAGTGAATAGATATTTCAAGCTCTTATGGTTAGTGTAGATCTCACACCATATAAGTAATGCCTTTATAACTTTAGTGTAAATACTACAGCTGCTAACTTTAGGTCATGGGTAGGATTATTTTGGTCATGTGGTCTCAATTGCTATGATGCATAAGCAATTACCTTTCCATTTTGCATTAGTACATGCCCATGACCATTCTTTGAAGCATCACTGTACATTGAAAAGGGCTCTTCATTATTGGGTAAGACCAAAACCAGTGCCATGACCAACCTCTTCTTTAGCTCCTAAAAACTTTCCTCCCTTTTTCCATTCCATTCAAACTTTTCATTCTTTTGTGCTAGTTGAGTGGGTGGTCTAGCTATCTTTGGAAAGTCTCTCATGAATTTCCTATAATACCTAGCCAGATCGAGAAAAACTCTATACTTCAGTAACATTTTCAAGTCTCTTCCAATCAATGATAGCCTTTATCTTTTTTAGGTCTATTGTTATCCCTTCTTTAGAAACTACATGCTCAAGGAAAGATATCTCCTTCAACCAAAAGTTACACTTTGATAACTTAACATGTAGCTTGTTTTCCCTCAAAGTTTATAACACTTATCTCAAATGCTCTTGATGTTATGCTAGAGTTGCTAAGTACACTAAAATATCATCAATAAATATGATCATGCATTTATCTAAGTACGAATTAAATACTTTATTCATCAAATCTATGAATACCACAAGGGCATTTGTTAATCCAAATGGCATCACTAGAAACTTGTAATGTCCATACCTTGTCCTAAACGCTATGTTAGGAATATCCTCTGACTTAATCCTTAGCTAGTGATATCCTAACCTTAAGTCAATGTGGGAAAATACGCTTGCACGTTGCAATTGATCAAACAAGTTGTCAATATAAGGCAAAGGGTACTTCTTGTTTATCATCACCCTGTCTAGTTCTCTATAGTCAATACAAAGCCTAAGAGAACCATCCTTCTTCTTCAGAAACAATATAAGTATCCCCCAAGGTGAAACACTTGGTTTGATAAACCCTTGGTCCAGTAGTTCTTGTAGCTGCTTCTTCGGTTCCTTCAACTCTATTGAGGCCATCCTATAGGGTGCCTTGGAAATTGGCTCAATCCCTAGTACTAGATCAATAGCAAAGTCTATCTCTCTCTTTGGTGGCAATCCTAATAGTTTTTCTAGGAACACATCAGAAAATTCACTCACCACTTAAATATCTTCTATGTTTGACTTTTTTTACTCAACTTCTGTGGTGTCTAATGAACGTATTTCTTGCATTAGCTTAAAGGAGCTTAATTCATGTGTTCTAACTATTGTTGAATAACATTAGAAATCTACGCTCCTTCCATTCATTTTCCTAAAATGCACCTTCTTTTTCTTACAATTGACTGTAGCTCCAAAAGTTGTTATCCAATTTATCCCCAAAATCATTTTGTATTTGCCCAACTCAATGACAATAAGATCTATCATGCTACCATGGCCTTTTATGTTGAGTAGGCACTTCTTCACCATCTCCTTGGTCATAACTACAAATCCTGTAGGGGTTCTCACACTAAAGCTCGATTTGATGACAGTTATGGGCAATTTTGCTCTTTTTGCCACTCTAGCAGCAACAAAGGAATGAGTCACTCCAATGTCAAATAAAGTATACATTGAATGCCCTTTTATGTCAACATTCCTTGGATCAATTTCAAGTTAAGTTTCATAGGCTATAAGTATTGGCCCTTAGAATTTTCATTTCTAAATTAAACATTCTAGCTTCTTATCACTAAAATATACTTAACAACATAAGTTAACCTTAAAGGAGGTTAAGGATACATACCTATGATCAGCACTATATCTATAATGTCCTCCACCTCTTCATAGTAAACTACATCTTCCTTTAGGTACACCTCAAAGTCCCAACTCCCTCTAAATTGTAGTCTTGGGTGACATTCACAACTCCTGGATGCTATCCCACTCCTCCAACTATCTTCCCCATCCCGGTGCATCCCGTAGTCTATATTACTACACCTTGGAGCTAAGGGCATGTGGTAGGAAAGTATCTAACTTGTCAACAAATATAATAGGTAGTGGTGGCCTTCTTTGGACAATCCACCACTAAATTACTACCCTCTCCATAGAAGTAATACTTGTTTTTGAGTTACATGCAATCTCGGGGTAGTGATTTCCTTAGCACTTCCAATAAGTGGGCTTTCCATTTCCATTTCCTTTTTTCTTATGGATCATCTTGTATGGCTTCAAAATTTTCCATATCTTGGTGCCTGAACTTGCTGACCCATCAAATAGCCTTTTCCCAAAAATAGAGGCTTTGGGTCTTAATGTTTCTTCTCCTTGTCTTTATGTAGTATCCAAAACCTTTTGTCTTTTCCACCATCTCACTATAGGTCCTTGGTTGGAACTCTAAAACCTTCCTCTTCATTTCTAGGTCTAAACCTCTCACAAAAATTTGCCTCTTCATCTAATCATTGTTTTGATACTCAGGTGGGGTAAACTGAAGTAAGTAAGTAAACTTTGCTTCATATTGCTTGAGGGTATGAGTCCCTTTCCTAATCTTGAATAACTCATCACTGTACTTAACTCGCAGCCTCTCTAGAAAGAAATGTCCCAAGAATGCTCTTCTAGAAACTTCCTAAGTGATGGGATGGTGCAAATTTCCTCTCTTAGTCTCCCACCAAGTCCTTACTATCAACCAATGTAGGTAAGTGCCAAAGGTCAACCTCAAATGATGTAGTACCTCAAAAGCTTTGAAGGATCTCTCCAATTGTAGCAACTAATCCTTAGCCTCATCGAGTCGACTTGTATTTCCATCAAAGTATCTATTACACTTTAGAAATTCCAGTAACAAATTTCACTATAATCGAGGCTCGTGAGGAACTAGGTAGGGATCTCTAGCTATCCCTACTAGTGGTAGAGGTAGAGGAGGAGGAGGAGGTGCTACTAATGGTTTGGCTATTGCTACTAGTTGTTGAGTAGGCATATGTGGTATATGCTTAAATGGCACTAGGGGTGGAGGTGCTTGGTTTCTTTCTAGGAGGGTTCACGACAACTCATTAGTTGCTTATATAGCCATAAGTATCTCCTCAATACGATTAGCTGGTGCATTCTAGCCTGCAATCTAGTAAGGATGCTCTATTTCTTAGGGGTCATTACCTATGCTTCTATCCATTCAAAACCAAATTTTAGGATTATGCTTCATGCAGTTGTTATAACAGTTTCCTCATTTTAATCCTTTACCAAGGTAAATTGACTTTGCCACTTAAATTATTACAATGCCATCATTCTAGCTTGTAAGCTATAAGGTACACTCCTTATTTTAAACACTTCAAGTGAGCTTACAACATATAAAATATACAAGTAATTCTGGGTACCATAAGTTATTCAAAAGTACATAAAACATCCAAGTACAAAGTTTTCTTCTAATACATAGAGATCTTCAAAATAGTACATTAGTTTTTACTATAAGTTCTACTCAAAATACACCAGATAACTAAAATATAACAAAACCGCACTACAAGGTTTTCTCTCAACAAAAAGGATACATCAACTGAAAGTAGCATCTAGAATCAAGAATAACACATCTAACAACACTTGGTGGAAGGTCTTACCTCATCATCACCTAACCCTCTTACCTGTCAAGGCATTTACATTAGAAATATAGAAGAGGATCCCATACTTGAGTTGAATGAGAAATCTGGGCTAAAACCCATCGAAACCACTCCCTAGGCAACCAATAGTCTAGGGGGTCAGGTCAGATGGTTAGCTCCTCTCTCGGATCTCCTTTAACTAATACAATTGGTGGAAGTCCAGGATCCACATGACCTCGCTCTAAATCCTTAGGCAAAGGTGCTGGTGGTAGTATCTCAACATCATCCTTAAAGGCATTTAAGGATATCTCAATCACATGCGACTTTACAAGTGGAAAGATGATGGCTGAAATAACTGGTGGAGGAATACCAAGCTACTCATTCTACTAAATTACTCTAAGGGTGTTAGCTTACACATCTTAGGTGAAGGTGTACCCTTGCCCAACCTCGTACTAATGCATAAAGTCGGGAGCATCCAATCTCTGGTCATCCTAGATCAAGAACACCACCTTAGCCTCGTCCCTAGCTCCTTCCTCCTACGCCATTATATACATGAGCTTCACACCTAATAAAATCGGCCCAAGTGTATAACTCAATATATCTCTACAATGGTTACTCTAGTAGAGGCTTATGACTACTCTCTATGCAATCTGAATGTTTAGGATCTTACATGGCCTCCTAACTAATGTCATGTCCTTACAAAGGACCCATAGTCTAGATGAAAGGCAATAAGAGTCTCGCCCTCATGCATCTAAAATAACACCTAATTACGATGAACTACAAGCATCCCCCTGATTAACATAAAAATTTTTAAGTGTTTTACTTAAGATCTCTCGATTGAGATTCTCTGTTAACCTTTAGCAAATAAAACTCTTATCTCGACTCTACCCCTCTTAACCTTACTGGTTAGGCTATTCTAGCATCTAAGATCATGTTTGACTTTATTTCTTTCTTATTTTAAACTTAATACTCTGATACCACTTAAATCTGTCACGACCTAGATAGTACTTACGTCGTGGTAGATGTAAACCCTACTTTTAGTAGGCTTGTGAATTAACTAAAAGAGTTAACTAAAACTAAGAATCTAGGTTTACCTCTAAATAATGAATTTAGTTTTACAATTCAAAAGTTTATCATCAATAAAACTCGATTACAAGAACTACGAACCTTAAGTTACCCAAAACCTTAAACCCTAAATCAATTAAGGACTTGTAACCCTAAGTGACTAATTAAGAATTTAATTTGAATAATTTTATTTAACTCTAGAAAATTTCATAATTTTATAAGAATTAAATCATAACTTACAAGTCAGTTTTAAAAACAAACCCTAAAAGAATTTCATATAAGATAATCTTCTTATCTTCATCCATAAGACTTATGCACATCAATAAGTAAACCAACTACACACCCTAAATAGTTTATCAATTAAGAGTTGGAATCATTTATCAATTGATAACTTATCAAAAACTAGGGATAAGACACTTTCCTTTTATCATCATGACTTATACTACATATGGACAAGTTATCACATTATTTTATATGTTTAACTTTTAATTAAGAGACAAGACAACTCCATGCAAAAAAAAGGCCTACATGGCCGGTTCTAAGTATTATCTTACACACTACTATTCACCCTTTAATGCTTACATCATCTAGTCTTGTCAAGAGTTGGCATTTATGCATGCTACAAGATAATAAATCAAAGCTTCTTGAACACACTCCACCCCCATTCATAGCTAACCACACTTTTCCTCTTTACTTTCACTTTTACTTTCATTTTCACTTCCTTTTCCCTCACTTTAAACACAAAACAAAAGAGGAAACACAACCCTATAAAATCCCAACATTGCCGCCACTCATTTGCTTCCTTGCTCATGGCACAAAGCTTGTTTTGTGTCTCCAAATTGTCAACTTCAAAAGCCACTTTTGGGAACCTTAAAATACCCTTAAAACCCCATATTAAAGATCAAAACTCAAGATTTCAAAAGAGCTTGCAAGAAGGAGGAAAAACGAAGAGAATAAGTGGAGACTTAGTGCACAACCACCTTGTTTTTGCTTTTAAGGACAAGTTGTTTCTTTGTTTTAATGACTTAGTATGCCATGTTAGGAGATCATGTTTTCATGAAGATTTTAGCATGATCACAAGTTGATGAAATAGCTAAACTACCTTAAGAAGCAAGCTTATGAAACCCTTACATGAAAGTTGAAATATGAGTATGTAAAGTTGATGGTATGTAAAAATACATGTTTAATACTTAGAATGGAAGATTTAAGTTGAGAAAATCATGAAATAAGTACCTGAAATAGGGGATATCATGCTAGATGTGAAGTGTTTGTGGGTCATTTAGATGTTATTCTCACTTCTATTGAGTTAAACATGCTCAAACTTAGTCTTAAGTAAAGGAAAATCCATTACATAAGCTTTTATAAGGAAACCAACTTTGTAAGATATGAACTAT
Source organism: Lumnitzera littorea (assembly GCA_024138015.1). Taxonomy (NCBI): domain Eukaryota; kingdom Viridiplantae; phylum Streptophyta; class Magnoliopsida; order Myrtales; family Combretaceae; genus Lumnitzera; species Lumnitzera littorea. Next base: position 54,616,990 of record JAMXBB010000004.1, on the reverse strand, counting down.
GATAAGTATGAGATCTACTATTTTCATGTAGAGTATAAGCTAAATAATCATCTTATGGAAGAGGAGTTAAGCCAAGATTGGAATATAAGTAGCATAGGTTTATGATCTAACCCTTAAACTTAAGGAAATGATGAAACCAGTTAAAAAAAAAAAACGAGTACCCTTTTGATTCACCATGGTCAGATCTGGAACCATATTAAAAGTCACTTAAAAATATGATAAAAGCAAGTAAACAAAGTAGAAAGACCAACTTAGGAAAGTACAATAAGTGTATAAAGCCTAAATCTCAAAACCGAGCCTAAAACTTTTAAAACGGGCCTTAAACTCCAATTTGGGCCTTCATCAAATTTTTGAACAAAAACTTAATCCACTATTAAGAGTCATTTTGAGACCTTTAAGAAGCCCACATAACACTCCCTAAGCCCAACAAAGTGACTATCTTTGATTTGGATAAAAAACAAGCCAATTTGATAACTTAAGCCCAAATGAAAGCCCAGGAAGTTATTGTTAGCCCTATAAGTGTAAATCAAAGTTGGAAATCTGACCTTAAAGAGTATTTTAAGCTTAAAATGAGATCCTAAGCCTAAGCCTAAGCCCAAAATATTTCCTAAGGTATTAAAAAGCCCAACAATCAAACAAAGCCCAAAAGTACTGCAAATCTTGAGGATTGCTATTGTTCTAACCTATAAATAGATTTGCATACCTCATCTTGAAAATCTAACCTCACTACATTAAAGTACACTAAAAAACAATGAAGATTGACTATAAGATCATAAAAATCGAATTTAAAACGAGAAAGTTATATGCGATTGAATTTTTAAGTAAAACCGGAAAAAATACAAAACCTAGTTAAAAGTATAACTTAAAGAATTTTAGCTTAACTTTCTAAGTTCTATTCAAATCCTTATAGTATCATAGTTGCGATGTCCAGGGGACCTGACTTTTGGAGACGACTTACCTCCGGATTACTACGATTGATTCACATGACTAAGTGAGTGATCCTTGATGACTCCATACTTGATTTTTGCTTATAAAGTAGATGCACTTAAACTTATATAAGGAACTTAAATGCTTGTGGGATATGGGAAATTTCTATATATGATGTTATGATTGAATGCTATGACTTATTAATCAGATAATAATAGGAATTGTTTGTAATGATATCTGTATATAGTTATGTGGAATGAATATGTGTGATCCCCATGAAAATCGAATTAAGTACTTATTTGATTAAGAAATTCAATGAATCATGCATTTCTCATAATTACATCATACTATATTGACTGCCACCTCATGTAGAAGCTGGGAAAGGACTCATAGGAGGAGGGCTCCTATAGGATTGTGCGTTAGCCATGTCATGATATTATTATTGTGTCTTTGTCTTAAGCTAACGGGCTTACTAAGCACTAGGAGACACTAACCGTTAGCAAAGGGCCGTGTCTTGTAACTTCTACTTAGGGCATGTGATTGTAGATTGTGAAGGCTACTACACTACTAGACTTGGTAATTTTGGTTTAAAGCATGAGATATAAAAAGAAAGAGTACTTTCTGTATTAAAGTGGTATATATTATATATATATGATTTTGTTTTGCCTTAAGCACAATAGTGTATACAAACCCAAGTGCTAAGACCCGATTATGATTTGTGTCAGTTAATTATCTCTAACCGTGACTCATAATTTTGAGTTGCATGCAGTTCCTAGGCTACTGCATGTATTGTTTGGCATTCTAATTGTTCATGCATTCATATGTTTGTGCATTAAATAAAATTGTTATGCGGTATTAACAAGGAGATTTATCTCACTAAGCGTAAGCTTACACCCCAATAGATTTATTTTGATACAGGATCATCTCTTCATCCATCCGAGCCAAGGAATGCCTGAGGTAAGTCTCGTACGGAGACGGGATGGTGCATTCAGAGAGTGAAGAGGGAATTTTGTAATAGTATTTTGTAGATGTTTGTTTATCTTTTTCAGTTTGAAATTTTAGTTAGAAATTTCTAATGCAAATTCTCATAAGAACTACATTCGTGTTGTAATATTCTTTTTGGTGTGGAATTCTACGAATCTACACCTTCACTTTATTATTTCTTATCAAAAAGGTAAATTTTACTTCAAATGCTCAATATTGCATATCTATAGGCCTAGTGGTAACGTATAGTGGAAGGAGTTTTGTGTGTCATATGAGAGGCCTACGATCAATGAAGGGTTGATTGTAGATCTTTATGCTGTACACAACGATCTACCATGACAACGATACTATTTGGTCATGATAGTAGACCGTCATACATTAAACAAAGATCAAAGATTAACCCCCTTGTCAATAATCTCCCTTCCATACAATGTATTAGGTTACTTCCACTCCTAGTTACTATCAGTCATATAGATAAATAATATCATAGCAAACAATAATTATTACCGAATATCAGATGAATTATCAAATAACAATAATGAAGGAATGTTATGTTCCCAAAAGAATAGTAGTGACAGTAGTCCAAGTAGCTACTGAAAGTTTAACAACACTACAAAAAGAAATTCATAAGTTCTAGTCAACACTAAGTAGTTCCCTCTTTCACTACATTGACTTATAGTCCCTTCCTAAGTCGAGACTAACCTTGAGCATCCTACGGCCTAGCTTAACGTATAAGTAGCCTTACAACAAAAAGAATTTGAAAGAGTGTAAGCTTACGCCTAGTAAGTTAATCCCCCCAATATGCCTTACAACCAATATATTAACTACTATATGAATGCATGTAACAAACAGTATGCCAAACAATACATGCAATGGCCTAAGAACCACATGCAACTTAGGAATTTTGCCCCTGTAATCGAGGTTAGAGATTATTAACTAATACAAACAATAACTGGGTTCTAGCACCTGAGTTTTTATCCACATTTGCACTAATGTGCTCAACTTAATTTATAAACACATATTTGTATATAATTATACTTTAAGAAACATGTCCCTTTTTCCAAAATATGAAAATTCCTAAGTCTAGCAATATGGTAGCCCTTGCAATCTACAATCACACACCTTCAATGGAAGTCACAACACATAGCCCTTTGCCCAATGGTTAGCGTCCCCTATCTCCTAGTAAGCCTCTAGGCTAGGTTAGGAATTCAATAACATGGCATAATGTAGCTAACTAATCCCTTTAGGAACCCTTACTCCTATGAGTCCCTTCCCACCTTCCGCATGAGGTGACATTGGTGTAATTATAATGCAATGTCGTGCCATGAATGACTCATTTTAAATTCATAGCCAAATAAATACTTATATCTAGTTATTCGGGTAGTCAAGCATTTTCATACCATAACAACAACATATAATTCAATCATACTTATGGTTTCAATTGATATCTTATTACTAAGTCATGCAATCAATCATAAGACCATGCACATGCATTTCCCTATATCCTTCATGCAACAAATTCAGTCATAATAATGTTTTAGTGCAACTAGCTTACAAACAAAAGCAAGCATGAAGTCATCGGGAACCACTCACTCTACCATAGCTACTAGTCGTAATAATTTGAAGGTAGATCATCTCTAAGAGTAAATTACCCTGAACAATGTAAAATTAATAACATAAGGATTTGATGTATTATATTCTCAACTTTTGATTTAGCATTAAATTTTTTCCAATTAAGCTAAATATTTAATCTCGCATAATTTTTTCATTTTTAATTTGATTTTTATGATCTTATAGTTGATTTCCATCATTTTTGAGTTTACATTTATGTGGTATGGTTAGTTTTGAGAGATAGGGCCCACAATTTTAGTTATAGGCTACAACAATAGCATCCCATAAGATTAGGTTTCCTTTTGGGCTTGAATTTGTTATTGAGCCTTTTTATTACTTGGTGAAATTATTAAGGCTTGGGCTTAGGACTTTTATTTGTGCTCTTATACTTTATTAAGATCAGTTTTTCATTTATTATTTTTAGTCTTAATACTATCTTGCACTTCTTGAACCTTAGAGTGGCTTTTAGGACCAAAGATGGATCCAATTCTTACTCTAACATTGCTCATTACATGGTGAGTTTGGGAAATTAAATGTAGACTTTCTATGAACTTTATAACATCTTTTTCCTAAGCTTATTTTACAGGTCACAAATTTTCGTAAGGCCTGCTTGAGAGTTTTGGGCTTGTCTTAAGAGTCTTAGGCTTGGTTTTGAGTTTTAGACCCTTAACCCTTATCCTACTAGTCTTGGTTAGTCTTTTCACTTTGTTTACTTCATTTTCAAGTGCTTTAAAGTAGATTAATTACATGTTACAGATCTGGTCAGATTGGATTAATAGCTCTTAACTTCATTTTTCAACTTAACTCATCGTTTTCTTAAGCTTAAGCATTAAACCAAGGCCTTACACTACTTGTACTTTGACCTTTGCTCATTTTATTTTTTGTAAGTAGATTATTTTGGCATAATATCAAGTGAAAATCATAGAACATACACATCTCTTAGGTACTATGCCTTAGGTTAGGTCCTTAGGTGATGATTTCTTCACTATAACTTCATAAGATGGTTTTTCTATCACCATAAGTTACTTTGATACATGATAAACATAATATGAGTGAAGGTAACACTTAGTTATGCCTCTTTCATTACATGTCCAACACCTTAAAGAAAAGTGTACAAGCTTACTTTTGGGGTTTCTCTAAGTTACATGACTAAACTACAAGTAATATACAAGTATACTAAAAGGGGAAATATGCCTATGCTCTTCATGTTCTACTATTTGTGAAGAAACTTCAAGAAGCTATCACTTAGTCTAGGTAAAATAACTTCTAAAGTACGTGACATATCCATATAAACATAAAATGACACTTTATACATGGTGCCCTAAAGACAATTAAAAGCAAGGTACACTTTACTAGATAGTTAGGTGGTAGCTTAAGCCTCCTTAAGCTTCCTTTAGTTCCTTGCTTTTTGCCCCTCTTCCTTTAATGATCGCATATAAATATAATACATAATGTGCATATATATGTAAATTCTAATATACATATATAAATAGAAATGAAATTCATTTTTCTTTTTTTTTAATTAGATTTAATTTATCTAATTAGATAATAAAAAATCTATTTAGTCTATATTAGACTATTATATAGATGTCACTATCAAAAATATTTTATTGTAATGATAATAATATATTCTATAGTCAAAATTGAAATCGAGAGTACCTGGCCCACTACTAATTCTTCCTCTACTTCTAGTAAATCAAAAGATAATCTCTCACATTTTGCTAAGGAAGAAATTAGAAAAACAATAAACCCTATAGGTTAACACCACAAATTCTACCCCTAAAAACCATATTTTGACCACTATATCAATTGTACTTAAACTATTAGATAATCACAACTATTAGGAATATCATTGTTCCTATCATTATTATAGAACCGTATATCTTCTTGAATCCTATGATTGTAGTTACTTATTAACGTCCAAGTGTCTTCTCAACTAGTAAAGTGTAGAGTGAACTTGTGGTGTTTCCTTTGATGATCAAAATAAGGTGCAAAAAGGTAGTGAATGGCGTATGGTTTGTGTAGATATTGGGTGATTAGAATGAGGTGTTTAGAGAGCTTTTTCTTGTTGTTTTTAGGGGTTGATTGTCTTAAGAAAAGTGAGGAGCAAATGAAGATGTGGAGGGACTTTTAATGGCTAGCTTTTCTTGGTGATTTCTTACCTAAAATTAAGTGCATAAATCAAGGGATGTGATAGTTGTTCATGCTTTCTTAAGTTACCACTAAATGTGACATATTAAGTCCCTCCTGCCCTCTCTTCCAACTGGCATGAGGATTGTCCTTGAGGCATGGTTGCTTATCCCATCTGTAAACCCCGCGAATTTAGCTTTCTAAGTATAGAAACAAACGTCTAAACTGTAGATAATTTCCTGAACTCAAAAGAGCCAGTAAGATTTAAAACCGATTAAAATCTCAATCCAAAACCTAAAGTGGATACGAAGAACCTTAAATCATCAATTGAATCCCTAACTACACACGAAGACCTTAAAACCTCGAACCTCATCAAAACCCTAAGATGACAATCGAAAATTTAATCGCGTAAGAATATATGAAACCCTAAATGTGTAAAAACATTAGAGATGGTGCCTTAAAGTAATAAGAACCCTAAAACCATAACTTTAAGGATATAAAAGCACTAATTCACCATGATATACCCTAAAACCCTAATTGATAATATAATGCTTATATTTTGCCAAATCATTAGTAAAAGGTTAGAGATGACCCTCAATCATGCATAAACATTTAGAATGCTTAAATGATCCCCTAGAAACTAAGATAATGAATCATAGATTACATTTATGTCTTAAGTATATGACTAGGATAGTCTCACTTAGAGTTAGGGTTATAGTTGAAGATTAGGTTAAACGTAGTAAACCTTAATACCCTAAATGACATTTTTCATCTTAATTACACTAAGTAGTTTACCAAATGATGTTTATAGGTTATAAATACTTAAAGTAAGATCTCATCATCTACTCTTATTAATCAATTCATCAAATACCTCATTTCCTCTCATTTCCTTCATTTTTTCCCTTAATTTCCCTTAATCTTTACATTATGTACACAAAATTACATAAGCTTAAGGAGAGTTGACCAAGTCAACACTTGTTGACCAAGGTCAAAATGTTGACCAAGTCAACACTTTGAAAAAGTCAACAAAAGACTAAAGAGATAAAGAAAATATCTCTTACTTAATGATGGCTTTTCTTTTCTTCCTTTTTGATTTTTTTCTCCTCCTTCTCTCTTCAATTGCCGTCCACAATTTCTCCCCTCTAGGTCCCACCATTTGCCTTCTTCCATGATGAAAACAAAACAAAAGAAACAAAACAAAAACAATCCTCCATTGCCGTGAGCTTCATCTCCTCTTTTCACTTTCATTTCTTCACCTTTTGCCTCCTTAAATTCAATACATCTAAAGGTATGTACTTAACTTACTTTATGTTGGTTTATGTTATTCATTAGTTAGTTAATTAGGTAGATTAGATAAGTAATTATGTGTTTAGTTTTGTCTTGAGGAAGAGGGAGCAAAGTTCCCATCTTTAGGTATAGGAATTAGGAATTGTGAAGAAGCAGAAAGGAAAACATGAGTATAAGTCTATAAGTATGTATACATAAGGGTATGTTAGAGATATACATGTATAAATACCTTTATACATAAGTTTTGATTATGTACATAACCTCAATTTGAACATCTACTAACTATACATACATAAGCCATGTTAAATATACCCTTAAAATACAAAAAGAATGGAATTGTGAAGATTTCTTAAGAGGGTAAATAAGGCATACGAATTTTAGTATAAAAATACATATCCAACCGTATAGTTATATGAGTATGTATACACGTATAAATATGGTATAAGTATAAGTACATGTATAAGTATATGTTTAAGTATACTAGTATACATATAAGTATAGTAAAGGTATATGTACATAATAGTTTAATTAAAGTATACATAAGACATTAAGACATGATATAAACATGAGGAGCATGGTACATGAATATTTTCCATGTACATAACCTAAATTAAAACAAAACCTAACCATACATACTTATACTACACTAATCACACACTTAAGAACATAAAAGAATGGAATTAGGAAGCTTTTCTTAAGGAAAATATTAGGCATACGAATTTTTATATAAAAATACGTATATGACTATATAGGTATATGAGTAGGAATACATATATAAATACGGTATAAGTATATGTAGATGTATAAGTATATGTATGTATAAGGTATATGTACATAAGTATAAGTATAAGGCATATGTACATAAGTATAAGTAAAGGACAAATGTACATAAGACATGTACATATGACATAAGCATAAGGTAATGCTTATGTAATCAAATGATGAGGTGAGTGATGAGGTAAGCACATGATGACATAAGCCATGACATAAGCAATGACATAAGCAAATGATGATGTAAGCATGACATAAGCATAGATTATAAACTAAGAAATGAAGAAGAGTGTATCATAATTAGGATCCTAAATTAGTAAACCCTAATACACTTTCTAAATTGGATCATACTTAATTAAGTACATGAATTAGTAATAGTAAAGTAAAATTCTCTAAGTATAAGGATTTAAGGGTTAACTAACTCATTAGGTATAAATAAAAGATATAAATATAAGTAATAAGAGCAATTAAGTTTTCATAGTTAAAATTTCTCTAAATTTAGTTCATATCATAAAACACGTGTCTTAACGTCCAAAACGGACATTACCGTGTGAACATGCGTCCGAAAACGATGAAGAACGACTATAAGTTCGCAAATATCGGAATCAGAACAAAAAAAAAATTACAAAATACATAAAGGAAGCCTCATACCTTACTAATATAAGAAAATAGTTACTATTAATCTCATGGAGCATGGTAACCCTATACATACTATACTCGGGTTATATTGGAGGAAAACTAGATAAACGACGATAGACTTTTAGTTGACTAAGGAGTCTGAATTCTCAGAACACTTATAAGGTTTACCATTTTGATTTAGGCGTTCGATATCGAGTCTTAGAAACCTTAAAGGCTTGGAGAATGAGCAATAATCCAGGTAAGGGAATTCTGATGACCTGCTACTTGCTTGTGCGTGTTATTTGTATGATGTTTTGTTGTTTACTATTACTTGTATGTTTGAATAACTGTTCTGTTTGTGTGCCATCATCTGTGTGATCACATTTTTTTAAATTGATAAATATAAATGTCTGACCCAAATAATCGGTTCAATTCGTCGCATGTCTATGACTTGGTAAAGGTATGAATGGAGAGTGCTAGCCTTGCAAAAATCTTAAGAAAAGTATTTTTGGCAAAAGCTTTTCTAACCTTAAACAAATTTTTGCATGATCGCTGTAAGGGCTTGTGAAGCCATAAATAGTATTTTTAACGTTAAAGCAAAGCTAGCATGGGTTCTCTACTTAATAGTAAGAGGACTCGTTTTATTGTGCCTAAAAGGCCTTGGTTATTTTTGGTTGCGAGAGCACTCGCATGTTTGTGCCCGAGTGGCCTTGGAGGGTGGATAGTCCTAGTTCGGACCCCCCCTATTTGGATTGAAATTCTTTTCTCGGCTAGGGTAATAGTTGAGTTTTGCCTAGTGGGGTGGTGCCCCTAGGTAGCCTCTGCGGGTAAGCTGAGGTGCCCTGTGCGGGTAAGTACAGGGGATAATCGAAGTGTGGACGACGTAATTCTACACCTTCCATAGTTCTGGACTCCTATGGATGTGTTGTTTGCATTCATCACGCTTGCATTCATTATGTATGTAGATAGTTTGCTTTCATGTGTGATAATAATGTGTAAAAACTTGTCTGATCGGTAGTGGTGAGGAATGAACTCACTGAGCTGCTTTATGCTCATTCCCCCTTAGTTTCTTTTGCAGGTATACATACGATGGGATTGGGATATGTCTCGAGTGCTGAGTGCGAGATGAAGATATGTACATTAGTGTTAGGATTAGTTGAGATTTTTATAGATAATACATAAAGACTCTGTGTAGAAAATATTCACATGTTAGAATTTAATATAATTTAATTCTACCTGCAGTTTTATAATGTTGGTAATCCTGTTTTATTATTTGGTAGGGGATACCGATTCTTTGCGGTTCTGAGGAACTGTGGGATACCGGATATCCATAGTTATTTATGGTTATATATTATGTCATGTTATAATAAATTAAGTACTTGAAAATCATTAACCTTAGTGATTAATTATTTAGAGTCTTGCAATCTCTGACTTGCAAGGCGGTTTTCATATCATGGGTGCACACATGTTATGAAAATTTTAGGTAATCCTACTAGGCCCCCTTTAGGGTCCTGACACCATCAATCTTAATTTTTTTTAATCAACAAAATAGATTAGTTAAATCACCTATCTGTAAATAATACAACTTATATAGAGAAATGGAGATTATCTAATCTAAACTTATGGAAGTCACTAAGTGTAAAGTTAATTAAGTCTACACTCTTGACTTTGATTTGATTAAATTCAAATTGGGAAGGAAATTGGTTAGAAGTAGTCGGCCCTAGGCCTTACACCTATGGTTCTTAAATTCTACTATCGCGTAAGTTACTTGATTATTTTTTTCAATTGGTTCAATTAGGGTTTTGTTCTTGAATATTTCCTCTCTTCAAAATGTTTCTCATAATAAGTTATAAGTAATTTAGGGTTGATTCAAACTTGGTTAAATGTATGTTTTCAATCGTTCGTCTAGAGTTTCCATAAACTTGAATGTTTTTAACTCATTCTAGGATTTAGGGCTTTAGTAAGTTTGGGCTCATTATTACACCTCAGGGTTCTCAACTATTTGAGTTAAGCTTTTTACTATACTTAGGGTTTAGGATGATTTCTAGGGTTGATATTGACTTTAAATTTCTCAAGTTGAAATATAGTTATGAAGTCAATTATTATGAGTATGACTTTTATATTAGGCTTGATTCTTAGTTTTGTTGATCCTTGGAAATAATTAGAGAGCACTCTCAACTACTTCAGATGTCACCCAAAATTGCAAGATTTACACTTGTAACTAATATGAACTTTTTGTTAAAATTACTGGGGATAGGCTCAGGTTTTCCCGAAATTTAGTTAGAGGTTTTGAAAATTGATGTCTTAAGAGTTGAGAGCCATCGAACCTATGTTAAGAACCACCCCAAATCGACCTAAACCGCCCTCAGTTCAATCTGCGCACGAGGTAAGCTTTTCTTCCTTTCATTGCTTTATTGGTCGTTGATTCAAAAATAAGAGAAAAGAAAAATTATAGAAAAAAAAATAAAAAAATGTTTTGATCTTGTCTTGTCATGTTTTTGCTTGAATGATGTGTTTTTGTGTGTTTTCAGTTATTTTAATAATATGTTAATGAATAATATTTTTGCTTGTCAATTTGCATAATAATATGGTAATGTTACTTTTTAATATCATTTGCATGGTTCATAATTAATTATAATTGGCATGTCCACGGTTATAATTAGTTGTAACTTGCATGGTTAGTATAAGTTTATTAAATAATATGATAGTGTTAATCTTACATGTTATTATGTTAGTAATTAATTTGCATATCTCCTATATCATGTCATATAGGCTTATATGTATGATTTCATAAATAATAATGTTTTCAAATAAAGAGGGACTTCTTTTTTCCAAAATTTTCTTTTTTCTTTCATAAATAAGACATTCATAAAATAAATAAATAAATAAATGGGCCTTTCCCAAAAGTTAGGAATTTTTTTTAAGATTTTTCAAAAGTGGATTAAAAAACTTGTTTTTCCCAAATTAATAAAATTTAATAAACTTAAAGTGAAAAGAGTTTTTCAAAAATAAAATAAACCAACAAAAATTTTTCTTCATTAAGAACTACATGGGCTTAATCCTACTTCGCGATTACATAGGTACTTCTAATAGTCCAAAATAACAATTTTTTTTATATTTTCCGTTTTCTTTTTTTTTTCAAAAAAAAATAAAAATCCCAATTTAATTGAAAATATATTTAAGGCCTAATAAGTAATTTCGTAGATTTCTTTCATGGAAATCATTTTATTTTAATAAGTTAGTCTCCGAACCTAAGCTTTTCCAATTTCTATTTTCTAAAACCTATCAAACCTAATTATTTCCTGGTTTTATAAATTAATCTTTTTTAAATAGATCAATATTAAACGTTACCTATTTAATATTGATCCCCAATGAAGGTTTAAAGAAAACCGATTCTTTTTATTTTTTGAAATGTTTTAAAATCGCCACCTGAAAAGAGTTAAGAAAAAAAGTTAAATTATAACCAATTGAGTGGATTTGTTATAACTTAACTATTAATCTTTTGATAAAACCAATTTTATTAAATGGTTTCAAAAACTAGAAGAATGAGTTCAAGGGTTAGGTTTTTTTAAACCCTTATAGGTACCATCAACTTTCCAAATTAAGATTTAACTTCTTTGAAATTTCCATTAAAAAAATGACACTAAATAAATGAAAATCTTTGTTTCTATTAAATTGAGTGACTAAAGTGGAAAAATTAATTTCCTCGTTTATTACATCGCCTTAGAGGTACTTACATATCTGCTATTTAGGATCAGACATACATAATTCTTTTTGTAAAATTTTAGTGTGTTAGATTCACTTTAATTTTGAAAAGATGTCGACTGTATGTTTTAAGTAGGTTTGATTTTATTAAGAATGATTTAAAGGGTCCTAATTGGGTTTTTGTTTTTGGAAAATTGTAAAGTAAACCCAATTTTTGAAAAAAAGAAATAGTATATTTTTATTTATACGGAATAAGTTTTTTCTAAGTCATAAGAATATTTTCTTGTTCCTTACCCAAAAAAAATATTTTCTTGCTTTTCTTTATTTTTTTATCTTATCTAATTTTTTTTTTTTGTTTCAAGCTTTAATTGAGAAAGAAAATAAATAAATAATTAAAGCTACTCTACTTTTTCTTTTCTTTTCTTTTTTTATTTTAGGTTTTTCCTTTTTTTTTTTGGTGATTTACAATTACATCTCAATAATATATATAAAAAAATTACATAACACAAAACAATTGAAAACCAAGTTAAGGCTAAACTAAGTTGGGAGTTAGGGCATGTAGGTCGTAGATTAGGTCATGGGTTAGGTTTAGAGCTCTAAGCGAGTCGTGAATCAGATCGTGGATTTTCTTCAATAGCAATACCTTTGCACAAATGTCCGAGCTTAATCCTAGTAGGCAATAAAAGGGGTGAAGCAAATTTTATGAGGTGCTTATTGGACAAAGGGGGTTTGGGAGTGGTGCTATAGAGTTCAGTGGTGGTTTAAAGTGGTTGAAGAGAGAATGGACAATAGTGGTGGTGAGTTGCTAAAGAGAGGAGGAGACTTAGGTTGGTAGTTTTAGAGGGTGGTGAGTCGTGTGGTGGTGATAATTCTTCTTGATGATGGTAGAGTATAGGGTTTTGAAGTAGGGGCTACCATAGGTTAAGGTTTAGTGGTGGTGGTTTGTATAGGATGCTAGGGGCTATGATAGGCACTAAGATTGGTCACATTGCAGATTCTAAGCTGAGGGGGGTTTGGCTAAGGTAATGACATCGCTCAAAGGCGGTTGGAGAAAGAGAGAGAGTTATAGATTAAGAGAGAGAGGGAGTGACGATAATGTAAAGAAAGAGAGAGTTTACAAGCTTAAGTGATTTTGTTGCCGCTAGTGCTTATCTAGAAATAATATTTTATACTAACTTATCACTAAATAAGCTAAGAAGGTTTGGAATTCGACTTAATTCGAAAAATTGTGTTAAAGAACTTTGACCCGTGAAACCAACTTTTTTCCAATTTTTAATCTGATTTTAAATGCTTAGCCAACTGAATCCGGATTAGTTTTAGGCTTAATTCTTAAGTAGGTTGTGTCTAGTTTGCAATTTTGCCATTAATTCGGCGAAATAGCAATAAAAGAGAGCTTGAATTTAGGATTGAAGATGGCTAACCAACGAGAGAAAATGTAGAAATTCTAGGGAAAAAGAACAAAAATGGAGGAAAGTGAGGGAAGGGACGTTGACATGGTGCTACGTCATTTAGTGTATCATGCCACGTATCATGACAAGACACGTAACATCTGACATGGTGTGACCAAGTGATGCATTAGGGATACATGTCATGCCACGTGTTATGCCATGTTGCTTGACACGTAGATGCCAATGTTAACATGGTGCACATGTGGTGTCATGTCATCTTGTGGTCTAATCACTGAGTGCCATGTGTCCTAATTCGTATCACAATAAATTCCTGACATGTAGCGATGTGTATTATGAAGGAGATAAAACAAAAAGCATTGGTGAGATTCGAACCTAGGACCTCAATTTAGTTCTAATGCAATGTCAAAATATATTACCATTATCCCATTAGCCTATGCCTTATTCAAATGTGTAATGACAAGGTCAACCTAGGCTAGATTTGAATCTAAGCCTAGGCCCAACACCCCTTTCCTATTTAAGGCCTTAAAAACACTAAAACTAAAAATCATACTACCTAAAAATTTTATTATTATTTTTATTTATTTATTTATACATTTTTTTAATTTGTAATTTTTCTCCTAATTCTTCTACTTTTTGTGATTTTTCCAACTTTTTTATTTTTGTGACTTTTTTCTAAATCTTCTATCTTTTGTATTTTTCTAATTTTTTCTAAGTTTTTTATTTCTTTTTTGCCGTTTTCTAAATTTTCTATTTTTTATGCTTTGTTTAAATTAAGACCCCCCTTACCCTATTATAAAAAAAGAAAAAATAAAAAAAAATAGGGCGGAAAAATGAGGTATCTCCAACTGCTCCTCTTTGTCGTGAAATTTGAGTAAAACCTTACCACAAAAATAAAAGAGACACTATTTTTTATCTCAATGATGGAATCGTCTAAGGAAACCTATAACTAGCTAGATATACTAGGCTTGATCTACTAGGGACTTAATGAATGGTGAAAGGTGAAAGAGGGAGGAGGCACTTTAAGAGCTGGTCGAGGAACTAAAAGACGAAATGAAGCCTAGTTATGTTCTTACAAGTTAACTAAACTAGGCGAACAAGCAAATCGCTCCTTAAGCTCACTAAGACCTTCAAGAGAAAATGAAGCCTGGTCATGCTCCTATGAGCTAACTAACCTAGGTGAACGGTCAAAGAGTGCCCTGAGTTAGCTAAGACCCTAAATGAGAAAATAAAGCATGGTCATACCCCTATGAGTTGACTAACCTAGGTGGGAGCGTCACTAGAGGACTAGTAACCCTAAATTGGAATCGATTTGGAAGACTTGGTCATGCTAATCTAAGCTAACTAACCTAGGCAGGAGCATCTCTTAGGGATTAATCTTAAATTAGAATCAATTTAGGAAAACCTGGGAGTGCTCCTCTAAGTTGACTAACCTAGGCGAGAGCATCTCTAAGGGACTAATAACCCTAAATTGGAATCAATTTAGAAAACTTAAGAGTACTCCTATGAGCTAACTAATCTAGGTAAGAGCATCTCTCGGGGACTAGCAACCCTTAATTGACTTAGAAGAAGCACCTTATGGGCTTGCTAAAAGGAATCAATGATGGAAGGAAGTGTCCTATGGGCTCACTTGAGAGAAATTGGTAAAGGGAAGTGCCCTATAGGCTTGCTAAAAGAAATTAGTGAAGAGAAGTGCCCTATAGGCTTACTAAGAACTTTGAAAGGAAGATTAGTTGATGGTTAATATCCTAAGGGAAATGAGTTAGGATAGTGCCTTTAAAGGCTGGCTAAGACCCGAAAGATGGTACAAAGGACAAACGCCGTGTGGGCTGGCTAAAAACTCTCCCTAAAAGACTATTAAGAGAAAGTATCGTAAATATTGATTACTATCTAAGGAGATATAGTCTAAATGCAAATATAATATTCAAAAATCAATATTGATGGGGATCAAGGACTGATAACTCGCTCTTGAGCTAAAGGGATCTCTTACATGGTCCACTGAGCTATTTGAGGAGAGTTAAGCATTGAGGAGTAGTGTTTTTCCCAGTCCGATCTGCTGAGCTACTTTGCTCTCTACACCATTTAAGAAGCTGCCGAGGTGATTAGCCCACACTTAGAGCCGACCCCTCCCCATACCCTAATCTAAGCACTAAACTAGGAAAATATCCATCTATAAGAGATGCTCCCGCCTAGGTTAGTGAGCCTAATAAGGCACGGCTAGGTTTTAGATCGATCTCAGCTTAGGGTTACTAGTCCCCAAGAGACGTTCACGCCTAAGTTAGTGATGCCTAGTAAGGCACAACCAACTTTTAGATTGATCCTAATTTAGGGTTACTGATCCTAATTTAGGGTTACTAATCCTAAAGAGATGCTCTTGCTTAAGTTAGTTAGCCTAGTGAGGCATAATCAAGTTTTAGATCGATCCCAAATTAGGGTTACTAATCTCCAAGAGATGCTCCCGCCTAGGTTATTGAGCCTAGTAAGGTACGACTAGGTTTTAGATCAATCCCAGTTTAAGGTTACTAGTCCCCGAGAGACGCTCTTACCTAGGTTAGTGAGCTTAGTGAGGTATGACCAGGTTTTAGATTGATCCCAATTTAGGATTGTTAGTCCCCGAGAGATGCGCCTACTTAGGTTAGTGAGCCTAGTTTCCTATATTAGGGTTGTTAGTCTCCGAGAGACACTCCTACTTAGGTTAGTGAGCCTAGTAAGGCACGACTAGGTTTTAGATCAATCCCAATTTAAGGTTGCTAGTCCCCAAAAGACGCTCCTGCTTAGGTTAGTAAGCCTGTGAGGTACGACCTAGTTTTAGATCAATTCCAACATAAGATTGTTTGTCCCTTAAAGACACTCCTACCTAGGTTAGTGAGCTTAGAGAGATACGGCTAGGTTTCATTTCTTCATCTAAATTAATTTTAGGATAGCTATAGTTGTTTTAGAGTCATCCTAAGGGCAAAAACAATGTCTCTTTGTTTTTATGGTAAAGTTTTGTTCAAACTTTGCCACAAAGAGGGCAAGCTATCTACACGCAATTTTTCCCCTTTTATTTTTATTTTTATTATTTTTCTTTCTTTTCTCAATAGGTCCTAAATTAGGAAAAACACAAAAAATAGGAAATTAAAGAAAATCTAAAAATAAAGAAATTAAAAAAATAAGAATCTTAGAAAAATAAAAAAAAGCAAGAAAAAGCACAAAAAATTAAGAAATTTGGAAAAAGGTACCAAAAATAGGAAGTATAGAAAGAGACCCTAAAAAAGAAGAAAAATAAAGTTTAAAATTTTAGAAAATTGAAAAAATTACAAAAAAATTAGAAAAGTTGAAAAAAAAAAAGATTTTAGAAAATAACATTTTATTAAATTTAGAATTTTTTAATTAGATTTAGAAATTGGGAACCTAAGCTTAGATTTAAATCTAACCCAAGCTGATTGAGTCCATATGTGCAATTTAGTTGCACATATAAACAAGGCATAGGCCAACGACCTAATGGTTAAACATATGAACATAGTAATGGGTTTGAGTATGAGGTCTTGGGTTCAAATCTTAGTAAAGGTAGGGAAGCCTTCTTTATTTTTAGTTTTTTGTTAACTAATACATTACCACATATCAAGATCTCATTATGCCATGTGTCCTGATACGTAGTATTATCGGGTTAGATGACCTTACTGATGTGGCACCACATGACATATCACATCACGTGTCACGTGATGACACGTAGTAGGTTGGCACGATTGACATGGTGCCATATCAGCCCATTTTTCCCTCTTCTTCTTTCTTTTTCTCTCTTTCCCTCGTTTTTCTCTAGAATTCTAACACTTTCCTCCTCGGGTAGCTACCTTTAACTCAATTTTTTATTTGCTTTTCATTACAACTTGGCCAAATCAATGGTGAAATTGCAAACTAGACATAACCTATTATGAATTGGTACAAAAACGAGTCCAGGTTCAATCAAATACCTATTCAAATCAAGCTTCAAAGATTAGAAAAAGACTGTTTTTTCGGCCATCCTCATTAACTCTGATCCCGGCTTTCTTTTGTTTCTGGATTGCTTTCAACTATAAAATGGTGTTAGGGGATGTTTATGAACACACATAACTATATACAACCAACATAATCACTCTATAAACTCTCTCTCTCTCTCTTTTTCTTTACCTATGGTTATGCCCTCTCTCTCTCTCTTTCTCTCTCTACCTACAACCATGCCCTCTCTCTCTCTCTAAGCTACAGCCACACTCGAAGGAATTCGAGCAATTCTAACCACTGTAGTGACTCCTCTACGACATGAGCTCCTCAACTTAGCTTCCCCCATCTACCACCATGACCTGAAACCCCTCCACAAGCTAAACCCTCATCGCCTCAACCACGACCTACTCGAACCACCATCTCCAGCCTTATTCAACTTAAACTAACACCACCATAACATTCCTCAACCTCCAAAACCATTGAACCAATACCCCCCTTATGCCCTTCAACCCATACACGACTGAACCATCATCGCCACCTATAGCTAGCTTCCAACAACCACCAAAATGACCATCCCAAGCCACGGCATCAAGCTTACCCCCCACCCTATTCCCTAATCTAATACACATAAATCCGTCCTCACCCTTGAAAAATTTGGCCCGAATTGTCTTGAACCACGCCTATTGCTGTGCTGTAGAAGGAGAAGAAGTTCGACGTGACCCAACCAATTCAACCTGATCGACCTAACCTAGTTTAACCCATGCGCCCAGCTGCATCCGAATCCTTTTTCATTATTTATTTATTTATTTTTGTTTAGTTTATTTAGTTGTTGTTGATTTTGTCATTTTATTTTATTTTTCTCCAAATGTAAATGTAATAATAAAAAAAGGAAGAAAAAGAAATGGAGAAAAAAGAAAGAAAAAAGAGGAAAAAAGAAAAAGAAAAAGAGTATTTTTGTCTCATTTTATTTTTACGAGTTTAATAAAAATAGATAAAATATAATAATTAATAAATAAATAAGGTGATATAATAAAAATAAAATAAGATAAGTAGGAATGGGAATAAAATTGTTTTATCACTTAGAAAAATTGATTTTCCAAAAAAAATAAAATAAAAATAAATCAACTATTTTCCAAATTAGGATCATTTAGAATTTAAAAAAAATAATAATAAAATCTAATTTGGGACCCTTTTTTAAAAATTTTCTTAATTGAACCAAAATCAAGTAAAAAACGTAAACTCAATCATTTTCTAAAATTAAAACTAATAACCCATTAAAGTTTTTATTAAAAGAATTATGTACGCCTGGTCTTGAATAGTAAGTACGTAGGCACCTACAGGGCAATGATAAAAATAAAAAAAAAAAAACCTAATTTCCCTTTTTCTGTAGTTTAGATTATTTTTTATCCAATTATAGTAACCAATAACCAAGTTCTATCTTTTAAAATTAAAAGTTTCTTTTTAAGTTTAATTCTAATTTTGGAAAGTTAATAGTACTTGTAAGGGTTTAAAATTCCTAACCCCCAGATCCATAATCTCTAGTTTCAAAAACTATTTTACATAATTAGTTTTTCTCATTAGACCAGTGGCTATGTTGTAACTAATTTACCCAATTGGTTATAACTTAATTGTTTTTCTCAACTCTGATCGGGTGGTGACTTCAAAGTTGTTTTCAAAATAAAAGGATTGGTTTTCTTTAAACCTTAATCAAGAGCCAGTATTAAACGGGTAGAGTTTAATACTGGTTAGTTTAAAGAAGGCCATTTTTATAAAAAGAGACAGGATGATGAAAAATCAGGCTTGACAATAATTAAAGAAGGAGTAAAGAGAATGGAGGTTGATTTTTATTAAATTAAAAGAGATTCTCTCGTGTATAGTAAAGCAAAGGTAATTATTACAAACTTAATGAAATACTAGACCATGATTCATCATTTACCCTAAAGAAGACTTATAACTATTTATGGGGATGGAGAACCAGTTATTCAGGTATTAGAGCTTACGGGATGGGCTCGTTATCTCATTCTTGTTGGGGGTGTTCTCTTTGGTAGATTCTAAGACCCGAACATCAACCTGGATAAATGTCTTAATTAATAGTAGAAAGGTCATCGGGGTGTGATACAATCGGTCATTGGAGCGTGATACAATTCGTCACCTCGTTTGCCCCTCGCTTGCATGTTTTGTAACTCTTCCATTGGAGTTACAATATGGCTAAGCCCTTAGGTACTAACCTACCTTTCTTTGAATTTTGGCCTCTTATCCTTCCTTTGATCGGTAATCATACACAATTCTTAGAACATCTAGAGCCCAAAATCCTCTTTCTCTTTGACGCCAATGTAGGATATGGCTATTTCTTTGTGTATTTCATAATCCTGGTGACCTAGAATAATTATGACTTGGACATTCGAGATGAACTTAACCTTCTAATGTAAACTTGAAGGTATGGCCCCTACCAAGTAGATTAAAGTCTCCCTAATAAGAGGTTGAAAGTCTTTGGGATATCTAGGACTTGGAATTGAATGTTGAAAATCTATAGGCTAATGTCAACTAGTAAATTGATCTCCCCAATAATTTCCCTTTTAGATCCATTAAAAGCCCTAACTATTATTGAACTCGGCTTAATTGCAGTTGCATTGATACTTAATAGATCTAACGTGGTGAGAAGGTAAGCAATTAGTGAAGACTCATTGTCAATGAGGACTCTAGCTATCATTATATTGTTTGCCTTTAATATTATGAAGAGTGGCTTAGTGTGTTGATTACCTTCCTCATCCAATTCATCAATAGAGAGGGAAATTTGATCCATAGTGAAGATAAAGGAGGTAACTAATCCCATCTTTTCAGCTAATATTTCATGAGGGACCTTAACCTCCCTCAAAGTTTAGAATAAAGCTTTCAGATGCCATCAACAAACTCATAAGAGATATTTGTGTTAGAGTCTTAGCGAGCTGGTTCATTATTTTGTACTCACTAGACTTGATGATCTTAGTAAAGGCAGTCAATCCTTCCTTATATTCAGTTGGTTTGTTGCTTGATTCTTCTAGCACATCCTTCTTTTTAAGGTCTTCTTTCAAGTCATAAGCTCTACCAAAGTGGGTAATCCCACCTATGAGTGAACTCGATTGCCCTTAGTTAATTACCTAGTAGTTGAGAAGGGCAGTTTTGTAGTTTTCAAGGGCTAAGGGTACATGGAAGGTATACCTTTTAGTCTTTAAAACTTTCTTTTCCTCCTATTTGTAGAATCTATAGACCTTGGGTTCTTAGTTATAACTGATCATGATAATGACAGGATTTAAGTCGGCAAATATCATGTTGATGATGGGGCCATGGTTAGGTAAAGGGTTATTGTTGATGTTTGGAACTAGGGCTTCTACGAAGTCAAGTTAGACCAAACCTTCATCAATCTAGTCTTGAATTTTATTTTTTAATCTCCAGTATGAGTCAGTTGAATGGCCCACCTGCCCCAAATGGTATTGACACTTCACATTAGGATAAAAAACCCTCAACTTGTACCTTTCATTGGGAAGCTTGAAATGGATCAAATTATCCTTCCTTAATTTTTAAAAGACCTAGCTAGGACGAACCAATATCCTGGTGAACTATCGAGGGGCCCTGTTGGTTTGAGGCTAGTTCTTGAATTGTTGTTAAACTGGTAAAGGATTTGTTTTAAAAGAGACTCAAGCATTGGGCCTAGTGTTTGAATTAACCATGCCGACAGTAGCTTCTTTAGGCTTATGGTGGTAAGTTTAGCAGAGAGTGGTCATCTATCTAATGTTTCTTGCAACTTACTGAAGGATATGACACTTTCAATCCAACACCCTACTACTACTACCTCTATGAAACTAGAGGAGGCCTACCAAATCAGGTGGGAGAAATAAGGTCTCTTAAGAGTGTTGATGAAAGCTAATGTTAGCCCTTTCTTGGTCATGAGAGTAGATACCCTTACGGTTAGGGATCTCTACCTCTAGGCGTACTCTTTGAATGATTCGTTGTGCCTCTTTCACATGGTAACCAAGTCCATCATAGTTGGTGCTACTTCCACATTAAACTTATATTGTTCAAAGAATGCCTTAGCCAGCTTCTCTCATGTGTTCACCTAATTTAAGTCTAATTAGGCATACCAGGTTAAAGTAGGACCCGTTAAGTGATCTTGAAAAGTTTACACCATGAGTTAGTTGTATTGTATGTACTTTCCCATCTTTTATGCATATAATCTGGTGTATAGTTTAGGGTAGCCAATCTTATTATACTTCTCAAAATTAAGTAAGAAATTTTTAACTAGCTTCTGTAGTCATAAGTTGAGAAGTCTATAATACCAGCTTACTCAAAACCATCATAACCTTCAAGCATTTTCATCTTTTCAGTAATCTACTAGGTTAATCACCTTTCTAATTCTTCCAATCAATCTTGGTCAACTTTTGTCTTTAGGTTGACCGGGAATGAATAAGTGTTTGGCTCAAAAGTCAAGTTGACCTTTAGATAAGCACCTTCTATCTCAAAAGATTCTACTTCAAGGGGTAGGTCTTTAGCATTTTTTCCTCATCAGGCTTTAGATCTTTCCTCATTTGATGGTGCCATGGATCTAAGTAAAGCATTGCTATCAATAACAAAGCTCAATTGCTTTACAATTTTTCTTATTGTTCTTTCCAAAGGAGTCTCAGCTCAATAGAATCAACAACTTCAAGGTTGACACTATTGTTGTTGATGTTGATGTTGTCGTTCCCTTAGCTAGCCATTCTGGTTTAAGAGTAGGTCCGAATAGGACTTCTTTAGAAGGTTTGACATTTAAGAGATATCTTTACGACTTGGTTTAAGAACACTTGTCAACAAAGTTAGTACACATATATTTTAAAGAGATGAGATGAATGAAAAATAAATAAATAAATGAAAAGAATGCGAAGATGTATGGCATACGGATGTAGAAAAATAAAACCAACAATTAACCAGCAAGAAGGCAATTTCATTCATTATTTTGTAGCTTTCAAACTTCCCTTTTTACATTATTTAAAAAAGAAAAAATACATTGTTTCAAAAAGTACTCTTATTTCTAAACATTTCTCTAGTGCTTGGCCGGCATTCCCTTCTACTACTTACTAGATTCTACTAGTGCTTCCTTTTTCTTTCTTGGGCTAGGCTCATCTGCTTCTTCAAGTTCTATGAGCCTTCTTTAGGTCATTTTTAATTGATGTTCTAAGGCTCAAGAACATTGTTTGGATTCTTGAAAGAGGTCTTCCCATATGTTGTGCACTTTATAGATAACTTCTGCATAGGCTTGTACTTAGCCCATGTAGGTCTTGATTTTAGAGTTTGGTTTAGCTGGCATAGATTATATGATCTTTAGTGCTCAATACTAGATCTCCTTTACCTTATGGAGTTGATTGTATAGATATTCTTTGGTTACCTTGTGCTTGTCCACTTCTCTCATCCGTTCTCCTAAATCAATGTTAGGGCTAATAGTCCTTGTTTTCTGTAGTTTCTTAATTACCTAGAGTTTTGATATCTTTTGTGTCATTAGAAGCTGAAGGTCTTTATAATCTAAGGTCGTGATACCTAGTGGAGGCCTATAAACTATGTCTTGAATTCCCCCGAACTACCTGATTATGTTGTTAGGGTAATATCCTATCCACCATTTCATCCCAATTAAGGGTATTGCTTGATAATTTTTACAAACTAGGATTACTCTCTTGAAGTTGCTCCATTTAGTTGTTCATAAGATATCAGCAACTTGGAAATTTCGCAAGACTTCCACCCAGCAGCCAATAGACTTTTCTTCTAGCAGATGGACCTTGATGACAAAAGAATTGATCAAATCAATACTATAGGCAAATTCTTCTCAGATTTGATCAAGCCTATAACACTTCATGTGGCTCATAAACCAAATTGTTAGTAATGCTATGCTGGTCTTCAATGTGCCATTGTTTTTCTCTTTCAAAATGTTAAGGCTTCTAATTTGTTTTGTAAGGAGGGCCAAGACATACGACTAGCCTTTAAGAAACTGGCCCTATCGCGACCCGAGGGGACTAGTCATGGCGGTTGCCGTATACAGTACAAAGGATTGTAGATTGAGTTCCCTTACAATCAACAACCTTTTAATACAATACACAAGACTATAACTACTACTAACTACCAAGAGTGCGCATGCTTAAGCAATAGCATTTCATGACGAATAACAATATAGAAAACATAACACATAATTTATGTGTATAAAAGTTTACAGATATAGCGTTTGAAACATGTCTAAAGTCAGACTAATATAAAAATTACATATTCAACTCTACATTTAGTTAAAAGTACTCTCTATCCTCAAACAGCTCCCACATTGATCCCGTATAGAAAGCTAACCTCGGGCATACGACGGCCTGACTCCACAAATAAGTCGGCCTACAAGAGAAGTCTACGAAGGTATAAGCTTACTAGCTTAGTGAGATATTTTCCCTCAACCATACAGCAGTTAAGTTATACTACAGTTAAGTTCAACCAAATGAATGCATGAACAAGCAATGTGCCAAACAAATACATGGAGGTGACTAGGTACTGCATGTAACTTAGATTTAACACCCTCCGAAGTCAGGGTTGGAGATTCCTCGGTACAGTCAGATCTAGGTATCATATTAGAACTTATTTCATAACGAAACTCCGCGTTTCGTATTTAAAATGTAATAGTACATCCATTACCAGCTTTATCAAAATGAGTTTTACATATGATTGTGAGTAGGTTCATGCAGCCCTCACTCACCCCTAAACAAAGGTCTCTGGACTCAACCCATAGCCAGGCGGTTGGCGCCTCCAACGCTTAGTCATCCCACAGGCAAGGGTAAGGTCATATCGTAGTGTGTACCGTACGAAATCAATAATCAACCCAAGTATGGCCTCTCGCTACCTCCGTATAATGTGACTGCCCGGAAATAGTTATGCAGTGCATGATTCATGAATGATTCAAGTTAACTTTTCTAGTCGAATAAAAGTTATGTCATATTTAATTAATGATCATTCCAAGTCACAAACAATCAATATGTTGAATCTATTATGCATCAAACGTTATATTATTGAACTTTAAAGTAGATTCACAATTCACAACAATTATCATGTACAAGCATAACCCAACCCCATACACATTCATTTATACATCATAATTTAGATTCACTACTTACAAGCACAAACAAGTATGGAATCATAAGGAAAAACTCACTCGGCCATGGCTAGCTCAAGGATCGTAATAGTCGATGGGCAGCTCAGGGTCGATATTAAGATCACCTGAGAATAAGGAAAATGTGTAAGATAAGGAATTTAAAACTAACTAGAGTTATAATGTGTATGGTTTATTTCACTTAGTTATGTGAAACTGTCGATTCGAGCTTTTTATCGAATCGCGTGTAACTTTTTCGTTTTAGCTCGGATCGTTATGAACTTATAGTCCATTTTGATC
>JAMXBB010000004.1:54366657-54591840 GCA_024138015.1 Lumnitzera littorea | reverse complement strand
TACTTATACCCTATATTATATATATATTTATGTGTCTCATACTACTACTTATGGAAGTATGTTAATATATGTATATATGTACTATACTATACGATTATATATATACTAAAGTAATTATACAAGAATACCCACATATATATAATTTTGGTATAAATCATACATGTGTACTATAGTATAAAATACATAATACTCATTATATGTATTCCGACAAATATACATAACACATCTACTCATGTATAATATACCTATGTACATACATGTATACATATCAAATCTTATACATACATACACTATTTAATTTATGTATTAGTGTACACATACAATATTATATTTATAAGAAAATACTCTACAAATACTATCTTTATACATATGTATACTATATATAATATACATCTACAAATAAAATACTTACCTAGTTTTTTAATTTCTTTCTTTTCTTTTCTTCTTCTTTCCTTCTTCTTTTTCTTCCTTCTTCTCTCTTTTCTTCCTCTCTTTTTTTTTCTCACGGTTTCATTTGCTAAATGTGTCCAGAATGTTGTTTTCTTTTCTTTTTATTTTACTTGTTTATTAGCTTAGATTTTACGCCAAATCTTTGATATTAATTGCAAGAGTTTTGTTTGATTAAATGTTCAACACCTGGCAATTGCATTTTATCACGTGGGCTGTTGGTCTTTAGATCTTTAATTTGCTAAATGTAGTTTACGTTTTATACAGGGAAGGGGTTGAATTGGACATGAAGAGAAGAATTGAGATAAATTGAAAATAGTAGAGAAGGAAAATGAAATTTATTAACAATTATGTGTAATTTTTCGAATCATATAAATTATAACGAATTTCCTCGTAGATTAGTTTTCAAAATTCTGTGAAATTTTATCAATTTAACCGGTATCCGTTACAATTATAATTTTTACAAGTTATTATGGTAATTTCATTACAATGTCGTACAAATAGACGATTTAGTCGAAAATTACATTCGACTATAATTTTATTCCTATTATGTAATATTTAACTATTTTATAGGTTTACATTTATGATTTTAGGGTCTCGAGCAATTTTGAGTTCGGTTTCGATTAATGATGCATAAACTAGTTTTAGGGTATTAGTAAGCGATTTAGTGTTTTGATAAATTCCAAAGGTTTTGTTATCGGTGTTATATTTGATTTATTAAACTTCATATTCTTTTATTATCATTCGCCTTATCGATTTATTGTACAGTTTAGAACACTCGGACTCGAGTTATGGTTCAACTACTGTTTTTCTTAGGGTTTACAGGCCCACTAATTAAGCAACCGTAAAATGGATGAGGAACTTTCTATTAAGGAATAGGAAAGTCTCAAATGTAGCTAGGATAAAAGCCTTTATTTTATTTTGTCCCAAGTCTTTAGGATTGTCATAGAAAATGCCCTATTTGTGGGATTTGGACTTAGTGGTAAACCAAGCTTTCAGGTTTTCTAATTCAATACAGCTTCCATTACAGCTTTTTAGGGCCTTGTTTACTTTAGCTTTTCTAACTCTAAGGAATCTTGAAAATGCATTCACTAGGTCAACTTCCAAATTTGGAGTGTATATATTCTCTAAGGAAGGAGCTTGAAGCAATTGGGTATACTCTTCAAGTGTTAGACTAATAAAGTGAGGCCCAACTCGAAAAGGTACTTCCTCGAGTTCCTAAAAGTTAGTTAGGGCCCTGATTAGATTAATCCCAATTTTTACCTTGGGAAGTGATAGAATGGGTTTGATTTTGTTGGTGATGATCTCTTGTTCCCTTGGGTTAAAGTGTTGAGGCCATTGGTCTAGAATGGGCTTGGCATTGTTGGGCTTATCAATAAACCTTTCTCTAAAATGGATGGAGTTAGATGAGTAGGCCATTTGTCGAGCTAAATTACAAAAGGAAACGTTTGTTACAAGATTGAAGAATCGCTATTTATAGTATAAAACAAAATAAAACCTATTTACATCAACTCTATATTTATAACATAGTGAGACTACAAGGGAAATTAAAGAAATTCCGAGCTATTATTTCTTTTCTTCTTTTTTCATCTTGTTTGATTATTTGTTAGTTCCAAATGTCATGAATATGTAAAGGGTGGGCTCTAAAGGCTCTTAAACTTATATGACCCCACTTGTTTAAAAAAAAAAACCCACTTTCATTGGTCACATTAAGCTTAAGTGGGGGTGGCCTAATCAACCCCAAGCCCCTAAGCACTAATTACACCACAGCACCTAGAGCCTACACAACAATTTGAATAATTAAAGCTAATGATGCAAAAATGTTAGTACAACTATGGGAAAAAAATAATGGCAAACAAATAAATAAATAAAATACACTTAATAAGGTGATTTTCTTAGAGATTAATTCCAATTTTGGAAAGTTAAATGGCTAACCCTCTTAACTTCCCCAATGGAATCGCCAAGCTGTCGAGTTTAATATTTTTCTAATTTTATAAATAAGTCTTCTTTAAACCAATCAATATTAAACCTTACTCGTTTAATATTGACCCTTCACTAAGGTTTAAAGAAAACTAGCTCTTTTATTTTTTGAAACGTTTTGAAGTCGCCACCAAACTGAAGTTGAGAAAAAAGAATTAAATTATAACCAATTAGGTGAATTGGTTATAATTTAGTCACTAGTCTTTTAATAAAACCAATTTTATTAAACAGTTTTAAAAACCAGAAGATCGAGTTTGGGAGTTAGGTTTTTTTAAACTATTACGAGTACCATCAACTTTCCAAATTAAGATTTAACTTCTTTGAAATCACCATTAAAAAAATGACATTAAATAAATGAAAATCTTTGGTTCTACTAAATTAAGTGACTAAAGTGGAAAAATTAATTTTTTATTGGTTATTATGTTACCTCAGTGGTACTTACATACCTACTATTTAGGATCAAACATACGTAATTCTTTTTGTAAAATTTTAGTGTGTTGAATTCATTTTAATTTTGAAAACACGTCGAGTGTACGTTTTAAGTAGGTTTGATTTTATTAAGAAAACTTTTAAGGGTCCTAATTAGGCTTTTATTTTTAGAAAATTCTAAAGTAAACCCAATTTTTTTTTAAAAAAAGAAATATTTTATTTTTATTTATTTAGAAAATAAGTTTCTTTAAGTCATAAAAATATTTTATTGCTTTTTTTATTTTATCTATTTTTTTCTTTTTTTTTTCATTTTAAGTTTTAATCGAGAAAGAAAATAAACAAAAATTTAAAACTACTCTAATTTTTCTTTTTCTATTCTTTTTCTTTCTTTTCAGTTTTTCCTTTTTCTTTTGGTGATTTACAATTACATCTCAACAATATATAAAAAAAAATTGCATAACAAAAAATAGACAAAAACCAAGTCAAGGTCAAACCAAGGATGGAGTTGGGACACGCAAGTTATGGATCGGGTCTAGAGCTCCAAGCAAGTCATGAATCAAATCGTGGATTTTCTTCAATAGCAGTAGCTTTACATAGATGTCCAGGTTTGATCCTAGTGGGAAATCAAAGGCGTGAAGGTGGTTTTTTGAGGGGCTTATTGAACAAAGCGGGTTTAGGTGTGGTGTTATGGAGTTTGGTGGTTGTTTAAGGTGGTTGGAGAAGGCATGGACAATAGTAGTGGTGAGCTACCGCGCATAAAGATGGCTGGAGGGAGGAAGAGACTTGGGTTAGTGGTTTTAGAAGGCGACAAGTCATGTGATGGTGATAATTCTTCTTGGTGATGGCAGAATTTGGGGTTTTAAAGTAGAGAATGCCATAGGTTAGGGTTTAGTGGTGATAGTTTATGTGGGATGCTAGGGGCTATAGTAGGCATTAAGATTGGTAATGTTAGAGAGTCTAGGTCGGGGGGAGATTGGCTAGGGTAGTGGCATGGTCCAAAGGCAATCGAAGAGAGAGAGAGTTGTAAAGAGAGAGAGAGAGAGAGAGAGAGAGAGAGGGAGTAACGGTAATGTAGAGAGAGAGAGAGAGTTTGCAAGTTTAAGTGATTTCGTTACCGCTAGTGTTTGTCTAGAAACAATCTTTATACTAACTTATCACTAAATAAGTTTGGAAAGTTCGAAGTTCAACTTAATTTAGAGAATTATGTTCCTTTTGCCAATTTTTAATTCAATTTTAAATGCATAGCAACTGAGTCAAGACTGGTTTTGGGCTTAATTTCGAAGTAGGCTGTGTTTAGTTTGCCATTTCACCATTAATTTGGTGAAATTGCAATAAATGAGGACTTGAATTTGAGACTGAAGATTGTTAACTAGTGAGAAAAAATGCAAAAATTCTAGGGAAAAGGAAGGAAAATGGGGGATGAGATGTTGATGTGGCGTTATGTCACCCAGCGATATCATGTCACGTCTCTTAACGCGACACATGGTAGTTGACATGGCATAAGTAGGTAACGCATCAAGGATACATGTCATGCCACGTGTTATGCCATATAGCTTAACACGTGGATGGCAATGCTAAAGTGGCACCACGTCATCTTGTGGTCCAATCACTGAGTGCCACATGTCAAGACATGTAGCACAATAAATTGCTGACACGTGGCGATGAATGTTGTGAAAGAGAAAAAACAAAAGGCATTAGTGAGATTCAAACCCAAGACCTCAAGCTAGTTCTAATATAATGTCTAAGTATATTGCTGTTAGGACGTTAGCTTATGCCTTGTTTATATATACAATCAAATTATAAATATAAACAAGATCAGCCTAGGCTATATTTGAATCTAAACCTAAGCCTAACACTTCTCCCCTATTTAAGGCCCTAAAAACACTAAAGCTAAAAATTTTACTATTTTTGTTATTTATTTATACTTTTTTTTTAATTTCTAATTTTCTCCTAATTCTTCCACTTTTTGTGATTTTTCCAACTTTTCTATTTTTGTGATTTTTTTTCTAAATCTTCTCTCTTTTTGTATTTTTCTAATTTTTTTCTAAGTTTTTTATATTTTTATAGTTTTTAAATTTTCTATTTTTTATGCTTTTTCTAAATTAGGACCCCCACCTTACCTTATTCTTAAAAAAAATTAAAATTAAAATTAAAAATAAAAAAGGCGGAGGTGGGGTGGGGGGGTTGGTGGCAAAAATAAGTTGTCTACAAAACCTTTTCTAGAAAATTAGTAGACTAGTAGCTAAAACTAAGGTCTATTCACTCATGAACCCTAATTTTACTTTTTCTTGATTATGATTGGGTGGCAACTCCTTTTCAAAACAAATTTCAAATTAAACCTTTTACATAATCTGGTTGAGAGACTTATATTGAGTAGGCTTGGCTTACAAATCAATTGCACATCCGTAGACTAATGGTCAAGTTGAAATAGTAAACAAAACCATATTATGCAGTCTAAAGTAGAGAGTGAATTAGGCAAAAAGGAAATGGGTTGACAAGCTACCAAATATCTTATGGAGATATAGGATCGTTTACATTACTTCAAGAATTGAAACTCCTTTCTAGTTAGCATTTGGGTTAAAGCCATCCTTCCTATTAAACTAAAGCTTCTTAGTCTACATATGCAAGGCTTTAGTGTTATGGCATTCAAATCGGCCTCAAAGCTAATTTAGAAACAATGGAAGAAATTTGAGATATAAGGAAGGCCATAATCACAACATATTAACATAGAGCGGCTTAGTGTTATATTCAAAAGGTGAAGTATAAGGTTTTTCAACTTAGAGACTAAGAGTGCTATATCATGGAAGTAACAAGAGTTTGCAATGGCTAAGGAATGCTCGTAGCCACTTGGGAAGATTCAATTCGAATATAAGAAGTCATAGGGAATGGAGCATATAGACTTGAAAGGTTAGATGGGCAAATCATCCTTAGAGAATGGAACTCCGAGAATTTATAGTTGTATTTTGAGCGAAACTTTCTTGTCAATTGTTATTAGTTGTCCACTTTAATGTTTATCTTGGATTAATATTATTTACTTATGCCCATGTTATAATTTGGGTACTAAGTTCTCATGAAGATGTAATAAAGCATCAATTTTATCAAATATTTATACATTGCCATAATTTTATTTGATTGTGTATTGACCTAACCACAGTAAATGGACTAGCAAAATTAGAAAAGTTCAAGCCAGCATGGTGAACCAACTGACTTAATGGTTTCGACCAAGTTCGGTTAACTAACTTATTTTTAAGTCCATACCTTAAAGGGTTAAGTGCAAACACAGTATATCTTAACCTAACTTAAGGAGTATGGATATCAAATCTTTTTAGGTAACTAGGTTGCATTCGTGTTGACTAAAAGAATATGCATAATAAACACCTATATGAAATAACTAATAAGAGTGAAAGTGCATCCTTCAAAATTAACAATAAAAAGTGTCCAACATACACTTCAAAAGATTGGCATCTTGATCTAAACAAAGGAATGTTTGAAAAAGTACAAAATCTAAGCAAAAGGATGTTGATTGTGTCTTCATGGGTTCTAAATGTGTTAGCTAGAGGAGCTTCCACTAGAGTGGAATCTCCCACAAGGGCCATCCCCTATAGTGGTTGGATTCTCTTGTGATTGCTCCTAACTTGCATCTTCCTCTCCATCTTTATCATCTTCCTCATCATCATCCTTATCCTCCACATTTGCAAAGTTGAGGTAAGAGAAACCATAGTTAAGGTGCACCTTAAGCACTTCTTCCCTAGCCAACTAGATACCTTAAAGATATTCCATGCGAAGAAGCTTCTTATAATGCTTGCTCAGTGTTACGATGTTCAGAGCTCCTTCAATAGAATGTTAGGCCTGAAAGCTAACTCCAGTTCGATGATTCGAGCTTATTAGTGATCGAGAGTCGCCTTCAACTCCTTAGCTTTTAACTTTAAGGTAAAATTTTTCTCGCTAAGGGAAGTATAAGAGTCATTCAAGGAATGACATTTCTCCTTCTCCTTGTTAAGCTCATCATTCCAACCTTTCATTAAAAGAGACTCCTTCGCTGCTTCTTTGTACACATTCTACTTAGAAATCAAAAGGTTCTAAAGCTTCTTAGCCTCAATTTCGACCTTGATCTTAGCCTTTGTAGTAGCTCTAGTTTAAGCCTTAGATGCGTTCGTAACCTCTTCAACTTTCAACATTTCTACTTTAGCATCATCAAGTGCAACCATGATATGCCTATTGATTTGCATGTACCACGTTACTTAAGCAAGTGCACTTCTCAGGAAATAATATAAAGGAGTCTAAAGTCGAAGGTTATTGATTTTGCAAGGATTGAACACTTTGTCACTCATACTAAATTACTCTGATTAAAATTAAATAACAATGGTAGTGATGAAATTAAAGGATTAAAAGGATTTTGAGAAACAAGAACTAATTAAGAACTAACAACTAATAATGCAAACAATTAATAAAAACCTAAATAACTATAAAAAGTGATATCTAAACCCTGATCAACAAGAGATTTACACATAGTAGCCCAAGGTTTCTAATGTATTCCTTATTCTTATTAATCGGAAGAATTTATGCACTATTTCAAAAGGAATTTGAGCACTTATTAAATTCTAATCCTAATTACATTCTATCCAAATCAATTTCTAGAATAAAATAGATTAGAACAGCATTAAGAATAGGAATTCTATAACAAACAATATATATCAATTTTAGAAGAAATCTATAACATTTCTCCAAGCTTACAACAAATCCCTTCAATTACAGTAGATTTATTTATGTATTAAGCCCATGACTTCAATACATAAAATCTAATAAATAAGTTGGAAACCTTAGAATTAACAACTTAATGAATACAAAACACGTAATTAAATTAACATGAACAACATAATTTCATTAGATTAGCGATAATTAAAGTATGTTACATATTACCTCAAGGTTACCGGTTTAGATATCTATAGGTCTATGCTACAAGCATGATAAAAACAAGAACATTAAGATAAAATTGAATAAAACCCTAAAATCACTTTTATTCTATCCCTATTTCGTCTCTCTCCTTTTAGGTATGTTCTTGACATCTACTTATATTGCTTGAATGAAATAATCTTAAAATAGCAAGTGTTTTAAAAATCATGGAAGTCTATGGGTAAGAATACGGTCGTGGAGTTTGGTTGTGGACTTCTCCTTATAATAATTCTTTGAGAATTTGACTTAAATTTAATTTCAAAGAAATTAGGGCCACAGATCATGGTCGTAGAGTTGGACTGTAGTCTTATACTTAGCCAAAAATTCTTTAAACTTTAGTTGGAAATTAAGGACGTAAGATTCACAACAAAGGAACACGACTATAGGATGAACCGTAGTCTTCCTCTTCGCTTAATTTTTGGATAAATTCTCTTCGACACTTGCTATCCTTAAGTCATCCTTCAAATTTGGTGAATTTTCCTTCAAAAATTGCCTAAATTCCCATCTTTTCACCTTATTACTTCATTTGAGTCATGAAATCAAGAAATGACTTAAAATAATAGGAAAGTCATCAAAATTAAATCAAAATAACTCAAAATACTCAGGAAAATAATATAAGAGACAAGTGTAAAATTACATTCATTAAATCTCTCCACACTTAGACATTTCCTTATCCTCAAACAAATTAATCAATCTTTAATAAGGATTGAGAAAGTAAGACAAGATCTTCAAAACAACCTACCATTATTCAGGATATTGGAAAAATTTCATAATAACCCTATTGATGATAGAAGTTAATACATCCTTGAAATATTACTAGTAACTTGTATGATCTTTCCTCTTGCTAACTTTTCAATGCAACTTGACACAAATACTAGAATTCAGTGGCTAATTCCTATAAACCAATGTTTAATCATGTAATTTAACCAAAGATTCTCTTCTTAAGTAGTTCCGGTTTATTTAATTGGATAAAAATCATACATGACTCTATTACATTTAGCTATGATGTATACAAATCTCTCCCCAACATTGTTAAGCACTATGATCAAGAGTAAATACATATTGTATCTACTCATCCCCTACTCGTTCTCCTAACATATACTTCCACTGACAGGCTATTTATAATTAATTACCGAAGCTTATTAGCAATGGGAAAGTACCTTACCCTTCTAAGGGACTAAGGCCAATCTTTACTAATTTAGCCCTTTTTAATTTCATATTAATAATGGGAAAAAACCTTGCTCGTCTGAGGAACCAATGTCAATTCATATCAATTTTTTTTTTCTTATTGTTTCTTTTCCAACAAATCGACAATGGAAAAGAGTCTTGATTTTTTAAGGGATCAAGATTGATCTATACCAACCGTTTTTTATCAAATTATTCTTATTTACACCTTCAACAAACTAAAATTTTGAGGAGAAATTACGAGAAGTAATTTACTTATTTAATTAGAATCATAGGGCTATGAAAATAAAAAGGGGATAAGCATCTTAGTAAACTATAGAAGTAGCATATTACTAAAGCTCAATTACAAATTTTAATTAATTAATGACTTGGAATCCTAGGATAAATAATATGAAACTTTTGTTCCATAAGAGTTTCACTATTTAATTTTAGTAACGTGTATAATGTGTAATAGTGACTTAAGAGAAACTAACTACAAGCACTATTTACTATTAAGATGGGATTGAAAACTCGAAAAAAATTGGGATTAAAATTATCAAGTTGATTTCTAGAGTAATAGTAGTACACCCTTTCCCCACACATGATTTAGTACATTATTCTCAATGTACTTTATTCTAAATCATAGGAAGAATAAATGCAATAAGAACAAAAAAAAATAAAGTATAAAGGAGAAGAAAATATTAGGGAAATGATAGTCCCTTGAATAAGTTGGATTTGTGTAAGTTTCCATAAGAATTTTTCTTAAATAATGCCAATTTCTCGACTCAAAAGAGATTTAAACAAATAAACTAAAAATAAAAGATAAGAGCATATGCAACCAAAAGGGAAATTTTCATTATTTAAGTGATAAAATAGAACTTAGACATCAACTAAGAAATTAAAAACAAGAAAATCAAAAGTTGCAACTGATTATAACTTATTCCAACTAAACACGAAAACATGGAAATTGAAAATTAACAACTAAACAATTCAACTCAAAATATATAGAAAAAATTTAAGTCTTCTTCATTGTTCTCATCCTCAGATTCTATGTTGAATGGCTCATTTGCCTTATCACCCTTGGATGTCCTCTCTTACTCCTTGGATGTCGCCTCTTCCTCATCATCTCCTAAGTCCATCCTCCTCACAACATCGATTAATTCCTCATCTATTGTTGGAGAAATTTTCATCTTGACTTAGTAACTCTATCATTCTTGTTTGGCACCTAAACAATCTTTTAAGAGATTGTTCAACTAGTTTTTGTACTTTTACCTTCATTTTCTTAACTTCTCGCACTAGAGTTTCTTTATCATTGGGGTTTTGGCTTATTTCCATTTGTAGGGTATCTTGTCAATATCATCTAGGAGAAGTCCCATCTAATGAAAAATAGATAGAGACATAGGAGTGACATCTCTAATGATGATCAATTGTAGGTTATCGATAAGGAGTTTAAGTTGCTTAGCTAGGCCTATGACATATGGTCTACATTTTATTTGGTTTATGCAGGCGTCAATCGAATAATGTCTCATGTAAAAGGCTGGATGATTGAGTGAATTGCATATCCTTCAACAAAGCTGTAGAGATAGAACACCTCATGCATGGCCACAACTCTAATACTTTTCCCTCTCCTGCTAATGGTGTAGGTGAGTAGCTAGTGGAGAACTTTATGTGTTGGGTTTTTCAAATGGGATCCTCGTGAAATTTCAAGTTATAGATATTCTCACAACTAAGTTTTAGCTAATAGATCGTAGAGTTTAACACCACAAGGTAACTCATGAGGCAAAGCATAACATTTAAGAGACTGGACATACTTCCTATCATAGAGCCCTAAGAGGATGCCAAATTTCGCTATTGAAAGGTTAAATTCAGTGTTCCTAAGCTAGAAAGAGATGTATTGCAGGATCCATAAGGGATTTGGTCTTGCTCCATTGATAATGTGGTAAGGAACTTTAGTGTTGGTTCCTTATAAATAGGTTCTTAAATGTTGAATAATTTTTCCCAACCTCCCTTCTCTACCAAAGCACATATCTCAGTTTCCATGTTGGCTAATTTGAGAATTCCCAATCGATGAAACTAGAATAGGAAAAAGTTTTCTTAGTAAAGGTCTCATATCTAGCTTTCTAATCGAGGTAGTTGAATTCCAACATATGTTTTAGGTAAGGTGGTAAGGTGGCTAGTGGTTCCTCTTCTGATATGAGTTGAGAAGAGGTTCTACGGGTAGTGTAACAGGTGGTTTTTGGGTTTGTTGGTGTTATGGATTGTGTTTGAAGGTTTTTCTTTTCCCTACACTTTAGTTCTTTAGTTTGGTGTTTGAGAAATTTGGGAGTATAGTGAAGCATTCAATATTAAAAAGTATATCTAATGAACCTACATTTAATCAAAATTGGTAAGTGTATAATTAAATCTAGGTAGTAGCTAAGTTTATTGATTACCTTGAATATTCATTTCATCTTGGAAGAAGGAAAGCTATTAGAAAAAGGAAAGTGAGTATTAGGTAAGAGGAATCCAAATTAGGAAAGCTTGCAACAGATTAGTCAAGGAAGATTCAAGTGTAACTTAAGTTAAATAATTATTGCAAGTTTATGATTAAGATTATGACCATGATATCTAACTGTGGTTCTTCCTTAAACCAATTCTCAAAACTTTTGTACAGTGAAAATTTTTGCCAAGGATCATAAGCATGGTCTTGACCGTAGTTCCCTCAAACCAAATTTTCAAGTTTTAATTCCAAGCAAATTTCATGTCAAGTCCACATTGGGACAATGGGTGCAGCCCCCAACCATGGTTCTCTAACACCTATTTTTACCTCTTTTCTCCTTAAGCTTCATGTCTTGGTTCATGATCATGATCCTTTTCCTCTTTTCCTTAGCAAATTGAACTCATCGTTAAGTATTTTTCAACCTACAACACGTAAGAAAAATGTGAGAACAACTTGTGTTAAATCGTTAAATAACCAAGCATAAATAAAAAAAGACATGAAATGGAATCTAAATGAATGAAAAATGAAAACAACTTGAGTTTCCTTACAAGAAGCGCTTTTATTTAATGTTGTTAGCTCGACGGGTTAAGATCGAGGTTACCCATTTTCCTTAATCGGGTAAGGACATACTCATGGTGATTTTCTTTGTTAAACTCTCCCCCTAGATAAAATTTAAGTTACTGTTCATTTACCTCAAAAGTTCCTCTCTTGAAGCTTGAAATCTCCACCGCTCCATATGGGAATACCTACGTTGATGTATAGGATTCAGACTACTTAGATCTAAGCTTATTTGTAAAGAGCTTCAATTGGAATTGGTATAGAAGAACCTTGTCTCCAACTTGGAATTGGTTCCTCCACTTAATTCGATTGTCATTATAGCACCTTGTTCAGTCCTTAAATGCTCTTGAGTTCTCATAGGCTACATCTTGTCTCTCTTTAAACTCATTCAGTTGAAGTTTCTTGTATTCCCCTATACACTCAAGATCAAGGTTAGCATATTTTATAACCCAATAAGCTTTATGCTCAATCTCTATAGGTAAGTCATACGCTTTTCCATACATTAGTTGATATGAAGTTGTTCCAATCGGCATCTTATAGGTGGTCATATAAGCCCAAAGAGCATCATTGAGCTTCTCAAACCAATCTCTTTGATTATGCTTGATTGGTTTTTCCAAAATTCACTTGCAGTCCCCATTTGCTAGTTCGACTTGCCTACAAGTTTGAGAATGGTATGGAGTTGCAATCTGATGCGTAACTCCATATCACTTCAATACCTTTTCTAACGAAACATTACAGATGTAGGTTTCCCTTTCACTAGTGAGTGCTCTAGGAGCACTAAATCTAGAAAACAAGCTTTTTAGGATACATTTTACTACCTTAGCATCATTAGTTAATAGAGCTTAAGCTTCTACCCATTTAGATACATAATCTATAGCTACTAGAATACATTTGCGTCAATTTAAATTCAAAAACGATCCCATAAAATCAATACACCAAATGTTAAAAACCTCACAAATTAATATCAAGTTTTGTGGCATTTCATCTCTTTTGGATATGTTCCCTACCCTTTGACATCTATCACACAATTTAACAAATTTTTGGGCATCCTTAAACAATGCTGGCTAATAAAAACTACACTCGAGAACTTTATGTGATGTTTTGTTCACTCATATGTCCTTCAATTAGGCTTGCATGACAATGCTCTAAAATCTTTCATCCTTCTAAATGAGATACATACCTATGAATTATTAGATCTTCACAAATTTTGAACAAATTAGGGGTCATCTTAAAACTACATCATGGAAAAACTTTTTCTTTTGTCTATAGTTTAGTCTTGAAGGAATAATTTTAGCTACCAATTAGTTTTCTATATCAGCAAGCCAAGGAGTTTCTCAAGGACTTACCTGGTATAACTTCTTGTTTGGGAACTTGTCATCTATATCCTATTCATTCAAATTTTCCAATTATGAATTTTCTAGGCACAAGAGGTGGTTGGCTACCAATTCTCTACTTCCTTCTTGTCTCTAATTTCTAAGTCAAATTCTTAGAGTATTATAATCCACCTGGTCAATCTTAGCTTAGCATCTATCTTATTCAAAAAATATTGCAAAGTAAAGTGATTAGTGTAAACAATAACTTTAGAAAGAATTAAATATGACCTGAATTTATCAAAAGCGAAGATCACTACCAGTAGCTCTTTTTTAATGATAGTGTAATTCTCCTGATCTTTAGTGAGGGTCTTGCTTACATAATAGATTGGTTGGAAATGCTTTTCCTACCTTTGACCTAACACTACCCTTACAGCATAATCACTAGCATCATACATTAGTTCAAATGGTAGGCTCCAATCAGGGGCTACCATTATTGGGACATGAGTTAATTTATCTTTTAAAGTGTTAAATGCATTTAGACAATCTTGAGAAAATATAAATGAAGCATCTTTTTCTAATAACCGAGTTAATAGTCTAGCTATTTTTCAAAAATTTTTAGTAAACCTCCATTGAAACCCTATATAACCTAAGAAACTACATATGGCTCTAACAAATGTGGGAGGGGGCAATTTTGTGATGGTGGCAATTTTAGCTTCATTTACCTCTATACCTTTTGAGGACACCTTGTATCCTAGCACCATCCTCTCTTGTACCATAAAATGGAACTTTTCCCAACTTAAAACTAACTTAGTTTCTTTACATCTAACCAAAACTTTTTATAGATTCCTAAGACATTGATCAAATAAATTCCCAAAAACCAAGAAATCATCCATAAAAACTTCCATTATATCCTTTATAAATTCATCAGAAATTGTCATCATGCACCATTGACAAGTCACATGTGCATTATAGAGGCCAAAAGTCATTCACCTATATGAAAAAGTACCATAAGGACATGTAAAAGTGGTTTTCTCTTAGTCTTTTAGGGTAATAGGAATTTGAAAATAACTAAATAAACCATCTAAAAAGTAATAAAACATATGACTTGACAATTGCTCTAACATTTGGTCAACAAATGGTAATGAGAAGTGGTCATTCCTCATGGCATCATTGAGCTTCTTATAGTCAATATAAACTCACCAACCTTTAACTACTCTTATTGGAATAAGCTCATTCCACTCATTTGGTACTACTATCATGCATTCCTTTTTACGTACAACCTACATAGGACTAACCTAAGAATTGTTAGAAATAGGGTAAATCATACATGCATCAAGAAGCTTAATCACTTCTGCTACTTCTTTCATATTTAAGTTCAGGTGCCTCTACGGTCGTACTAAGGTTTATAACCTTCTTTTAACAAGATTTTATGAGTGCAGAACAAGGAATTAGTTCCCTTGATGTCAAAAATTTTCCAAGCGATTTCTCTCTTGTGATCCCATAACACATTCAAAAGATTTTGCTTTTGATGGCTAATTAATTCTAAGGACACTGTCATAGGTAGCTTTAAGTTCTCTTGTAAAAAAGCAAATCCCAGATAATCTGGTAGTTGCTTTAATCTAAACTCTAGTGGCTTCTCAATTGAAGGCTTCAATTTTTCTCCCTTTACGTACTCAAACCTCTCAAACCTTCTCTCCATAGATGGAGTTGGCTTCCTATTGAGCTTTTGCATCAACTATGTCTAGATCACTGGATGGCTCTTCTTGGATTCCTTCTTTCAAACATGAGTCTAAAGGATCTCTAAATAATGATTCTTGCAAAGCATTAGACACTAAAGAATTAGAAGCATCAAGACTAAAGCAAGTGTCATCTTATTTAGCATGTTTTTTCATTGCTTCTTTTATTTTAGTTACCATCTCCTTTTCTCCTACCCTTAATGTAAGTCTAGCATCACTAACATCGATTATAACTCTAATTGTAGCTAAAAAGGGTCTACTTAAGAAGAGTGGGACCTTAATATCCTCAACAATGTCTAAAATAACAAAATCAATAGGAAAAATAAATTTACCTACTTTAACTAGCACATCCTCAATTACACCTCCAGGGTATGTCACTCATTTGTTAACTAGTTGTAAACTCATTCGAAGCAGCTTAAGTTCACCTAAGCCTAGCTGTTTAAACAATTCAGAAGAAGAATGCACAACTCTAGTATGAGCCATACCTATGTTATGTCGAAGAATTATATGAAATCTAAAAAAAGAAATATCTAAACACTTCAAAAGAAGTTTAATGTATTAGAGAGGTATTTGAAAGATTGAAGAAAAGAGATGTAGAGAAGAATTATGCAAAGAAGGAAGATGATACAAATTAGCCAATAGGCCCCCTTACCTATTTCCGAGTAAAAGGGTTAGCTAATACAGTCTATCGAGTTCTCAACCACTGCCTTACTCCAAAAGAAGCTAACCTAATATGATGATTTGATATGGCCATGCTCTTAAGCCATGATGAGTTCGGCCTCCTCCTCATAGATGAGCAAAGTTAGGTCGAGCTAACCAAGAGCTCAATGCTCATTGTGCCAATTTCTCTACTACAATCTTAACCAGTCAAAGTACAAACTCCAAGCTAGTCTTAGGACCTCAAACTAACAACCTTATCCCGTTGCCTCAAAGTTTGTTATGCGTCACATCTCCCAATCTCTCTTCGAAAGTGATGTGTCCCATGACCTGTAACCCTATTACCTAGTAGTGATTATTCTCCTTTTTAGTTGTTTATGAATTTGCCCTTCTTTGTAACAATTTTTTTGTAACATTTAGTTTACTCTTTTTGGTAATTTTGTATGACAAAATGTAAACCTAGAGATATAAGCATAAAAACCCTATAATGACTCACTATAGTGATCTTCGTCTCTTTCATAAATGAAAATTCCACGAAATTAGTTTTCTTTTCTCTATAAAGTAAGAAACTTAATCTTAGCTCATATCAACCCTTAAGTAAGGTTGTGTGGCTAACATTCCTTCAAACTAACTGGTGAGTCATATTTAGCAAGTTGTTGACCCCGTTGAATTTAGGTGATGTGTCACATCCACTAAATTGCTTATAGCTTAGCTTAACCTCCTATCTACATGATGTACCTAAGAGCTTACTTAATCGCTAAGGCTTACTATTAGAGGTAGTAACCAAATAGATCCTTTGAGATATCGAAGAAAGAGGACATGGGTCAGTAAACAAGTAGCTTCTACAAAGCTGCTCACAATATATGACTCACTAAGGAAGACTATACAACTTAGTATTTCACTTGATATGATACATAAACTAATACTAAGGTCCACTCACCACTAATCTCAAGCTACTCAACAAGATTAGATAAGAGTGTGAAAAAGATGTACTTAGAGAATAGTGTCTCGTAAGAACAAGAATATTCATTAACAATGTTCTGTAAGATGCTTACTGCTACAATAAAAAGGACTATTTATAGTAAGTCCTTTAGAGAAAAAATACGGTAATGGAAAATTACATAAAGGATAATGTAAGAAGAAGATTCCTAGTACAAGCAAAACGGCTAAATATAACAAAAGACAAAAAGGAACATAGTACAAATATGAAAAAATGCAGGACAGGTGGTAGACTAATAATAAGGGCACACTTTAGGAATCTTAGGGCATTGTAGCTAAACGAAGCTAATGTTAGGCTGCTATTATTGAGCTATGCTAAAAGTTGTTGAAGTGATTGAGTGATGGTATAGCTTGGTAGGATGGAAAACGAGAACTAAGAGTACAAGGACCTTGAACTTGGCACTAAGCAAGTCAGTAACTAGGTAAGAGTTTAAGTATAGTAGAGTGTGTTTAAGATAGGGCCTTAGAAAGTTCTACCACAACTCTTCCATGTATAGGAGCTCATCTTCTACAGGTTAAGAAGATATGATCCTCTTTATAAGAGATTGTAAGCCTTTGATGCAAGCCCCGATAAGGGGTCCAGAGGTTAGCACTCCATTAGCTCCCTAGGGTTACTAAAGATTTTGCCTCAAATCTTGATCTTCTTCTTCTTTCCGTACATATGGCATTAGATTAGTGACATTGAAAGTTAGAGACACCCCATATACCTCGAGTAGTTCTAATTCATAGGCATTTTCATTAATGCGTTAAAGGTTTTTGAAAAGGCCATTTGACCTAGGAGATAACTTGTTCATTCTCTTCCTTGGGAAACACTCCTTACTAAAGTGAATTCAAACAAGGTTTCCTAAGCTATAAATAATTCATCTTCTACCTTAGCTTCCTTGCCCTCTTTATCGAACCACTATCTTGGCTAATTAGTCAGCAACCTTCTGATGTAGTTTTTGAAACTCCTTAGCGCATTGTAGAGCTAACTAACTTTCTCCATAAGAGGTCGAGTTGGTAATCATATCTAATGGTAAGTTCAGATTAGGTCTATAGCTAACCTTAAAAGGTGACCTTTCTGTCATGCTATGAGTAGAGCGGTTATAAGCGAACTCAATGATAGGTAAGCATAGATCCCTAATCTGCTTGAACTATATATATAAAATTAAATCGCAAATACTCCAGCAAGTATACTATGTCGAAATCAAGTAATACAGAGTGAGTAAGGTTGTCGATCCCTTGAGGACTAAGAAAGTACTAATCCTATTCTAGTTCTTATCAATATTTAGGCATTCAAAATTAAATTATGAATTAACTAATTTCTAACTACCCTAAAACTATCGAAAAGAAAATTATTATAAATATCTAAAACTAAGCAATCAATTGAGAATGTGGGAAAAACAAAATCCACCCTAATTGTGCAAATCAAATTGTCATCATGTTATATAGATTAGTAGTTATATGGTCATTCAAGTGAAATTATCATGCCTTAAAACTTAAGGATTTAAACCTCTAATTAATTAGTCAACTTTCGTATCTCCAATTAACAATGGACTCTAAATTATAATTATGCATCTCTTGATGCTATAATCATCTAATGTCCTAAATCAATTATCCCTAATGTCTTAGCGAATAATTAAGTCAAAACATCACATTAATCTCTAGATAATTTCTAACTAATCTATTAACGCCACTCCTACATTAGCTAATCATTTTAATCAAGAATTTCTATCAAACCCTATATCAACTCCCATATCAATAGTGATGGGAATTAGCCTCCAATCATATCCAAGCCAAGGCCTGTCAATGCTTACTAAGGCCAAGCTGCAACTAGAAAGACAAGGGGAAGGAAAATAAACACTTAGCATCAACTCTAGCATTAGCCGATGTGCTGAGAAACTGCAAGGTCGACTACTTGAGACTAAAGAACCACTGAATGCCTCACCGAAAGACTCGCGCCAACTTATTCTAAGACTCGATAATTATGGGCCAACCTTTCTAGTGTCTCGGCTAAGCCATACGAGACTTTAGGGACTCTTTCCGAAACCTACACATCCAACTGCTGACCCCGTCTAGTTCAGATACTACTCTTTCCAGGGCATGCTAAGTGACTGCATGCCGACTTCCCTTATAAAACATACAATTTTGTATTCTTATACATGTTTTCCTTCATTTTATTTATGGGCCCGATTCTTTAGGGTTTAAGGTCTTATACATTATTTACAATTTTGCTACTAAGATTTAGGACTTGTTATAAATAGCAACATTTGTACTAAAAAAAGAAGAAGAAGACATATACAGATTAAGTAAAGAATATAGTGAGTAAAACTTTCCTCTTTCGAGCAAGGCTATACTTGAGCTAGTAGAACTTGTGTTTGCCAGATTATTGAGTGTTGTTTACTCTCTTTAATCTCCCCGTATTCTTATCAATCTTATTCTTTAGATTGTGGTGAACTCCCTTCATTTGAACTGGTTAGTGAGTTGCATCTAATTCTCATTTGAATCCCGAGTGACATTTAGTGTTTGTAAGTTGTATCGAACTCTATTTTAAGCTCAAACCCCCGATTATGTCTTGGTGAGTTATATCCATTCACATTCACCATTAAGACCTTCCCGTTCTTCATACCTACTCGAACCTACAAATAATACCCTTTTTCTTTTTGTTCAAGATCCGCTACTATTGATCCTTATCATCTTGGCATCAAAGCTTTGGGGAGACATGCGTGCTAATGTTCTTTAAAGTAGATTTGTGGTTCTAACTTTTCTATTAATCATTGTCCTACAGTGTAGTGAACTGTTCGTAATAGTCGTAAGTAGCTATAAAAGCCAAGTAGTGGTTGTTTTTGGGTTACTATAATTGTGTTTTGTTATTTGTTCAATTTTATGGAAAAATTACTATACGAACAAGAATGTCAAAGGATAATGTCAACAACACTGGTGATAGTCCTTATGGAAGCTTGAGGCAACATGTTAACAAATTGGAATACCAGATCTAGAATCTCACTAACTTTATTCAAGAGCTTACTGGGTTAGTCAAAGGCCACAGACATGATGGCTAAGAAGGAAGAAGGGAGCAAACACTCACAAGTGGAAGTGGTTCCAATGAGCTTGAAAATGATGAGCAATAGCTGAGAAGAGTTATCGAGCCAAAAAGAAGAGAAAACCAACCTACGCTAAGAAGAAGAAATGAGAGGAGTGTTGACTTCGAAACAAATCAAGAAGCCTGGAGAAGAGAGTCGAGGCCAAAAAGGAACATAGCTGAGCAGAG
Source organism: Lumnitzera littorea (assembly GCA_024138015.1). Lineage (NCBI taxonomy): Eukaryota > Viridiplantae > Streptophyta > Magnoliopsida > Myrtales > Combretaceae > Lumnitzera > Lumnitzera littorea. The sequence goes on along the minus strand of JAMXBB010000004.1, from coordinate 54,571,875 downwards.
CTTTAACAGAAGTGGCCAAACTAAGGTGAATCAACCAGCTCAAAATGCAAGGGATGAACCTTGTTCACCTGGTTGAAGACTTGACAATGTCAAGCTGAAATTGCTGACCTTCTATAGAAGTAGCCAACCTAAAGAGTTCCTTGACTGGGTTCCCCAAGTCAAGAAGTTATTCAAATGCTACAAGTACAATGACTAAGCAAAGGTTAAGCTGGTTTCCTTACCCCTTATTGAATATGCAAGTCTTTGGTAGGATAAGCTAGTTGTTAACCGAGATACCAAAGGAAAGGAGCCAATCAGAACTTAGAGGCTCATGAAAAGATTGATGAACCAATGCTTTGTGCCGACTTGTTTTAAGCAAGAGATGCTCCATGCTTTCTAGCACTTGAGATAAGGTCGAAATATTATTGAAGAGTATTTGCAAGAGTTTGAGACCTTGATGACGAGATGTGAGTTGCCAAGCTATAAGACTACACCATTGCCAGATTCCTGAATGGACTTCGAGATGATACTGTCAACATAGTTGAATTGCAGCCGTTCAACTCTCTAGATGAGCTAATTAATTTGGCATTAAGAGTAAAGAGGTAAAGGAGAAGAAGGCATCAAAGGCCAAGTATCTGACCTCAACAAGGTAGCCCTAAGCCTAAGAGGTATGCCAAGAGAGGGCAAGAAAAGAAGATAGAGAAAGGAAAGCTTAGCTGACTAACCCACATCAAGAAAAAGATTATCGAGAAAGAGAAGGCACCCAGCAACAAAGCCTGAGAAGTGAAGTACTTCAAGTGCTTAGGCTACGGACACATTGCATGCCAATGCTCGAATAAAAGGGTCATGGTCTTGAAGGGCGAAGGGCTCGAAGCTCAAATTGAGAGTCAGAGTGATAAGAGCTTAGGCCATTAGTTGATAGAAGAAGATGTCTATCTCGAGGACCTCAATAAATGCTTAGCTACAACCACACGAGCTAACCTAAAGGCAAATCCTGGACATAAGGAAAATTTATTTCACATACAATGCCTAGTGAATGGGAAGACCTGTTCCCTGGTCATCGATGGAGGTAACTGTACCAACATCATTTCTACCAAGTTAGTAGAAAGGATGAAATTGCCGACTTACCCATACCCCCGACCTTACGGATTAAAATGGTTTAATGACATGGGTATGGTCCATGTGCATAAAAGAGTCAAGATTGCATTCAAGGTAGGGCAATATGAGGATAAGATCAACTTCAACGTAGTGCCTATGAATGCCGCGAACCTACTTCTTAGCTGACCATAGGAGTTTGATCGGAAAGTGATCCATGACAAATTCCTCAATAATTACACTATTCGAAAGGATGGGAAGAGCTATCTCTTAACCTCAATGAGCATTGAGGAAATCCAAAGACACTCGACACCCATGGTAAAACGAAAAGGGAGGAGCTTATTCATCATCCCAACCCATACTTAACACTTAACGTCAAGGATGACTTCCTTTCAAACCCATGATAATGATAGGAGTCTGCTTCAAACCATATCCAAGCCAAGGCCTATCAGTGCTTACCGAGGCCGAGCTACAGCTAGAAGGACGAGGGGAAGGAAAATAAACACTCAACATCAACTCTATCATCAGCTAATGTGCAAAGAAACCGTAAGGCCGAGTACTTGAGACTAAAGAACCACTCTATGCCTCACGAGACTCGTGCTGACTAATTTTAGGACTCGGTAATTATGGGCTGACCTTTCTGGTGTCTCGACCAAGCAATGCGAGACTTTAGGGACTCCGTCTTAAACCCATACATCCAACAGCTGACCCTGTCTGATTTGGATACTACTCCTTTAAGGGCATGCCGAGTGACTACATGCCAACTTCTCTTATAAAACGTACAGTTTTGTATTCTTATTCATGTTTTCCTTCATTTTATTTATGGGCCCGATTCTTTAGGTTTTAAGGCCTTGTACATTATTTGCAATTTTACCACTAAGGTTTAGGACTTGTTATAAATAGCAACATTTGTACTAAAAAAAAAAAGAAGACATATACAAATTAAGTGAAGAATACAAAGAGTGAAACTTTCCTCTTTCAAGCAAGGCTATACTTGAGCTAGCAGAGCTTGCGTTTGTCGAACTATCGAGAGTTGTTTACTCTCTTTAATCTCCTCGTGTTCTTATCAATCTTATTCTTACGATTATGCTGAACCCCCTTCATTTGAACCGGTTAGTAAGTTGCATCTAACCCTCATTTGAATCCTAAGCGACATTTAGTGTTCATGAGTTGTATCGAACTCTATTTCGACCTCAAACCCTCGATTATGCTTGTGTCTTGGTAAGCTATATCCATTCATATTCACCATTAAGACCTTCCCGTTCTTCGTACCCACTCAAACCCACAAATAACACCCATATCTGTTCATTTGAGATCCACAGCCATTGATCCTTATCAAATAGTGTTTCCAACAATTATAATCAATTAGATAATTACAATCAAAATCATAGAAATTGCAATCATGAATCATCCATACATCTATAAATCCTATAACATGAATACAATTCTCATCTCAGCTAACTAAGGTTTCTTCAATTCTTACAAATTAAACTTAGCCAGCTATGGAAATTAAAACAAAAGCACAGATAATAATTAAATTTGCAAAGAAGTTCATAATTAGCAGTAAGAATAAATCACAAAATTGCATAAACATAAATAGAATAGAGATCACCAATTCTGTAATTATAATGAGTAAACTTCAATTGCAACTCCAAGGTTAATCTCTACAGCAAAAGCAAAGTCTTCTCAACGATTCAAGAAATTCTAATGAAAAATTTTTCAAAACTATCTACTACTGTTTTAAGACTCTTTAATTCTAAAGAAGATGTAAAAGTCTGTCTAAACTATGAAACATACGTCTATTTATAAAGAAAACTAGGGTTGGCTTTTGAATAGAATTTTTTCTTCATGAAGGCCAACGGTGTAGCTTCCAAGGCTGTCAGTGTAAAGTATAAGTCGACACAAGGCCGACTATCTTCAATTCCAATGTGCCATGGCTCGATTTAGGCTTCGTTCATTTGCATAAAACTCCCCTAAATTAACCGTATTTCCACTTTGAATCCTCCAATACCTGAAATGACCAAATGAAAATACTTAAGTACCAATTCATAATGATTTCTATTAATTCAATAATAGTTCTATCTAATTTGCACATTAAAAACATGAATAAAATATGCCTTTATCATCTCTCCCACACTTGAACTTTTGCTTGTCCTCAAGCAAAATAAACAAAACTAAACAAATCTATCATTGAAAATACAATTGCAAATCTAAGCATTTGATATTTCACTCTTTCAGACTCATTAATTTGTAATGCCCATCGCTCTAACCAAACCAAAATATGTAATCAAATTACTACAATTGAAATTAATTAGCCACTCTAGAGAAAACAAATTTTAATCTAAGCATTTAGCCTAAGATTTCTATTTCAAAAGTAGATACTCAGTCCTAGAAAGAAAAATGCCCATTTAAACTTCATAGCTGTTAGCAAGCATATTATCCCTCTAATTATCCTAACAAACAATTTAACAAAGTAGTGAAAGCATATGGTATTTGCTCTATCCCTAGGTTTTCTTCCTTTTTATTACAAGCCTTAATTCATTTCTTGAATTGCATTTAAAATTTCCATTTTCCATTCCTAACTTTTTTTTTTCTTTATTTCTTTTCTTTTTAGTTCAAATACTAAACTTTTCCTTTCTACCCTTCTCGTTATAGTGAGTGCATTGAGTCAGCACATCTGGGCTCATCACCTAAGTGACCAAGTTTTAAAGGGACCCCTACGAACTCTTCCTTACTCTAACATTAAAGTTAAGATACTCTTAGCTCAATTACTTGAGTTATTGGAGTAAATGCTATAATTTCATAACTTTTTGAATGCTTATTAAAATTTTTCAAACTTCTTTTATATAAATCACTAAGTATAAAGCTTCACTAACCTCTTTCACTAAGTATTAAAGTGCCATTAGAACAACTAAAAAAAAACGATATACTAACTAACCTTACATAGAAGTGAACCTATTTACTTTTCACTTAAGGACTCAATTGACTCTTAAACTTCAAATTCTAAGGCTAAAAACTAGGTAAACTAGGTTCCTAAAGATTAGACTAATTAATTTTGACTTAGTACAAAAATCAAAATAATGGTGAGTAAGGCACCTTAGTGAGTAAATTATTCCAACAAATCACAATCAGATGATAACAATTTTCTTTGTATAATCTCTAGATTCCAAACAAGAAATTCAAAATTTAAAAAAAAATTGCCAGATACGTAAGAACAAATGAAGTTCAATCTGATAGGAAAGTATAGTCATTTATAAACAAAAATCGACATCAAAATTGATGCTCAACTAAAACTCCATTTCCCATATTTCCTTCCCCCCACTTTAGAATAGACGATGTTCACATTGTCTCTAATTCAGTGTATAATAGGAAATAAAATAAAATAAAAATTCACAAAAAATGAAATACTGATACTTCCTTGGATTCAAATTCTTAGCAATAAGGAAAATTTCAATCATGATATCATTAAGAAGAGCTTCTAATTCAAATCAAACCTATCTCATCAAACATAAGGAAACACGAAATAGCAAATATAGTATAAAAGTGTACATAAAAGTATAGAGTAGAATTAATTATCCAGAGTTACCAAATTAGGTGAGTGCTAAAAAAAATAACCTAACAAATTTATTTTATGGAAATAAGATAAAAATAAAAATAAAAGTAAAAATAAAAATATTAATTTAGTTAGACATGGGTTGCCTCCCATGAAGTACTTAGTTTATAATTACTAGCTCGACTTTTCTAGTCTTACTATGGGTTCATGCCTACTACGGTAGTGGTGTCATTGTTCATGTTTTCCACTTCAAAATAGTGTTTGAAGAGGTGACCATTTACCTTGAAAGTACGATTGTCTCCTACCTTTAACTCAACTGTACCTAAGGAAAAACATTAGCTATTTCAAATGGCCCAAACAATCGAGGTTTTAACTTACCTGGGAACAACTTCAATCAAGAATTGTATAATAACACTTTTTTACCAAGCATGAACTTTCACTATTGGATGTTCCTATCATGACATCGCTTGACTCTCTTCTTGTATATCCTAGCATTTTCATATGCTTCTTCTTTAAACTCTTCCAGTTGATTCAATTGGAGCAATTGCTTTTCACCTGTAGCTTGTAAATCAAAGTTAAGATATTTTATGACCTAGTAGGCCATGTGCTCAAGCTCTACGAGTAGGTGACATTATTTACCATAAACAATTTTGTATGGGGACAATCTTATAGGGGTTTTAAAAGTTGTCCTATAAGCTCACAATGCATCATCAAGTTTTAAAGACCAATCTTTCCTAGATACATTGATAGTCTTCTCTAAGATACGCTTTATTTCCCTATTAGACATCTCAACTTATCCACATATTTGTGGATAATATGGGGTGGCAATTTTATGAGTGACTCTATATTTTGTTAATAATTTTTGAAACTACCAATTACAAAAATCCGATCCCTTGTCACTTATAATAGCTCTAAGTACCCTAAACCTAGAAAATATGTTCTTTTTCAAAAATTTAATTATAACCCTAGCATCATTAGTTTGTAGAGCAACTACTTCTACCCATTTTGACACATAATCTATAGCCAGATGTATATATTTGTTTGAAAAAGATAAGGGGAAAGGACCCATGAAGTCTATTCCCTCTACATCAAAAAGCTTAATTACCAAAATGCTATTTTGTAGTAATTCATATCTCCTAGAAATATTTTCGATCCTTTGGCATTGAGCACATGGCATAACATAATTCCTGCAATCACTAAACAAATTAAGCCAATAAAATCCACAAGATAAAATCTTAGTTATAGTTCCTTCCACACCAAAGTGGTTTCTTGCTTCTTTAGAATGACGATGCTGAATTATGCTAAGCTGTTCGGGTTCAAGCACATAACATCTAATTACTTAGTCAACACAACATTTAAACAGATACTATTCATCCTAGAAATAAAATTTCACATCATGTAAAAACTTCTTTTTCTTTTGAAATGAGAAACCGTATGGTATGATTTTACTAACAAGGTAATTGACTATATCAGTATACCAAGGTAACCTTTAGATCTCTACTACATACACTTGTTCATTAGGGAACTTTTCATTAATGGATAGCTCTAAATAATCAAATTCTAAACATCAACAATCACATTTTCAATTCCTTTTTTATCTTTGATTTCAAGGTCAAATTCTTGCAATAGTAAGATCTAACGAATTAACCTAGGTTTGGCATCAGCTTTAGCAAACAAATATTTTAAAGCAGCATGGTCTATATATACTATAATCTTAGAACCTATTAGATAAAGCCTAAACTAGTCATATGCAAATATAACCACTAAAAACTCTTTTTCTATTGTGGCATAGTTTCTCTAAGCCTCATTCAAGGTTCTACTAGTATACTATATAACATGAAATAACTTACCTCTCCTCTGTTCGAGTATTGCTCCTACAGCATAGTTGCTAGCATCACACATCAACTCGAAAGGAAGCTCCCAATCAGGTGCAATGACATGGGAGCTGAAATAAACTTCTCCTTCAAAAGATTAAATGCTTACAAACAACTATCATAAAAAACAAAGGCCAAATCTTTTTCAAGTAAATTACAAAGAGGTCTAGAGATTTTAGAGAAGTCCCTGATAAATCTGCTATAGAAGCCAGCATGCCCTAGGAAGCTCCTGACTCCTTTGGCTAAAGTGGGTAGTCGTAACTTCTCTATTATCTCCATTTTTGCCTTATCAATTTCAATCCCCTTTTTCAACACCTTATGGCTTAAGACTATTCGCTTTCTTACCATAAAATGGCATTTTTGCTAGTTTAGAAGTTGATTAGTCTCTTTGTACCTTTTAAGCACACAACCTAAATTAGTTAGACATGAGTCAAATGACTTCCCAAAGATAGAGAAGTCATCCATAAATATTTCAATAAAATCTTCTAATATGTTAGAAAATATAGACATTATGCATCTTTCAAAAGTAGTGAGTGCATTACAGAGACCAAAGGGTATTCTCCTAAAGACAAAAATGCTATAAAGACATAAAAATGTGGTTTTCTCCTGGGCCTCGAGTTCTATATATATAAACCCTACTTTAAGTGGGCTTATGATTTGACTAAAAGTACTTTCCAAACGTTCCTAAGGATCAACAAAACTAAAAACTTAAGTTTACATTTAGAAACAAATTAAATTTTTCCAATTCCAAAAACCAATTATCGATAAAACCTGAGCTTGAAGAACTACGAGCTCTAAAGTCACTTAAGACCCTAAACCCTAAAACAATTAGGGACTTTTAACCCTAAAACAATTAAGGACTGTGACTAATCGATAATTTAACTTAAGTAATTTCATTCAACTTTAGAAAATTTCACAATTTTATAAGAATTGAATCATAAATTACAAAACAATGCAAGATGAAAAATCCTAAAACAATTTCTTATAAGACCATGCCCTTATCTTCACGTCTATACCTTACATATAAGTAGACCAACCAATCACTTTAGATGACTTATCAATTGAAAGTTGGAATCGTTTATCAATTGATAACATATCAAAATCTAGTGATAAGACATTTTCCTTATCACCCCTTCACTTATACTACATTTAGACAATTTTTCACAAGATTTCACATGCTTAACTTCATTAAATGACACAAGACATTTCCATGACCCCAAAGGACACTCCATGGCTGGTTTGAACAAGAAGAAGAAGGGGGCCATGCTCTTGTCTTTCACCCATCAATCACTTTCGCTTACACATCACTATTCACTTCTTAATGTTTACATCATCAATAGTTGCAATTGTTGACTTTTGTGTAAGCTACAAGATAACAATTTCAAGACATCTTAAACACACATTCCCTCCCATTCCCAACCGGCTACTCTTTCCTTCATTCCCCTCACTTTCAATTTCATCGTCACTTCCTCTTTCTCTCACTTGAAACTAACACAAAAGAGGAAACAATCTTACCCTACAAAATCCCTCATTTAGCCGCCACTTCCAAGCTCCACTTACGGCACTTTCGTTTTCTTTTCTTGTGTCATTTTCTTCCAACATCTAAGCTTCTTTAGAACCCTTAGAACCTTCTACAAACCCCCTCCAAAGGATCAAACAACTCAGGTTTCCAAAAGGTGCAAAAGAAGGAAGTAAAGTTAAGAGCTTAAGTGGAACCTTTATGCACAACCACTATACTTTGCTTTAAGGACGAGTAAGTGTTTTTTCTTTGTGTTAGTGGGTTAGTGTTCATGTTAGGAGACTTTGATTTCTTGAAGATATGAGTATGATTATAAGTTGTTATAACATCAAAGACCATCCTAAGAAACAAACTCATGAAACCCTTGCATGGAGTTGAAATATGAGCATATAAAGTTGGTGTTTTGTAAAGATACTTATTTAACACTTTGAATGGAAGATTTTAAGTTGAGAAAATCTTGAAACAAGAACTTAAATGAAAGATGAACATGCTGGGCGTGAGGATTCAAAGATCATTTAGATGTCGATTTTATTTCCATTAAGCTAAACATGCTCAAATCTAGACTTAGGTTAAGGAAAAGTACATCACATGAAGTTTTATGAGGAAACCAACTTTGTATGACATGAGCTATGATATGGAAGTTGTAATAAGTGTAAGATCTTCTATTTTTTGTAAAAAGCATGAGCTAAAGAATCATCCCACAGAAGAAAAGTCAAGTTAAGATTTGAACACAAGTAGTTTAAGTTTATGATCTAACACCTAAACTTAAGGAAATGAGAAAACAAGTTGGAAAACCAAGTCGGAAGCCCTCATATACAAACCAACCAGATCTGGAACATCCTTAAAAGACACTTAAAAATATGATAAAAGTAAGTAAACAAAGTAAAAAGACTAATCAAGGCAAGTATGATGAGTATATTAAGCTTAAAACTTAAAACTGAGCTTAAAACTTCCAAAACGGACCTCAAATGTCAAGATGAACCACCCTTAAATTTCTAACCAGCAACTTGAAACATCCATAAGAGTTGTTTTAAGACTTTCAAGAAGCCCACAAAACAGTCTCTAAGCTAGAGAAAGTGACCATCTTTGAGTTGAACCGAAAACAAGCTCATTTAACAATTTAAGCCCACAAAAGAGCTCATGAAGTGATTGTTAGCCATAGGAGTATAAATCAAAGTTGTAAATCTGATCTCAAGGAGTATTTTGAGTTTAGGATAAAATCTTAAGACTAAGCCCAAAGGATTTCCCAAGTTACCAAAAAGCCTATTTATTAAACAAGGCCCAAAAGCACTCTAAAACATGAGGATCGCTACTGTTCTAGCCTATGGATAGATATGTGTGTGTCATTTCAAAAATCTAACCTCACCTCATTAAAGTACACTAAAAAACGATGAAGATTGACAATAAGATCATAAAAATCGGATTTAAAATGAAAAAGTTATATGCAATTGAACTTTTAAGTAAAAAACCGGGAAAAAATACGAAAACTAGTCAAGAGTATAACTTAAAGGATTTTAGCTTAGTATCCTAAGTTTATATCAATTCCTTATAGTAGTATGATTTCGATGATTAGGAGACCCACGTACAGAGACGATTTGCCCTCAGATTACTTTGACTGACCACATGATAGAGTGAGTAAATTCCCGATGACTCTGTACTTGATTTTGCTTGTAAAATAGATGCACCTAAACATATATATATATATATATATATAAATTTGGATACTTGTGAAATATGGGAAATGCATGTGTATGAAATTACGGATGAATGCGATGACTTGTTTATTATATAATAATAAGAATTGTTTGTAATAATCATACGTGCAATTGTATGGAATGAAATTATCTGATCACCTTGAAAATTGAGTTAATCACTTATATGATTAAGAAATTAAAATGAATCATGCATTCTTCATATTGCATATAGATAATACCGACTACCGTTTTACGCAGAAGATGGGAAGGGACTCACAAAAGTACGAGCCTCCTGTAGGATTGGGTACTAGCTATGTCATCATTTTTATTGAGTCTCTATCCTAAGCTGATGGGCTTACTAGGCGCTGGGATATGTCAACTGTTGGCGAGGGGCTGAGTCTTATGGCTTCTACTTAAGGCATGTGTTTGTAGATTGCGAAGGCCACCACATCACTATACTTGGAATTTTAAAAGTATGATTTGTTATCCGATAAAGAAAGTATATACAACTATAAATATATATTTATAGTTTTGTTTTTGGCTTAAGTACAATAGTATAAATGAAATAAAACCCAAGGTCTAAAACTCGAATTTTGGTTTGGGTCGGTTAATTATCTCCAAACCCCGACTATAGGGGGCGTAATTTTGAGTCATATGCAGTTCTTAGGTCACTGCATGCGTTATTTGGCATACTGATTATTCATGCATTCATATGATTGTGCATCTAACAAATTTCTGCTATGTAGTACTAACGAAGGTATTTATCTCACTAAACTTAAGCTTACACCCTAATAGATTTCTTTTGATGCAACAAAATCTCTTCGCTAATCTAGGCCAAGGCATGCCCGTAGTAAGCCTCGTGTAGGGACGGGTTGGAGCGATCAGAGAGCGAAGAGGACATTTTGTAATAGATTTGTAGATAATTAGTTACTTTTACATTTTTTTTTTATAACATAGATTAAAATTTCTAATGCAGTTCCCTTATGAACTGCATTTGTTTGTAATATTCTTTTGGTGTAGATCTTATGAGTCCACACAATTAGTTAATTTATACCATAGAAGTAATCTTAGTTAAATTGCTTTATATTATTTATCTATGGGCTTGGTAGTAATGTATAGTAGAAGGAGCCATATGTGTCGTATGAAAGGCCTGCGATTAGTAAGGGGGTTGATAGTAGACCTTTGTACAATACACGGCGACCTACCATGACAATGATACTATTGGGTCATGATAATAAGAATTTGATTATAACCAGAATAACCATCTAAAAAATAATAATAATCATGCCTTGAAAGTTTTTTTAACATCTAATTTATGAAAGAAAGGGGGAAGTGGTCTTTACGGGTGGCATCATTCAATTTTCTATAATCTATACAAACTCTCTACCCAGTCACAGTGCGAGTAAGGATTAACTTATTAGCCTCATTTTTAACTACAGTCATACTACCTTTTTTTGACACTACCTGAACAGAACTAGCCTACTTACTATCAAAAATAGGGTAGATAATACCTATATCCAGCAATGTGAGTACCTCTTTCTTCATTACCTCCTTGAGAGTTGGGCTAAGTCATCTCTATGGTTGTACTATGGGATTGCACTTAACCTCCAGCAATATCTTATGGGTGCAAATTAAGGGATTGATCCCCTTGATATCAGTAATGGTCCACCCAATGGCTTTTTTATGCTCTCTCAAAACTCTTAGAAGTTGTTCCTCTCGATCACGTATCAAAGAAGAGGACATAATTATTAGCAAAGCATCATTGTTCTAAGATAAGCATATTTTAATGACTAGGTAATGGTTTAAGTTTAAGTACCGAGGGTTGTATCAATGATAGGATTGGGTTCTTCTCACTAGTACCTAGCTCTTCTTAGTATCGAGCTTCAATTTTTTACACATGTTCCCTACATTCTTCCTCAGGCTCGTTATCATCGCTCCAATCATCCAAATCCCTGAGAACTGATTCCATGGTATCCAATCCTGCTTTCTCTTTTATAAACTCATAGGTAATCTCATTAATAATATCAATAGTGTAACAAGAATTACAATCATCAAGTTGCTTTATGTCTTCATAAACATTAAAAGTTACTTAATCTTCCATAACTCTTAAAGTAAGCTTACCTTATTCCACATCTATCAACGCCTTACCTATTGCAAAAAATGGTCTGCCAAGGATCATTGGTACCTCTCTATCCTCTTCCATCTCCAGGACGATAAAGTCAATTAGAAAGATAAATTTGTCTACCATTATCATGACATTCTCTACAATATCCCTTGGGTATTTGATACTCCTGTCAGCAAGTTACAAGGTGACATGGGTCTCCTTGCAATCTCCAAGTCCAGCTTCCTGAAAATAGACAAAGGCATTAAATATATACTTATACCTGAATCAATAAGAACTTTATCAAAATGAAAATTTCCTATAATGCAACGAATAATAAAACTCCCCAAATCTCCTTGTTTTCTAGGCAGGCTAGATAAATTTTTCTAAAGGATCGTGGAGTACTCCCCTATAAGCATCACTAGTTCATTCCCATCAATCTTCAAGAATTTAGCATAGGAAGGCATCTGCTGAAGTGCTTCTGTAAAAGGGATGTTGATCTATAGCTTCTTGAAAACATCTGGGAATTTGGAAAATTGGGCATTTAGCTATTGTTGCTTTAGTCTTCCTGGGAAAGGGACTAAAGGAAAATACAGTTTCATTTTCTAATCAACTCCTTAAATCTCTCTCATGCCTCATAAAGTGACTCACCGCTAAACTTAGTAAAGTTGGTGATATCGTTCCTCAGTTTTGCGGTCTTAGTTAGTAGGAAAAATCTCCTTAGAAACTTCAATGAAAGATCAGCTTAGGTGGTAATAGACTCTTATGGTAGTGAATGAAACCATGCTCTAGCTTTATCCCTTAGTAAAAAGGGAAAGAGTTGTAATTTGATAACCTCCTTTGTAACGTTGTTCATCTTCTCTATATTATAGTATTGGACAAATTTTACAATATACTTGTTAGGACTTTCATTAGGATAACCTCCAAATTGATTTGTCTGAACCATCTGAATGAGGGAAGGTTTCAACTCAAAGTTGTTGGCCTAAATGGTAGGCCTCCTTATGGTAGAACCCATAACTATAAGTACCGTATAGTCCCGAAGTGCTTGTCGGACTCCCTATATTTGATTATCATTCTCATTGCCTGCCATCTCTTCTCTCCTTCTTCTGTTCTCTAGTCTTAACTGATGTAAAGTACGCTTTATTTCAAAATCTAGTGGTAAAATTTCAGCACTTCTACTCTTGTGCATAAAACACCTACAAAGAGAACAAGAAATAACACACATCGTCGAGTGCGCCTAAATTACCAACATAACTAAAAGGTTTAATATTTCCAATCCCTAACAAAGATGCCAATAACTTGATCCACTTGAACTATATATATATAATTAAAGAGCGAATACTCCAGCAAGTATATTGGGTTGGAATCAAGTACTATAGAGTGAGTAAGGTTGTCAATTCATCAAGGACTAAGAAAGTACTAATCCTATACTAGTTCTTATCAATATTCAAGCAATCAAAATTAAATTATGAATTAACTAATTTCAAATTACCTCGAAACTATCAAAAAGAAAATTACTATAAAATATCTAAAACTAAGCAATTAATTGAGAATGTAGGAAAAACAAAATCCAGCCTAGTTGTACAAATCAAATTGTCATCATGTTATATAGATTAATAGCTATACAGTCATTCAAGTGAAATTATCATGCCTTAAAACTTAAGAATTTGAACCTCTAATTAATCAATCAACTTTTGTATCTCCAATTAACAATGGACTCTAAATTATAATCATACTTCTCCCGATGCTATGATCATCTAATGTCCAAAATCAATTATCCCTAATGTCTTAGCAAGTAATTAACTCAAATCATTGTATTAATCCTTGGACAATTTCTAACTAATCTAATTAACACCTCTCCTACATTAGCTAATTAGTTTAATTAAGAATTTCTAACAAACCCTATATCAACTCCCATATCAATAGTGTTTCTAACAATTATAATCAATTAGATAATTATAATTGAAATCATAGGAATTACAATCATGAATCATCTATACATCTATAAATCTTATAACATGAATAAAATTATCATCTCAATTACCTAGGTTTTCATCAATTCCCACAAATTAAACTTAGCCAACCATGGAAATTAAAGCAAAAGCATAGATAATAATTGAATTTGCAAAGAAGTTCATAATTAACAATAAGAATAATTCACAAAATTTCATAAATGTAAATAGAATAGAGATCGCCAATTCTATAATTATAATGAGTAAACTTTAATTGCAACTCCAAGGTTAATCTCCACAGCAAAAGCGAAGTCTTCTCAATGATCCAAGAAATTTTAAAGAAAAATTCTTCTAAACTATCTACTACTGTTCTAAGACTCTCTAATTCTAAAGAAGATATAAAAGTCCATTTAAACTATGAAACATACATCTATTTATTGAGAAAATTAGGGTTAGCTTTTGAATAGATTTTTTTCTTCATAAAGGCTGGCGGTGTAGCTTCCAACGCTGGCAATGTTGACATCCAAGGCCACTAGTGTAAAGTGTAAGCTAGCCCAAGTCCAGATGCCTTCAATTCCAATGTACCATGGCTCAATTCGGGCTTCATTCGCATGCATAAAACTCCTCCAAATTAACCGTATTTCCACTCTAAATCCTCCAATACATGAAATGTCCAAATGAAAATACTTAAGTACCAATTCTTAATGATTTCTATAAAATCAATAATAATTCTATCTAATTTGCACATTAAAAACATGAATAAAATATGCCTTTATCAATCCCAATCAAGTAGATTCTTCCCAACAGTAGCTCGAAGGAGATTGCTTATCATTTTATTCATAACCTTTGTTTGGCTGTCAGTTTTTGAATGACAAGAAGTACGGAACATAAGCTTAGTGCTGAACTTCTTCCATAATATTCGCCGGAAGAAGCTCATGAACGTCAAATCATGATTTGATATAGTACTTCTTAGGATTCCATGCAAGCATACGATCTCCTACAAAAAGAGGTTAGTAACAAATAAAACATCAATGGTTTTGTGGCAAGGGATGAAATGGCTCATTTTGCTAAACCGATCAACCACCTTCATAATAGAATCATGTTTCCGAGGTGTTCTAGGTAGGCCAAGCATGAAATTCATGCTTAGATCAATACATGGTCGTTCAAGTATGGGTAGAGGTGTATATTCTCCATATATGGTTCCCTTCTTCCTTTAGCTTACTTATACACTAGATAACATTTAAGAACCTTATATACATCCTTCATCATCCTAAGCCACTAGAAATGTTCTTTCAATAGCTCGATAGTTCTCTTCTCGCTAAAATGGCCAACTAAGCCCTTAGCATGGGCTTCCCAAATAAGTAATTCCCTAGCAAAACTACTTGGTACACAAACTTGGTTTCCCTTCATTATAAATTCTTGGTTCAAATAGAACCCATCCACTACTCTTCTAATATTGCAATTGGCCACTAAGGGTCCAAAGTACGGATTATTTTCATATTGATTAGGTAAAGTACCAAACTCAAGTATTCTATCCTATAATGTCGTAATAGAAACATGCCCCATGAGAAAAGGCGATGGCCACAAAGTTATAACTTCCTTTCTTATACCTAATGAGGTAGCAAAAGGTTTCTAGGTACTATACTTAATTAGCATGGAATCAAGAGAGTTTTCTCTATCCTTTGAGATGCTTGAGAGATTCACAATTTGTGTGGATAATGAACTCTCTCAACAATAGAAAATGTTGTTAGTTCTAAAGTGCTTAAACAAGGGCATAAAACTCCTTGTCACATGCTAAGTAATTTAGTGTAGCACCTCCGAGCTTCTCATTAAAATATGCAACTAGTCAACGCCCCTACATGAGAGCAGCTCTAATGTTGACTCTAGATACGTTACGTTCTAGCTCAAAAACCTTGCTAAAGTCAAGCCGTATTAGCACTAGGCTAAAAGTTAACTTGGATTTGATCTCCTTAAAACTCTTCTAAGCTTTCTCAAACCATCTGAATTCAAAGTTCTTCATAGTCAGGTCAGTTCGTAGGGTAGCTATGAAACTAAAGTTTTGAATGAATTTTCAATAAAACGAAGATAGACCACAACAACTCCTCACTTCGGCAACACCGATTGGTGTCGGCCATTTGAGAATGGCTCGAACCTTCTCATCATCAACCTTAACACCTCCTCCAAAGACAACATATATAAGGAATACTACCTCATTTTGACAGGACACGTATTTCATCAAAATGCAAAATAGTCATTCAACTTAGAGGATATCAAATACTGACTGCAAGTTCTTGACATAAGAGTTGAGGTCAGCACTATATATTAAAATATTGTCAAAATAAACAACAACACACTTTCCTATCAAGGATCTCAAAACATGATTCATAAATCGCATAAAGTTGCTTAGCACATTAGTAAGCCTAAACAGCATCACCAACCACTCGAATAGACCATCCTTTGTTTTGAAAGAAATCTTCCACTCATCTTATAAATCCCACAAATCTAGCTTTCTAAGTATAGAATCAAACGCTCAAACTATAAATGATTTCCTGAAATTAATAAAGTTAGTAAGATTTAAAACTGATTAAAATCTCAATTTAAAACCTAAAGTGAATATGAAAAACCTTAAATTATCAATTGAACCCCTAATCACAGACGAAGACCTTAAAACCTCAAGTATATGTAACTGCAAAAATTAACCTCAAACCTCATCAAAACCCTAAGATAATAATCGAAAACTTAATTGCGTATGAATATATTAAACCCTAAATGTGTAAAAACACTAGAGATTGTACTCAGAAGTAATAAAAACCCTAAAACTATCACTTTAAGGATACAAAAGCATTAATCCACCATAATTTACCCTAAAACCCTAAGTGATAATATATCCTCCATATTTTTCCATTTCATTAGTAAATGACTAAAGATAACTCTCAATCATGTATAAATATTTAGAATACTTAAGTGATCCCTTAGAAACTAAGATATTGCATTTTAGATCACATTCATCTTCTAAGTATATAACTAGGTTAATATTATATAGAGTTAGGGGTTTAGTTGATGCTTAGGTTAAATGTAGTAAACCTTAATATCCTAAATGATACTTTTTATGACAATCACATAAAGTGGCATACCAAATGATGTTTCTAGGATATAAATACTTGGAGAAATATCTCATTACCTATTTTCACTAATTATTTCAACAAACCCCACATTTCCTTAATTTTTCTCTTAATTTTCCTTAATTACTACATTATGTATAATAAATGGCATATGCTTTTGGAAAGTTGGCCAAGTCAACACATGTTGACTAAAGTCAACATTTAGAAAAGTCAACAAAATATCACTTTCACTTAAGAAAGTATCTCTTCCTTCTCATGATTTCTTTTCTTTTCTTTTGGCTTTTCCCTTCCTTTTTCCTCTTTTGCCGTCCACTTCTTTCCCTTTCTTAGACCCCACTTGTTTTCCTTTTCAAAAACAAAAGAACATAAAACAAAGTCCCTTTCTTCTTCTCCTTTCCCAACCGTATCTTCCCTTTCCCTTTCACTCTTCTTTACTTTTCAACTTTGCATCCATATTCAAGAGCAAATTATGGTATGTTCTTACGTTACTATGTCTTACTTCATATTCTTTACTAGTTAGATGAAGAGTTAGGTTAGGTTAAGTTGTTATGTGTCATGTATATATATGTTGATTAAGGCTTAAAGTTTCAATCTTTATGTGTAGAAGAGGAGGAATCTTTAGACAATGGAAGAAGATACATGTGTACATGTCTTTAAGTATATGTACATAAGGGTATACTAGAGAAATACATGTATAAAGCCCTTTGTACATAAGTATCCATTATGTGTATAACCTAAAATAAGGCATATACTAATTATACATACATATAACATGCTAAATATACCCTTAAAATATAAAAAGATGAAATTTGAAAAGCTTTCTTAAGAGGGTAAATAAGGCATACGAAAATACATATGCCACCGTATATGTATATAGGTATATGTATTAGTATATGTATAAGTACATAAGTATACATATTAGTATGTTAGAAGTATAGGTATGTATATAACATATGTATGAGTACATAAGAATATACATACATAAGGATATATATATATTTATATGTAATGAATGATTACATAAGCCATAACATCATCAAAAGATTACATAAGCTATGACATAAGCAAATAATGACATAAGCGATGACACAAGCGATTGATGACCTAAGCGATGACATAAGCATAAGCTTGTAAAATAATAAATTATAAGATTACATAAGAATATAACCTATACATGTATACATGTACTTAGGAGTCGAAGATCCTTTAAACCGTAATACACTTCCTAAATTGAATTAAACTTAATTAAGTACATAAATTAGTAATACTAATGTAAAATTTCCTAAGTATAAGAATCAAATAGCTAATTCAATCATTAAATACTAAACTAAGATATAAACATAAGCAATAAAAATAATTAAACTTCAATAAGATAAAATTTCAATAAATTTAGCTCATATCACAAAACACGAGTCTTAACGTCCAAAACGGACATCACCGTATGAACATGCGTTTGAAAACGATGAAAAACGACTATAAGTTCGCAAATATTGGAATTAGAATGAAAAGTTACTAAATACATAAAGGAAGTCTCATAACTTACAAATATAAGAAAATAGTTACTATTAACCCTATTGAGTATGGTAAACCCTATATACATTATACTTGGGTTATATTGAGGGAACTAGATAAACTACAGTAGACTTTTAGTTAACTAAGGAGTTTGACTTCTCAGAATACTTATAAGTTTTACTATTTTGATTTAAGCGTTCAATATCAAGTTCTGGAAACCCTAAAGGCTTGGAGAATGAGCTATAATCCAGGTGAGGAAGTTCTAATGACCTGCTACTTGCTTGTGCATGTTTTTTGTAAGGTTTTGCTGCTTACTCTTGCTTATACGTCTAAATGATTGCTTTGCTTGTTTGCTATCATCCATGTGATCACCTTTTTCCATCTGTTGGAAAAAGCTTTTCTACTCTTAAACATATTTTTGTATGATCTCTATAAGAGCTCGTAGAGCCATAAATAATATTTTAGTGTTAAGGCAAAGCTAATATAGGATCTCTAATTAATAGCGAGAGGACTCGCTTTATTGTGCCTATAAGGCCTTAGATAATTTTGGTTGCAAGAGGACTTGCATGTTTGTGCCTAAGGGGCTTTAGATGGTGGATGGTCCTAGTTTGGGATCCACCTATTTGGATTGGAACTTTTCTTTCTTGACTAGGGTAATAGTCAAATGTTTCCTAGAGGTGTGGTGCTCCTAGGTAACCTCATGCGGGTAAGTTGAGGTGCCCTGTATAGATAAGTACAGGGGATAATTGAAGTGTAGATAACGTAATTCTACACCTTCCATAATTTCGGACTCCTTTGGATGTGTTTCTTGCATTCATTTTGTATGTAGATAGCTTACTTGCATGTGTAATAATAATGTGTGATAATTTGCTTAAACGGTGGTGGTAAAGGACGAACTCACTGAGCTGTTTCATACTCATTCCCCCTTAGTTTCCTTTATAGGTTTACTTACGATGGGATTGGGATAAGTCTTAAGTGCTGCGCTTCTGGTTCACTAACATCATAGTAGCTGGAACTCTCGAATATACTCTAAGCCCTGCTTGAGTTCCTAAAGACATCAAAAGGTGTCTTGCTCATAATGTTCTGGCACAAATATACTCTTCAGAACTCTCTTCATTTCATTCTAGGTTTGGATTTCACATCGGGCTTGCTAACATACCTTTTTCAATTTCTTCCGCCACATTGCTATATACCTAAAAAGTTTTAAAGCAACTACTCAAATACGTACCGAGTCCTTATAATCATAGAAGTTAAACATCTTTTCAATCTTCTCCTCCCGATCTAGGTAATCATCAGCATTACCAAACTCATTAAAGCTTAACACCTGCACTTTAAGATGTTCAGTTCCTTTAAGAGCACAGAGCTTATGCTATTCGAATCTATCATACTACTCTTTGTCTACCCCATATCCTTCAACTTCATCTAATTTAAGTCTCCTCCTTACAAACCTTTCAACATGTTGGGGTAAAGCTAGGGTCACATTAACTAGTACAGGTGCTCTCTACTTAGCTACTTATCTTCTTGGCCTATCCCTCACATCTCGACCTCGTTCATCAACTCTCTTTATAACCTTAGTCTCTACTACCCTTTGTATATATATAGCTAGGTTGGCTACAATAGCAATAAGGTCTTACAATTGCTCGTCAATAATTCACGGGATTTGTTGAAAATATAACCGCAACCATGAGCATCACTTTTGACCTCATTAATCTCTTCTTGAACATTAGGATACAAAATTTTCAAAACAAACTTCAAGGAATCTATTACTCAATAGAAGATTTCACACAACTTGATAAGATGATATCGCATAGTGACTTTAAAACTTGCTCTATTTTTCCACTAGTAAAATAGAGTATAACAGAACATACAACTATAATAAGAAGCAACTACTACAATATTTAGCTTGAGGTTACAACTGAAAGCTAAATATTTCTGATGCTAGGATTATATGATGTGCCTAATAGCTCGGTTAATCATTAGGGCTTACCATAAAAGGTACTAACTAGGTGGATCCTTCAAGATATAGAAGAAAGAAAACGTAGGTCAGCAAACACAGTAGCTCCCACGAAGTTGATCTCTTGATATGACTCATTAAGAAACACTACACGACTTAGTATTTCACTTAATATGACATACAAGCAAATATTAAGGTCCCACTCACCACTAATTTCAAGCTACTTAGCACGATTAGATAAGAGTATGAAAAGGATATACTCGAAGAATGGTATCTCGCACGAACAAGAATATTCATTAATAATGTTTTATAAGATGCTTACAGCTACTATAAAAAGGACTATTTATAGTAAGTCCTTCAGGGAAAGAATATAATAATGGAAAATTACAAAAAGGGTAACGTAAGAAGAAGATAGTACAAATGTCAAAAAAGACAAACAAGAACATTGTACAAATGTTAAAAAATATAGGATAAGTGGCAGACTGTCAGCAGGTAGCGCTTTGGGAATCTTAAGGCATTGTAGCTGAATTGAGCTGATGTTTAGGCTGTTGTTACTGAGTTATGCTAAAAGTTGTTGAGGTGATTGAGTGAGGCTACAGCTTGGTAGGATAGAAATGGAGAGCACAGTGTATAAGGACCTCAAACTCGGCACTCGGTAGGTCGGCAACTAGGCAAGAGTCCGAGTAGAGTAGAATGTATCCAAGCTAAGGCCTTAGAGAGTTCTTCTACAGCTCTTCCATGTACTAGAGCTTGTCCTTAGTAGGCTAAGAAGATAGGATCCTCCTTGTAAGAGATTGTAAACCTCGGATGTGAGCTCGAGTAAAGGGTCCAAAGGTTGGCACTTGATCACCACATTTTTCCACTCAAACCATTTTTCCCTTTTCTTCAACAACTTCAAAGGACTTGACCATGCTATCGTAAATCCTCATCTAAGGCTCATTGTGTGTCTTTGTGTTGCTTGCTACATTAGAAGAGAGGAAATATGTTTTTGAGAATGATTTTATAAGGGATGAACGATAAAAGTGGCAATTCTTGAAAATTGGTATTTAATTTGATATTTTACATTTTTTGGTTGTATAGGCATAATGATTATGAATATGATAGCTATCATGTATGTCATGAGGAAATAGAGAAGTGAAGGGTCATAACCCTTGAGCTTGAAGCTTAGGCTTCCCTTAAGACATAGCCCAGCATATATGCATAGAAATAAAATTCTCAAAGTACGTAGGAAAAGTTCAATAGTTTGGTAATTATGTTCCTTTAGGAAAGCACAAGCTTAGTCACTTGCTTACTCCAATAAATGCTATAAATTTACTTTAGTACTACTCCCACATTCAAGTTATCAATTATCATAGTTAGAGGGAAAATGTTGATAGTAGATTTTCATCCCTATGACCAACTGCTTGGTATAATGCCAAGCAATTCTAGGTCAGGACTTACTCTAAGCACAATGACTACACTCCTAACCATGCCTTACCATAGCCTTTGTTTGACTAGCACCATTAGATTGCCATTTTTACTACCGACATTTTGCTAAAGCTCAATAGCTTGCTATACTTCTCCTTATCGATATTTTCAAGGGCCAAATGACTCGGGCCTTACTAATAAAGTTTAAATATTCAAATTTCAGGACATAGGTGTGAACAACTCGATAGTTTCTTAATGATAACTGCTAAACCGCGCACTTCTTCCCATGATTTGCACATGAATAAATTTGGGAGATGCCACATGTCACTAATAGTTCAATTTCTTCCCAATGTAGTTATCAAACCAGGGTCTATAAATATGGGTAATCTACCACTTTAAGCTCTCTCTATGCACTCTAACCACTTACTTACTTCCTTTACTCTCTAAAAACTTATCTTACGCATTGGAGTGGCTACACTAGACTAACCCTAACAACCCTAAAGCCTTATGTTTACTCTCTTGTAGATCACAAAAACCAAACAAATTTTGACAACATAGCTATCTAATGGTGTCATTATTGTCCATTTCCTTATAGTACTTAGGAGATGATGGCAAGGCTTGAGTAGTTGTTTAACCTCTGATCTATATGAAGTTAGGCTTAAGGGCCTATTGATTGATTGACCTTTGTCACAAGAGAATGAATTCCTAGGTAACTTCACCTTCATATGCTCATACATCTCAACCACTTGATTTAACTTAGAGATCCCAATGAATCTGTAATTATAATTTAAGGATCACTTTTCTTGACTTAACTGTGCATCCTTTCTATAAATACACCAATCATCTAATCTTTTTTTTTCCTTAGTATCATGGCTTAATCCCAAGACTTTGTCTATCTTATGCGTAAGAGTCTCCAATTAAGTGGCAATAAATTCAAACTTATCCTTCTCTTGTAGTAGGCATATCCTCTACTAATCTTTTTTCCTTTGTTTTTTTCACTTTACCACCCAAATGAACTTATTGCCATATCTTCAATTAATTGGAACACTTCTTTAAGGCCTTTTTCCATTAAATTACTCCTTACTACATTTATCATTGACTATAGGTACTTTGACAAACCATTACAGAAAATTTTGACCTATAACCAACTGGTAGTCTATGATGTTGACATCTTCTTAACATTTCTTTGAACTGTTCTCAAGCTTCATACAAAGACTATCCATCATGTTGGCGAAACATTATTATGTCATTCCTCGTCTTCATTGTTTTACATGGAAGAAAAAACCTTGATAAGAATTTCTAGGCCAACTATTCCCAAGTTGTGATAGATTAGGTAGTAGAGAATACAACCAACTTTGAGCTTTGTCTTTTAAGGAAGATGGAATAGCCTTAATCAAATAGCATCCTCAGAAACACCATTTGTTTTCAAAGTCACACATGACTAGAGGAAACTCCATAGGTGTTTGTTGCTTCTAAAGCACTTCCACCAAACTAGTTCATTGCACCATTTATCAATACGAGTTTAAGCTTAAAATTGTTAGCCTAGATAATACGTTATGCTGCTACCAATGCAGAGCCATCCAAGGTTGGTACAATGTACTCTCATAAGGCCCTTTGATTTCCATTACCATTGCTATTAGAATTCATGCCATTCAGTCCATTACCATTTAACCATTGCAAGTTCACTTCATTTCCATCTTGATGTAACCCATTCAAACCATTTCTTTGATCATTTCTCTTAATCAAGTCTTCCATCTCCACAAGTTTTCTTTCTCTCAATCATTTGTAGAAAGTTCTATTAAACTCTGGATTAAACAATTCTTCAAATTCTATTACTCCTCTTCTTTACCTAAAATAATTGAAGTCTTGGAATTTGGGTGCAATGGTGATCCTAGGTGGCTAAATACAAAGGGTTTCAACAATGCCAATATAATATAACATGTGGTAAGAGGTCTATCACTTCACTAACCAACCACTTCATGCTTTAGTAGCCTTTTCATTGATCCCATAAAGCTATAAAAAGAAACATAGTAAAAAGTTCTCAACAAAACAAAAATGCAAGCTCTACGCTAGTTATGTAAAATTAACTTTAGCTAAGCTAAATCTATCCTACTATAAGCCTAATCTCAAAGAGAAACATTTATATAATATCAACTAACTTTCACTTTTCCTTACCTTTCTCAGCAACGATGCTAAAAGCTTGGCTTCACTCCTTACTTCCACTAATGTCACGCATAAATAAAAATTTACCTCCTTTTTAAAAACAATGGAATTACTATAACTATCAATTGACCCACTTGCAAATAAAATAGCTGAATTTCATAGTAGAAACAATGAATGTCACTAAGCGTATCAATTTACTGATAGTATAGGGAGAGCAACCAAGTTCATATTCTATAGTGAAGGAAAGAATAGAGTTTAAAAAGGCAACTAAGTGTTAGATTACCTATACTTCTATTCTAAGTTAAACGAATTACTAAATCAACAAAGTGTAGCATGCAAAAATAAATAATTGAAAAGACAACTAACAATGAGACTGAACATAGATTCTGGCAATTTTCTTGGTAATGGATTGTATATTTCTATAAAACGAGATATTGCATATGAAGCAAATCTTCATCTAAGACAATGATGGTTATACTACTAATGTATTTATAATAGTCTAAATCTAATGTTTATTCATACTTATTGAATTCACTCAACTCTCATATTATGAATCCTATGTGTAATAGGAACATTGAATTAATAAGATTCATTTACACACATTAGTTAATTATCTAAGTCTTGTCATGGTTCTGACTTCTCACTTCTACTAATGTCATGTACAAATGAAAATTTGTCCCTTTTTAAAACAATGGAATTATTATACTATCAATTGACTTACTTGCAAATAAAACAATTGAATTTTTAGTGGAAACCATAAATTCGGCAAGCATACTATTCTATTGATAGTAGAGGGAGAGTAACTAAGGTCATATTTTGTGGTGAAGGAAAGAATAAAGTTAAAAAAGACAGCTAAATACTAGACTCTAATAATTCTACTCTAATCTAGGCATGTTCAATAATTTCAAAGGAAAGAATGAAAATTATCTAAAATAAAGAAAGACTATAATGGAATTAAACATAGACCTTATCAAATTTCTCAATATTGGCATGTGAATCTCTTTATAGCAAAACATATAAGCAGTAGCAAACAATCATTTAAGACCATTGTAGCATTGCTATTAGAGTATTCATGATAGTCTAAACATATATTTTGCTCGCACTCATAGAATTTATCCTATCCCACTTTCCTTTCATAAATTCTGTCATATAGCAACAATATTGTATTATTAATCTCTCATCTACAATATTAACTAGTTATTTGAACCTTATCTATCACGACCCAATAGTATTGTTGTCATGGTAGGTCGCCGTGTACCATATAAAGGTCTATTATCAACCCCCTTGCTGATCATAGTCCTTTCATACAACACACAAGGCTCCTTCCACTATACATTACCACTAGGCCCATAGATAAGTAATATAAAGCAAGTTAACTAAAATTACTTCTATGGTATAAATTAACTAATTGTATGGGTCTCACGAGACCCACACCAAAAGAATATTACAACGGATGCAGATCATAAGGAAACTACAATAGAGATTTTAATCTATGTTATGAACAAAAATATAAAAGTAATTAGATATCTATAAATCTATTATAAAATGTCCTCTTCACTTTCTGTATGCTCCAACCCGTCCTTCTACGAGACTTACCACGGGCATGCCTCGACCCGAATTAGAGAAGAGGTTTTCTTGTAACAACAAAAATCTTTAGGGGTGTAAGCTTAAGCCTAGTGAGATAAATACCCTCATCAGTACCACATGGTAGAAATTTATTAGATGCACAATTAAATTGAATACATGAACAATCAGTATGCCGAACAATCAGTATGCCAAACAATGCATGCAGTGACCTAGGAACTGCATACGACTTAGAATTGCACCCCTTGTAGTCGGGGTTTGGAGATAATTAACTGATCCAAACCAAAATCCAAGTTCTAGACCTTGGGTTTTATTTCATTTGCACTATTGTGCTTAAACTAAAACAAAACTCTCTCTCTCTCTCTCTCTCTCTCTATATATATATATATATATATATGTATGTATACTTTCTTTACCGAATAACAAGTCATATTTTTAAAATCACAAGTCTAACAGTGTGGTGGCCTCCGCAATCTACAAGCACACGCCCTAAGTAGAAGCTACAAGACTCGGCCCCTCGTCGACTGTTGGCGTCTTCCAGCGCTTAGTAAGCCCATTAGCTTAGGATAGAGACTCAATATTTATAATGACATAGCTAGTGCCTAATCCTACAGGAGACACGTCCTCCTATGAGTCCCTTCCCATCTTCTGCGTAAAGCGGCGGTCGGTGTTATCCATATGCAATATGGGGTAGCATGATTCATTTTGATTTCTTAATCGTATAAGTGATTAACTCAATTTTTGAGGTGATCAGACAATTTCATTCCATACAATTCACACACACACACACACACATACACACATACACATACATATATATATATATATATATATAATGCAAACAATTCCCATTATTATATATAATTAACAAGTCATCGCATTCATCCACAAATTCATACACATGCATTTCCCATATCCCATAAGAATCCAATTTCATATATATAAGTTTAGGTGTATCTATTCTACAAGCAAAATCAAGTAAAGAGTCATCGGGAATTTACTCACTCTGCCATGTAGATCAATCAAAGTAATCCAAAGGCTAGTTGTCTCCATACACAGTGTCCCCTGGTCATCAAAATAATATTTATGAGGGATTGAAACAATCTTAGGAAACTAATTTAAATTCCCTTAAGTTATACTTTTGACTAGTTTTCGTAACTTTTTTCGGTTTTTACTTAAAAGTTGAATCGCATATAACTTTTTCACTTTAAATCTGATTTTTATGATCTTATAGTCAATCTTCATCATTTTCAAGTGTACTTTAATGTGGTGAGGTTATATTTTCGAAATAAGGCACGTAAATCTATCCATGAGTCAGAACAGTAGCGATCCTCATGTTTTAGAGTGCTTTTGGGCCTTGTTTAGTAAATGGGCTTTTTGGTAACTTGAGAAATCCTTTGAACTTGGTCTTAAGATTTTATCCTAAGCTCAAAACACTCATTGAGATCAGATTTACAACTTTGATTTATACTCCTAAGGCTAACAACCACTTTATGGGCTCTTTAGTGGGCTTAAGTTGTCAAATGAGCTTGTTTTTTATTCAAACTAAAGTTAGTGACTTTATTAGGCTTATGGAGTCTTTGGTGGATTTCTTATAGGCTTCAAAACAACCTCTCTTAATGTTCTAAAGTGCTAATCAGAATTTTATTGAAGGCCCATCTTAGCTCGTTTTGAGAGTTTTAGGCTCAGTTTAGAGTTTTAGGTTTTGTGTACTTATTAACTTGCTTTAGTTGATCTTTTCACTTTGTTCACTTACTTTTATCATATTTTTAAGTCTCTTTTACCTATGTTCCAAATCTGATCGAGATGATTCCAAGGGGTTGTCACTTGCTTTTTCAACTTGTTTTATCATTTCCTTAAGTTTAGGTGTTGGATCATGCACTTAGACTACTTGTATCCAAATCTTAACTTAACCTTTCTTTCGTAAGATGATTCTTTAACTCATGCTTCGCACAAAGAAATAGAAGATCTTACACTTATTACAACTTCCATATCATAGCTCATATCATACAAAGTTGGTTTCTTCATAAAACTTCATGTGATGAATTTTTCCTTAACTTAAGTCTAAATTTGAGCATGTTTAACTTAATGGAAATAAAATCAACATCCAAATGACTATTGAACCCTCACATCCAGCATGCTCATCTTCCATTCGAGTTCTTGTTTCAAGATTTTCTCAACTTAAAATCTTCCATTCAAAGTCTTAGATAAGTCTCTTTACAAAACACTTTATATGCTCATATTTCAACTTCATGTAAGAGTTTCACGAGTTTGTTTCTTAGAATAGTCTTTGGTGTTATAGTAACTTAAATTATACTTATATCTTCAAAAAATCAAAGTCTCCTAACATAAATACTAACTCAATAATCACAAGAAATACTTACTCGTCTTTAAAGCAAAATACGGTGGTTATGCACAAAGGTTCCACTTAAGCTCTTAACTTTGCTTCTTCTTTTTGCAACCTTTTGGAAACCTGAATTGTTTGATCTTTTGGAATGCGGTTTGTAGAAGGTTCTAATGGTTCTAGAAGAGCTTAGATGTTAGAAGAAAATTACATAAGAAAAAGAGAAGGAAATGCCGTGAGTGAAGCTTAGAAAAATGGGGGCAAAGTTGATTTTGTGGGGTAAGGTTGTTTCTCCTTTTTATGTTTGTTTCAAATGAGAGAAAGAAGATGTGAAAGTGAAATTGAAAGTGAGAGAAGTAAGGGAGAGAGTGGCCAGTTGGAATTGAGAGAGAATGAGTGTTTAAAATGTCTTGAAAGTGTTGTCTTGTAGCTTATACAAAAGTCAACAATTGCAACTATTGATGATGTAAGCATTAAGGGGTGAATAGTGGTGTGTAAGAGAAAGTGATTGATGATTGAAAGACAAGAGCATGGCCCCCCTTTCCTCCTTGTTTAAATTTTCCATTTAATGTCCTTTAGGGTCATGGAATGGTTTTGTCTCATTTAATAGAGTTAAGCATGTGAAATCTTGTGAAAAATTGTCCATATGTAATATAAGTAAATAGGTGATAAGGAAAATGTCTTATCACTAGATTTTGATAAGTTATCAATTAATAAATAATTCCAACTCTCAATTGATAAGTCATCTAAGGTGATTGGTTGGTCTACTTATTGATGTGTAAGAGTTAGACATGAAGATAAGGGCATGGTCTTATAAAAAATTGTTTTAGGGTTTTCATCTCGCATTGTTTTGTGATTTATGATTTGATTTTTATAAAATTGTGAAATTTTCTAAAGTTGAATGAAATTATTCAAATTAAATTATCGATTAATTACTTAGGGTTAAAATTCCTTAATGGTTTTAGGGTTTAGGGTTTTAAGTGACTTTAGAGCTCGCAATTCTTCAAGCTCAGGTTTTATCGATAATTGGCTTTTTAATTGGAAAAATTTAATTCGTTTCTAAATGTAAACTTAAGTTTTTAGTTTAGTTGATCCATGGGAACGTTCGAAAAGTACTCTTAATCAAACCTTAGGCCCACTAAAAGTAAGGTTTACATTATCACTACATAAAAACTATGCTATAATCGATTTCTCATCCTAATAACCAATTTTAGATCAAGTAAGTACAAGGATTGAAGCCTTAATTCTCAAGATTCACTCATCCAAATTTGGAATCCTAGGTTCTACTCTGGGTTTTTGAATCCTATTATGGTGCCTAGACCCTACTAAGATAATAAGGGAGAAGGCCCAACATATGGGAACTGCTATATATAGGTCGACATTATCCCAACACTTGGGTTATATATAAATATCCCATAGATTTGACTAAAATTCCAAGTTTATACTATCACAATACAAGAATATCAATAGCCACAACTACTTTATCATGTTCACACACTGCCCATAACCCCAATAAGCTCTTATCAACAAATTTATGGAAGATAAACATTCAACACACAATACACATGAATATAAAAATAAAAATTGATTGAAACATGGCAAATGTAAAGAGAAAATTACAAAATCGAGCTCCTCAACCTCAATCATGAAGTTCAAGACTTCTTTAACATTCTCCATGGATACAATAGAAATCCACACCCAAACCTTTGAAAATGCGAAAAATCCATACAAAAAAACTATGCTACAAGCATGAAACTACAAGAAAAAGCCATAGAAATGATAAAACTATGCTAAGACTACTCTAGAAAATTCTCCTTGCAAAATGAGGAAGGACTTTTATATCAAGGATATTACTATAAGATGGTAGGTTAGGCTACCATCAAGCTGGTGAACATGTATTGGCCATCGGTCCTCTTGATCTTTAATGAAACTATGTGTTTTGCTTCATGGGTTTAGTATACTGTCATGACATTAGTTAGGACTACTGTCACGATGGTATAGTCCATTCTTTGTGATACTTGTGAAGGTTCAATTTTGGATGCCAGTTTGTCCACCAGTTTGACGGTAGCTCAAGTAAATTCTTTAAGTCTTTTATTACCATAAAGTTGGTGCAATCCACTCTTTTTAGCACTTACATTATTTCTATTCAGGCTAGGATTACCATAATGCCAATAATTCTTGCTCCATATCTTTGTCTTTTCTTTTCTTCTAACTTCTGAAGTAGTAGTTACCATTACATGGTAGTCGGTAACCCTAGGACTTGTACGAAAAGCACCAAGAACTTAAATGTTTCAAATAAACATAACTTGTGAGCACTAAAACACAAAAATTTGAATTACACTTCTGTTGGGAGATTATATGTAATTTTGATAAAATAAATACACTTTAGCTAAAAAATTGAATAAATCACATGTAATTGTTAGAGATATCTTTTAGATATGTGTATGGTTTCACACACTTATTAATACTCCCCAACTTTAGAATTTGCTTGACCTCAAGTAAGCTTAAGCCTCTAGTACATCAATGGGTAAAAGATGGATTCTCTAATACTTAGTTGTTATGTTCATCCTCTAGTTTACACATATAGAGTTAGTGCTTTTTTTTTTTTTTCTTAAATTGGACCTTAGCAAGAAATTCATAGTCTATGAAATTTTAGGTAAATGGTTCAATGTGCCTAATTACATATCTAAGAGAATTAATTGATTATTCTTTAGTTTATAAAGTTAAGCCTCTTATTTAACTCAAGTTAGATAACCTAAGATCAAGTAAGTTGTCACAAAGGAAGAGAAGGACCATTACAATTTATAGATTAATCAACATATATATAGCCCTAATCCTTCCCTTAATCTAACCATAATTTAGAAAAATTGCAAAATTGAATTAATCTTTACTTGGATCCCCTAAGATTTTCAATTTCTTACTTATGGCCAATTTTACTCATACATCCCAAACTTTTTGTTCAGGGAGCTTTTACTCTTCACCTTTTTCTACTAGTGAACACTAGAGGCTCATAAACCTATTCCAGATTTCATTATTCCAGAAGATGTGCCTCGCACTTATTAGTGACTCCAAATTTCCACTAGTGATCTCTTTTTTCTGTTTGTTTTTCTTTTTCTTTTCTATTTTCTTTTTTATTGGGTTTGACCCTAATTTTTGAATTTTAGCTAGATTTCATTGTATTTCTTATTGGGAAATCTTTTTCAAGATCAAAACAAGTTCAACATCTTTTCCAACACTATACTTAGCTACTTGGAAATTCAAGGAGCACAATACTTGAGAATCAATTGTCCAAAGAGAAAACGCTTAACTCTAACTAGTGGCATCTTCTTATTCTCAACTTATGAATCTAGAGTTAAATATAAAGGATAACAATCTAATTCAAA
The DNA here is from genome assembly GCA_024138015.1 of Lumnitzera littorea. Classification (NCBI taxonomy): domain Eukaryota; kingdom Viridiplantae; phylum Streptophyta; class Magnoliopsida; order Myrtales; family Combretaceae; genus Lumnitzera; species Lumnitzera littorea. The sequence continues at coordinate 54,540,639 of JAMXBB010000004.1, read as the reverse complement.
GACTTGGTCCATTGATTCTATAGTATAGTAAAAAGTTGACTCCATTTGATCCTTATTCATAAACATGATAAAAATAAAAATTTCTTGCTCCTTTGTAACATAACTTAGAAATTTCAAGAAAATAGCATAAACTTTGCAACCAAATACTTAGCACAAATTGTAAGGAACCTATAAGGGGCCTAGTAGGATCACCTTAAAATTTTCATAACATGAGTGCACCCATGGTATAAAAATCATCTTATAAGTCAAAGATTGTAAGACTCTAACTAATTATTTGTTACTTGTATTTAATTATATTACATACAACTAACTTACTTAACAAATAGTTAAGAATACTTAATTCATCAATAGTCCATCAAAACCGCAGAGAATCGATATCTCCTACAAAAATAATAAAATAGGAGAGACAATTCTTGTAATTTTAAAACTTACTAAAGATGTTAGATTTAATTGAGAGATTGGTTGTTTCACAAATTGTTCTAAATCAACTATACACTACTCAGTAGTCGCACTCCGTACTTGACTCTTATCTTAGTCCTAGCTATCGTTTGACATGCAAGGGAAAAACTATTAGCGTATAAGCTTACACTTACTAAGCTAATCCCTCTGTCATGCTACATAATCAATTTATTTAAATGCACAATCATATGAATGGATGAAACACTCAGAATGTCAAACAATACATACAGCGACTAATGACCTAGTAGCTGCATGCAACTCAAAATTACATCCCCTATAGTTAAGGTTAGAGATAATTAACCAACACAAACCATCAACCAAGTTTTAGCACCAAGGTTTTTATTCTACTTACACTAATGTGCTCAAAACAACTCAAACTTATACATAATACAACAACTTTACTTTTCATATGAAAATACATTTTTCCTTTTCAAAAGATCAAACTTTAAGTAAAAAATTCCTAAGTCTAACGATGTGGTGGCCTCCGCAATCCACATCACACACCCTAAGTAGAAGTCAAAAGGCATAGCCCTTAACCAACAGTTAGTGTCCCCTAGTACCTAGTAAGCCCAATAGCTAGGACAAAGACTCAAATATATAATAATAGCATAACCGTTGCTTAATCCCAGCAGAAGACTCCCCTCTTGTGAGTCCCTTCCCATCTTCTAAGTGAGGAGGCAATTGGTATAGTTATAATACAAATATGAGAAATGCATGACTCATTGAATTCCTTAATCGAATAATTGCTTAATCTAATTTTCATTATGATCAGACATTTTCATTCCATACAACTTGCATAACTATCATTACAAATAATTCCAATTATTATCTAATTAGCAAATGATGGCATTCAATCATAATATCATACACATGCATTTCTTATATCCCATAAGCATTCAAATTCATCGTATAAATTTAAGCGCAACAATACTACAAACAAAACCAAGCATGAGGTCATCAAGAATCACTTACTTAGCCATAACAGATTAGTGATAGTAGTCAGGAGGTAGGTCATCTCTTATAATAGGTTCCCTTGGACATCGCAAATATGATATTATAAGAATTTGAAATAAAATTAGAAGGCTAACCTAAAATCTTTTAAGTTACATTTTTAACTTAGTTTTCATATTCTTCCTAGTTATAAAACTTCAATTGCATACAACTTTCTAGTTTTAAATTCAATTTTTATGATCTTATAGTTGATTTCCATCGTTTTCGAGTATAATTTAACATAGTGTGGTCGGTTTTGGAAGATAAGACTCACAATTCTATCCACAGGTCAGAACAGTAGTGTCCCTTAGGTTTTAGTCTCCTTTTGGGCTTGAAATTGTTGTTGGGCTTTTTGTTATCTTATGAAACCTTTTAGGCTTAGGCTTAAGATTTTATTCTAAGCTTAAAACATCCTTCAAGGTCAAATTTCTATCCTTCCCTCATGATGGGCCTAAGAGCTCAATTATCACTAAGACTTACTGATAAGGATTAAAGAAATAGCAGTGGGTCAGGAACCTAAAATGGGTATTCAAGATTCTAAAAAAAAAAAAAATAGGTACAAAGAATAGGAAGGTTTTTGATGGTGAGTGTAAATGGATATAACTCACCAAGACAGAAACAAAATCAGGGGTTTAAGCTCGAAATAAAGTTTGATATAACTCATGAACACTAAATGTGGCTCAGGATTCAAATGAGAGTTAGATATAACTCACTAACCAGTCCAAATGAAGGGGTTCACTACAATCCTAAAAATAAGGTTGATAAGAACATGGGAGAGATTAAAGAGAGTAATCAATACTCAATAATCCGACAAATGCAAACTCTTCTAGCTCAAGTACAACCTTACTCGAAAGAGGAAAGTTTCATTCTCTGTATGTGGGGGAATATCTTCACTATCTGTATCTCTATGCCTGTCTCTGTTAGTACAAATGTTGCGATTTATAGCAAATCCTAAACCCTAATAGGAAAACTGTAAATAAAGTACAAGGCCTTAAACCCTCAAGAATCGAGCCCATAAATAAAATGAAGGAAAACATATACAAGAATACCAAAACTGTACATTTTACAAAACTTGGCATGCAGTGACTCAACATGTCCAAGAAGGAGTAGGATCTGAACTAGGCGAGGTCGACAATTGGATGTCCAAGTTTGAGGGGGAGCTCTTGACGTCGCGCAATGCCTAACCCAGACACCAAAGAGTTCGGCCTACAGTTGTCAAGTTCTAAAGTCAATTGTCACTAGTCTATTAGGATAGTGGCGAATGATTCTTCGGATCCAATTGTTCGACTGTGTGATCTCTCATCTTCTCACTAGATGACAAACTTATTGTCGAGTGGTTCCTTTTCTTCCCTTTGATCTTCTATCATTTTGTTCACCTTCGGCGTAAACTGTTTAGCCTCGAGTTAGAACAGGTCAGCATCTTCTTCTAGAGGGTTGGCATCGGCTTCGGATAGGTTGACCTCGGCTTAGATGTAGTCGAAGGCTGATTCCCATCACTTACAGTCACAAATTTAAACTAATGGGTCCTTCGAAATATCAAAGAAAAGGAAAGTGAGTAGGCCTACGAACTGATTAGAATAGCTAACGTAAAGCTATTCTAAGGATATGACAAACTAACAAATACAACACAACTTGACACTTCACTTAATATAACGCATAAGTTGATGTTAAGATCTATTCACCACTAATCTTGAGCTACTCAGCAAGATTAGACAAGAGTGTATGGAAAATGGACTTAGAGAGGGTTGTCTCATAGGAATAGTATATTCAATGTATATTTGTAAGGTAAGATATCAGCTAACAAGGAAAAGGGACTATTTATAGTAAGTCCCTAAAACAACCATACAAATAAAGAAATTACAAAATGGCAAACAAAAGGAGAATTCCTAGTATATACGAAAAAAAAAGGGTAAAGAGGACAAATGACAAAAAGGGAAAGACAATACAATGTTAGGTAAAATGGATAGGTGGCAATGTAACATTGGATCTATACATAGATTCTTTGATCACAAGAAGTGAAGGAATCAGGATGTTGTGGCATCAGGGTCTATCAAGATAGGGAAGGAGTGCAACAAGTGTTGGTAGGGAGTTGAAAGAAAGTACTCAGGCCGAAGAAGAATGTCTTGTCACTCGGCAAAGAATGTCTGGTCAATTGGTAGGAGTCTCTCAGCAATTGGAAGTTCGATCATTCAGCATAGAGCCTTCGGCAAACGAATAGTCGATGTTAGCATAAGAGAGAGAATAGAGTAAGGGATAACCTCTTGGATCTAACAAGGAATTCAACCATCTACCTTTCATGTAGGGTCTCTCATCATCGACAGGTTATTAAGAGAGAATTCTACGAGTGAGGGATTGGAGGCCTTGGAGTCATGCATGTAAACCCTACTTTTAATAGGCCTAAGACTTGATTAGGAGTACCTCCCGAACGTTCCTAAAGATCAACTAAACCAAAAACTTAAGTTTATATTTAGAAACGAATTAAATTTTTACAATTCAAAAGCTAATCGTCAATAAAACCCGAGCTTGAAGAATTGCGAGCTCTAAAGCTACTTAAAACCCTAAACCTTAAAACCATTAAGGAATTTTAACCCTAAATAATCAATCGATAATTTAATTTGAATAATTTCATTCAACTTTAGAAAATTTCACAATTCTACAAAAATCAAATCATAAATCACAAAACAATGTAAGATAAAAATCCTAAAACAATTTTCTATAAGGCTATGCCCTTATCTTCATGCATAAGCCTTACATATAAATAAGTAGACCAACCAATCACCTTAGATAACTTATCAATTGAGAGTTGGAATCATTTATCAATTGATAACTTATCAAAATCTAGTGATAAGACAATTTCCTTATCACCACTTCACTTATACTACATATGGACAAATTTTCACAAGGAATCATGAGCTTAACTTTAATAAAGGTGACAAGACCACTCCATGACATTAAAAGAATTCCCATGGCAGATCTAAAAAGGGGAGAAAGGGGGGCCATGCATTTGTCATTCACCCATCAATCACTTCCTCTTACACATCACTATTCACCCCTTAATGCTTACATCATCAAGAGTTGCAATTGTTGACTTTTTGTAAGCTTTAAGACAATACTTTCAAGGCATTTAAACACTCCTTCTCTCTTCATTCCAACCGGCCACACTCTTCCCCATTTCTCTCACTTTCAATTTCATTTTCACTTCATCTTTCTCTCTTTTGAAACAACCAAAAAAAGGGGAAACAACTTTACCCCACAAAATCCATTTTCTTCCATTTTGAAGCTTCAACTCACGGCATTTTTTTCCTTTGTTCATGTGCCATTTTCTTTCATCATTTAAGATCATCTAAGACCATTAGAATCTTTCATAAACCCCTTTCCAAAAGACCAAAGGATTCGGGTTTCAAAAGGTAAGCAAAAAGGAGGAAGCAAAGTTAAAGGCTTAAGAGGAACCTTAGTGCACAACCACCAAACTTTGCGTTAAGGACGAGTAAGTGATTCTTGTGATGTGTGGATTAATATCTATGTTAGAAGACTTGGATTTCTTGAAGATATGAGTAAGGTTTGAGTCGTTATAGCACACAAATTCGTTTTAAGAAACAAACCCTAAAACCATTACATGAAGTTGAAATATGAGCATGTAAAGTTGGTGTTTTGTATGGACATTTGTTTAATGCTTTGAATGGAAGATTTTAAGCTAAGGAAATCTTGAAATGAGAACTTTAATGAAGGGTAAGCATGCTGGACGTGAAGGTTCCATGATCATTTGAATGTTGATTTTGTTTCCATTAAGTTAAACATGCTCAAATCTAGACTTAAGTTAAGGAAAAATTCATCACATGAAGTTTTATGAAGAAATCAACTTTGTATGACATGAGCTATGATATGGAGGTTTTATGAAGTATAAGATCTTTTATTTCTTTATGTGGAGCATGAGTTAAAGGATCATTTGATGGAAGGAAACTTAAGTTAAGATTTATACACAAGTAGTTAAGTGCATAATCTATCACCTAAACTTAAGGAAATGATGGAACAAGTTGAAAAACCAAGTAAGGACCCCTTAGGATCAACATGAACAGATCTGGAACGTGGGTAAATGAGGCCTAAAAATATGATAAAAGTGAAAGAACAAAGTGAAAAGATTAACCAAAGCAAGTATGATTAGCATAGAAAGCCTAAAACTCAAAACCGGGCCTAAAACTCTCAAAACAAGCTTAGAACTCTAGGATGGGCCTTCAATAAAAATCTGACCAGCAACTTAAAGTACCAAGAGAAGTTGTTTTGAAGCCCATAATAAATCCACCTAAGGCTCCATAAGCCCACCAAAGTCATTAACTTTAGTTTGAACCAAAAACAAGCCCATTTGACAACTTAAGCCCACTAAAAGGCCCAAGAAGTGGTTGTTAGCCTTAAGGATATAAATCAAAGTTGTAAATCTGATCTCAAGGAGTATTTTAAGCTTATGATAAAATCTAAAGACCAAGCCCAAAGAATTTCTTAAGTTATTAAAAAGCCCAATTACCAAACAAGGCCCAAAAACACTCCAACACATGAGGAACGCTACTTTTCTGACCCATGGACAGAATTTTATACCTCATTTCGAAAATCTAACCTTACCACATCAAAGTACACTCGAAAACGATGAAGATTGACTATAAGATCATAAAAATCGGATTTAAAATGAAAAAGTTATACGCGATTGAACATTAGGTAAAAACCGGGAAAAAAATTACGAAAACTAGTTAAGAATATAACTTAAAGAAAACTTACATAGTTTCTTAAGTTTGTTTCAATTCCTTATAAAAATTATTTCAATGACCAGGGGACACTGTTTACGGAGAAGACTTGCCTCCGGATTATTTTGATTGACCCACATGGCAGAGTGAGTAAATTCCCGATGACTCTTTACTTGATTGTGCTTGTAGAAATAGATGCACCTAAACTTATATATATGAATTTGGATGCTTGTGGGATATGGGAGATGCATGTGTATGAATTTGTGGATGAATGTGATGACTTGTTAATTATATATAATAATGGGAATTGTTTGTATGAATATATACATGTGAATTGTATGGAATGAAACTGGTTGATCACCCTAAAAATCAAGTTAATTGCTTATATGATTAAGAACTCAAAGTGAATCATGCATACCCCATATTGCATACGGATAACACCGACTGCCGCTTCACGCAGAAGATGGGAAGGGACTCACAGGAATACGAGTTTCCTGCAGGATTGGGCACTAGCTACGCCAGCATATATATTGAGTCTCTGTCTTAAGCTGATGGGCTTACTAGGCGCCGGGAGACGCCAACCGTTGGCAAAGAGCCGAGTCTTGTGGCTTCTGCTTAGGGCGTGTGTTTGTGGACTGCGGGGGCCACCACACCGCTAGACTTAGGATTTTAAAAGATACGATTTGATTTTGGTAAAGGAAGTATATATATATATGTAGAGTCTTGTTTTGGTATGAGCACGATAGTGCAAATGAAATAAAACCCAAGGTCTAGAACCCGGATTTTGGTTTGGGTCGGTTAATTATCTCCAAACCCCGACTTCAGGAGGCGTAATTCTAAGTCATATGCGGTTCCTAGGTCACTGCATGCGTTGTTTGGCATACTGGTTGTTCATGCATTCATATGATTGTGCATATAATAAATTTCTGCTATGTGGTACTGATGAGGGCATTTATCTCACTAAGCGTAAGCTTACTCCCCTATAGATTTTTGTTGGTGCAGGAGAACCTCTTCGTCAATCCAGGCCGAGGCATGCCTGTGGTAAGTCTTGAGTAGAGACGGGTTGGAGCAATCAGAGAGCAAAGAGGATATTTTGTAATAGATTATAGATATTTAGATACTTTTATGTATTTATGCATAACTTAGATTTTATGCAGTTCCGTTATGAACTGCATTTGTTTGTAATATTATTTTGGTGTGGGTCTCACGAGCCCACACAATTAGTTAATTTATAACATAAAAGAAATTTTAGTTTAATTTGCTCTATATTACTAGTCTATGGGCCTAGTAGTAATGTAGAGTGGAAGGAGCCTTGTGTGTCGTATGAAAGGCCTATGATCAGCAAGGGAGTTGATAATAGACCTTTATATGGTACACGGCGACCTATCACGACAACGATACTGTTGGGTCGTTATAATGCACATGTAGGAGGACTAGTAGTCAACAACTCATTACCTCATGACCTTGGTGCTACGAAAATTTCCTTGGACTCTTAAGTGAGCTTATGTGGTTAAATAGGTTTGTTTTTAATCTAAACTAAAGTTAGTGACTTTGTTGGGCTTACCAAGTTTTATGTAGACTTCTTATGGGTCTCAAAACAAATTTTCTTGGATGTTTAAGGTGCTGGTCAGAATTTCTTAAGGGCCAAATTAGAAGTTCTAAGCTTATTTTGGATGTTTTAGGCTCAATTTTTAGTTTTCGGCTTTTTACACTTATCATACTCGCTTTGATTGGTCTTTTCACTATGTTTGCTTTGTTTTATTATATTTTTAAGTGGGTTTTCTTGTGGTTCCATATCTCATCAGCTTGGTTTATGGGCATCCAACTTGGTTTTTCAAATTACTTCATCACTTCCTTAAGTTTAAGTAGTAAATTAAGAACCTACACTACTTATATTCTAACTCCAACTCAATTTCTTCTTTATAAGAAGGTTATTTAGCTTAAGAACTAAGTAAAAATTATAGATCACATACTTATCATAATTGTTACACCTTAGTTTAAATCTCAAAGAGTGGATTTCCTCATAAAACATTATGTAATATTTTCCCTTCAACTAAAGCTAGATTTAAGCATATGGAACCAAATAGAAGTAAAAGTAACATCTAAATAACCTTCAAATGCTTCACGTCTAGCATGCTTGCCTACCCTTCTTGTACATATTTCATGATTTTCTCAAGTTTTAAATTTCTATTCTAAGTGTTAGGCAAGTATCTTACATAATACTACATCTAACATACTCATATTCCAATATTCATATAAGTGATTCATAAACTCATCACTTATTGTAAACTAACTAAAATATCACCTTATGTCTATGATAATATCCTCATGGAAAACATAGAGCCTCCTGGGTATGACATACTAAAGTACTCAAATTTAAAAAAATATATATATACTACTCATCTTAGATGAGTATGAAAGGTGGTTATGCACTTAGAGTCCTCTTTTGATCCTTGTTTTCCTTTCCTTTTTGCAAGCTCCTTATGATGCCATAACTTTGAGGTATGATGTTAGTTTTTAGGTGTCCTAAAGTTTCCTAAAATGGTCTTTTTGGTAGACTAAAATGGGGTAGCAAAAGATGGCACTTGTGTTGTGAATGTGTATGTATATGTATAGCGATTGTGTAGGGATTTGAGGGGCTTGGTATCTCTTTTTGTTTCTATTTTCAAAGTGTGTAAAAGAGTGCAAAAGATGAAAGAAAACGAAGAAGAGAGTGCTGGTTTGCAATGTATGTGTGAGGGTTCCAAACAAGTCCTTTTTGTTGTCTTTTATGTTATATATGAGCCATACTTTGTAATGATTAGATGATGTAAGCAATAAAGGGCAACTAGTGGATGTAAAAAACAATTGGTTTGATGTGTGATTGACATGGTATGGCCTTCCCTATCCATTCTTTTCAACCGGCCATGATTCGTGTTGTAAGGCTATGGGTTTGTCACATCTTGTTGACTTTAGTCCATGATTAGTTGAGTCACTTATCAATAAGTATGATGGCTTATATGAAGATAAGGAAATTGTCTTATCCTAAGCTTTTGAAAAGTTATCAAGTGATATTTGATTCTAATTCTCAATTGATAAGTTATTTAATGTGATTAGTTGGTTTATCTATCCATAAGTGAGGTAGCTTATAAGGAAAAATAAGGAAATTGTCTTATATGTAATTCTTTTAAGATTTGGTTCTTATATTAATTCATATATTATAATTTGCTTTCTATGGAATTTTATAGTTTTCCAAAGTTGAATAGAATTGCTTAAATTAAATTTTCAATTATTTATTTAGGGTTATGAGTGCTTAATTATCCTAAGGTTTAGGGTTTTAGTTAATTTAGAGTTTGGTATTCTCGTATTTAAGTTTTTATCGACAATGAGCTTTTGAAATGAAGGATTTGGTTCATTTTCTAAATGTGAACTTTAGTTCTTAGTTTAGTTGATCCTTGGAAATGATCAAGAGTACTATTAGTTAATTACATATACCTTAAGTAGTAGGGTTTACACAAATGTAATCTCAATTCGACACAAAAATTGCAAACACATCTTCATTCTACTTCATATATTTCCTATCCCTAACTTTAAATTCTTTTATCACTTCAGCTCATCATCAATTGTAATTTGAAGGGATAAGTTTAGAATAAGATTGCATTAGGGATTAAGCTAAGTTGTTGTGTCATGTTTTCTTTCTATTTTTCAAGTCCTTTTAGAGCCAACCTCAAGCCTCTTTAATTATCTACACAAGAATATAAATTGTCTCAAAGTATCGTTTTTTGCCACTTTCCCAAAAGATAAAACAAAATTAGAAAAAATTAAAAGGAAAGTTTATGAAATTAAATAAAACCCTATGGGTTGCCTCCCAATTCTTGGATTCTAGTCCCTCAACTGAACTCTTCTTCATGGAAATCATGGTAAATGGAAATCATGGTACTTCTTGGTCCATTCCTCTATATCTTTGTCCCTAGCATAGCTAAACATCCAATGGCTATCCTTTGAGAGATCTTCCTCTCCATTCAACATCTTGACTTGTTTTTCTTCAACCATCCTCTCGAATTCTTCTTCAGCTATCAACCTATCCAATTCTTTACTGTTATCTTCTTCCTCTATTTTTTCTTCCTCTATGTTATCTTTTAAAATAAGGATTTCCAACTGAACCTCATCCACCATTCTCTCTCCAATTATCTCAAATTCCTTATCAACTTCTTCAAAGTCTTTGATATTTAAATGATCTCTCCTACAATTGTTACAATGGCACTTAACCACATTTGCATCTTTTAATTTTCCACTAGAATGCATCCACTTGTATGTTTGCAGGTGCTTCTATCATTACTTATTCTCTTGGATTCTTTTATGTATTGCTCAGTAATGTACCTTGCAATCTAGCACCTAACATTTTAGAAATTTGTTGCAACTGAGTTTAGACATCTTTTAGAGCAAATTCTTGAGTAGACAACCTCCTTAGCAGGTCATTGTTCTCCCTCCCTCTTTATCATTAAAAATTTTGTTGGGGTCTTTATTGTAGTGTTAGTAAAGAGGGGAAGTTCTAACCGTTGGGTCGATTGTTTCCATAATTAAAATTAAGATGTTGGTTCTACCCTTAAGTAAAATTGTTTGGATATGCATTATAGTTATTTGGTCCTCTCTACTAAAAGTTGTTCACTTAATTGACTTCCTCAATGCCTTGATCTTGTCTATGCCAATACTAGTAGTAATTGTGCTCATCATAATCAACAATGCAACACTTCGTGCATCTTATGTTTTGGCTTGAGCTTGCATAGGCATCAAACATCTTATTCAATCTATTAAAGAAGGCAAAAACCTATGAAGTTATCGCACTAAACTTGTCTTCTTCTTCTATGCTTACATCTCTTCTGTCATTTGTTATTTGAACATGCCATCTAAAGGAGTTAGAAGCCATCTCTTCCACAAATTCATATGCTTCCTCAAGGCTTTTTCTCATTAAGTTACCTCCCAATGCAGCATCGATCATAGACTAAAAATTTCCTAATAAACCATTATAGAAGGTTTGAACCTATAACTAATTTGGTAATCCATGATGCAAACATCTTCTCAACATTTCCTTAAACTGTTCCCAAGGTTCATATAAAGATTCTCCATCGTGTTGTGGAACATTATGCTGTCATTCCTCATCTTCATTGTTTTACATGGAGGAAAAAATCATGATAGGAATTTCTAAGCCAATTGCTCCCAAGTGGGGATAGAATGAGGTGGCAGAGGGTACAGCCATAAGCTTTATTTCTCAAAGGGAAAGGAAATAGCCTTAGTCAAATAGCATCCTCTGACACACTATTTTTTTTCAAGTTCACACATAAGTAAAGAAAACTCTATAAGTGTTCATTCGAATCATCTAAAGCACTTCCACTAAATTAATTCACTAGCTCCATTTGTATCAGTATAAGTTTAAGCTCAAAATTATCAACTTGGGAAATGGGCCATGATACTTCCAGTATAAAACCATCTATGGTGGGCATGGTGTATTACCATAAAGCTTTGTGATTTCCATTACCATTTCCATTCATATTTATGCCATTTAGTCCATTACCCTCCAACCCTTGTAGGTTCACTTCATCTCCATCTCAATCTAACCCATTCAAACCATTTCCATGATTACTTCCTTGATCCAAATCTTCCATCTCAAAAAATCTTCTTTCTCTCAATCATCTATGAAATTTTTTATTAATCTTTGGATTAAATAATTCTTTGAATTCTATTACTCCCCTTATTTGCATAAAATAATTGAACTCTTACAATTTCAACACAAGGGTAATCTTACATGGCTAAATACAAAGTGTTTCAATAATCCTAACCCAATATGATCTTATGGCAAGAGGTTTATCGCTTCTCCTAAACAATTAGTTGATCCTTCAATAGCCTCTTCAAAAATCCTACAAAGACTCAAAAACAAGCATAGTAAAATGTTCTCAACAAAGCAAAAAATGCAAACCCTATTCTAAGAATGTAAAACTAACTTCACTATAGCTAAAACCATTCTACCTTAAGTATAGTCTTAGAGAGAAATAATAATCTAATATTGTCTAACTTTCACTTTCCGTAGCTTTCTCAACAACAATACCAAAAGCTTAGTTTGCTCTTCTCACTTCCAATAGTGTCACGTATAAATGAAAATTTGCCCCTTTCTAAAACAATGGAATTACTATACTACCAAATGGCTCGCTTGCAAACAAAACAATTGAATTTTAGCGGAAACTACAAATGTCAGCAAGCATACTAGTCTATTAATAGTATAAGGAGAGTAACTAAGGTCAAATTTTGTAGTGTAGGAAAGAATAAAGTTTAGAAAGATAGCTAAGTACTAGACTCTAAGTAAGCCAATTTAAGAATTTCAAAGGAAATCATGCAAATTATCTAAAATAAAGAAAGGCTACAATGAAATCAAAATTACATCTTAGTAAATTTCTCGGTATTAGGATAACTAAACATATGAGTAGTAACCACACAATCGTTTGAGATCATTGTGGCTTTGTTATTAGACTATTCATCATAGTTGTTGTTGGTTGATTTTAGGGTAAAGCTATATTCCTGTAAAAGTACAAGTGGAGGCTAAGTGTACTGATGCTAGTTTGGTGTAGCTACTCTGATGCCTAAGTCAAGAATTATCTTTTGAGAGAGATAAGTGAATAAGTATAAAGTTAAAGGTTGTAAGAGAGTTCTTACTATGATTTCGTTCCATTTTTATAGGTGAACATCAAGTGTTTGAAATTGTAGTTAATCATTGGTCGTAGGCTACGTGGAGATCTCGTAATCAAGCACATTCCTAAAATATAAGAGTAATGGGTGGTTATGTAATGAGATTGTACTAGATTGTAACTGTTCGTACAGCTTTCCTAAGTTCAATTAGGACATATTAGCAAGTCAGCTTCAAGGCCCATCAAGTGGATTGAGCCTTAGTCGATGTTAGCCGAGAGTAGTATTAGTTGTCTTCTCATTGGTTGAATGGCCGAGTAATATTTTAGGGTAAAATCCGATTATCAACATGTGTTCCTCAACTCCCGTGGTTAAGAATTCAACTACGACAATAAATAAAGCTTAATGCTCAATTTGGGCAATTGGATAGATAAGACCAAAATGAGTTTCTCAAATGTTGAGTGACATAGGAAGGTTTGATTTTTATTTTGAAATGCAATGAATCGTATCCTAAGCAAAAGGTTGTAGCCTTTTTAACTTTCTTGTCCATTCACCTTTCTGCGATAGTAAACGCAACAGCCGTCATTATGCTTTAGGGGCTAATAATTGTCAGTAACACGATAATCATTAGATTTTTTACTCAAAACACGTGTCATTTATCCATACCTGATCACTTAATCAAAACTACATTCCTATTAGAAGCGTATTAGGGTTATAAGGAGAGATTGTCCATATATAAAGGATTTTTCCATGCTAATAAAGATTTCTCACTCTTTTCTCATTCGTATCCACTTTTTGAGTTTTCACTTGCTTTTAACATTACATCTTTCAAGTTTTTTGTCTAATTCATGATTTTCTTGTATAACTTCAACCAAGTATGGTTTGAAGCATCATTTGTTGACTTATACTTTCAGATTCTAAAACAATCGTAAGGCTACTTCTCCCTTTCAAAAAAGGAACGATTCGATTTGCTCTTCAAGTAGTTCAGCAAATATTACAATGGAGTAGTGGGAAAAACTTACTCACATCAATGCCCTTCTAATGGATAATTATCTAGATGATAAGGAAGAAAAACATGTTGCCAAGTATTTGTATAATAATGTAGTTTATAGGAGTGATTCCTTGAATGGAGTAGTGAGTGGTACTATTAAGACACTCGTCTTAAAGTATAATAAATACTAGTAAGATCTTCCTAAGTCATGGAATCTACATAGGCTGAGGGAGGATGAGAGGGTGTATTTTCCAACAAATCATGAATTCTACGTATATCTAAAATACCTCGATTTCGGACTACGCTTCCCATTTTGTGTTTTTCTAAAACAATTCTTTAACTATTTTTGAATTGAGCCGAGTATATTTTCACCAAACACTTATAGGCTTCTTGTAACATTCGAGATAATCTGTGAAGAGATTGACATTAGGGCCATACCCCAGTTATTCAGGTACTTCTTCACAAAGAGGTAACCGGACGGATGGTATTTCACAGTAGCTCGACATGGTCGTAAATTCATGGATAGGTTAGAGTCTAAAATCCACAAGTAACATGATAGATTTGTTTCCATTGGGTTAGACAAGGATTTAGATTTTTGGACCTAGTGGACTTAGCCTATTCGTACTAAAGACATCGACTTGATGTCAAATGACATTGCTGCAGCTAAAAAGATTCAAGAAAGAAGAAAGAGCAAAATGTTTTTCTAGGATGTCGAGAGAATAATAAAACAATAGGAGAGTAAGGATCCAATCTTTTCTAATGAAGAAGGTAGGTGTTAGAATAATCGCCATACTAAGTAGAGTTACAAGAGGAAAGTAGTTTTTGTGACTTAGGGGGAGAATAGTTGCCTTTGAGCTTCACTCGGTATGGACCTCATAAGTTTTGATTTTTCTCTCTTTCTATTTATAACACTCCTATCTTCTTATGCAGACGTGGGTATAGGCAATGTGAATGATGCCAAACTATTAGCCTAAGCAAAGGCAAAAAAGCTAAAGCTTGATAAACGTGCCACTAATAAAGCCCATGTTAGTCAGCTACCTACGCTGAAAAAGACTTCTCATGTGAAGGTTGTAAAAGAGGCTACCGTTTGAAAGAGGAAAGGAACTAATTCCATTGCTAAGGAGCAATTACTAAAGCAAATGGAAACTATTGATGCTATACAAACAAAGACTCTTAGTACTATGCAGCTTGAGATGTTTGAGATCATTATGGCTTTGTTATTAAAGTATTTATAATAGTCTAAACATGGATTTTACTCATACTCACAAAATTTTTCCCACTTTCATTTCGTAAATTTTATCATGTAGTAGGAGCATTGTATTACTAGTCTCTCATGTACATTATTAGCTTGTTATTTAATCCCTCTCACTACTTAAACAACCATCTAAAGATTGATTTCTCATCCTAACCAATCTTAGCTTAGGGTAAGTACAACGATTAAAACCCTAATTCTCAAGAATTACCTATCTAACTAAGAATCCTAGGTTCCACTTAAGGTTTTTAAATCATATTACAATATTTATACCATATTAGGAAAATGAAGGGGGGGTGGGGGGTCGTAGTTTAGAGGCCCAATGTATAGGAATCGCTACTTAGCTCAACATTAACCCATAACTTAAGTTATACCTAATTGTTCTATAGAATTAAGTAAAATTCCAAAGTTAACCTATCAAAATACAAGAACATCAATAGTCATAATTACTTCATCATGTTCCCACACACCTATAGGTACAATAAGCTCTAGTCAACATATTCATGGAAGATAAGCATTCAACACACAATACTCATGAATATGAAAATAAACATTGCATTAAACATGGAAATGGAGAAATTTGCATGTTTACCATCAAAATACATAATTATTACACAAATACAAATTAAATAAAAAAATATTACCAAAATACCATTACTATGTCACATCTTGAAAATGCAACACTAATAGAATACCTATGTTACATCTTCAAGATACGACTTTAGTATATTTGTACTTATGTCACATTTTGAAAATGTGACATAACTACGGTATGCAAATGTTAATGTCACATCTTAAAGACATGACATTGGTATAAATAGTAATGTCATATCTTCAAAATACAACATAACAATGGTATTTTGGTAATTTTTTTATATAATTTGTAATGATATAATTTTTTTTTTCTAAAGTCGATAAACATATATTATACCCCTTGGAAATGTAAAGGGAACATTACAAAATCGAGCTTCTCAACCTCAATCATGGAGTTCCTCAAGTTTCTCCAACATTCTCTATGAATGTGATAGAAATCCATACCCAGACCTTGAAAAGTGCTAAAATCCATAAGAAACTTACTCTATTAACATGAAATTACAAGGAAAGGCCATGAAAATGATAAAACTAGCTTAAGATAACCTAACAAATGAGAGGCCATGCCAAGAGAAAACAAGGTTAGCCTATCAAGGGTAGGTCTATGCTTCCAAAACGCTTGAAAACGAGAATGGAAAAAGTGCACGAGTCAAGGAATGAACAAGCAAACCATGGTCAACTCCAAGGATATTATGCATTAAGGAACTACTGATGACTTACAAAGTAAACTTGATATGACACACGACTAGCTTGCTGAGGGTACTTGTTATCTAACCTTATTTAAGGATTAGGATAAGAGTAAAGGGAATGCTCACAGAAAGAGATAATGAACTATATTCAATATCAAGGATGAATGCTATGGCTACATTTACAAGGGCATTTATACCTAAAAAGTTAGGGCATCCTACTTAAAATGGAAAACACAAAAAAGGGTACTATTTAAAAGAGGTGATGTATAAGGAATAATAAAGAGTACAAACGAAAATCAAAGAAATTAGTAATTGGTGCAGTAGATCCTTTCACGTAATGTTAGATATATGGCGTTTAGTTGTTGAGATACTTCTTGCAAAAACAAACAAAGTTGCATGGTCAAGTTAGAAGTTGCCATAAGGGTTCTTCCAAGGAGACATTGGCTTTGGAAGCATTCAAGGGTTCTCAACCTAAGTATTTCTAAGCCAGCGATTGGCAGCAGAGTAGATGATAAGACTAGCTAAGCAATGAAGGAAATATGAATTAGATCAATAGGCAATGGTTGACAAAACTAAAACAACTTGGCTTGATAGGTGAAGTTGTTCGGCAATGAGGATCAACTTGGCTTTGGCTAGAAAGATAGAATTTGCTTTGTTAGTCCTTCAAGACCTCAAGCACGAGCTTAGGTCAAGGGTCCAATTATTTGACTCCCATCATCCCCTTCGAGTTGATTTGGATTTGGGATCAACTCTGGCTAATCGTCACTCTGTTCTCCTACAGGTTAATAAGGGTTGAGGTCGATAATATTGAAAGTGTTAAAAACTCCATAGTCTTCTGGTAATTCCAATTAATAGACATTATCATTGATCTTCTAGAATACTCTGAAGGGACATTCGGCTCAGATAGACAACTTACTCTTTCTATTGTTCAAAAACCTCTCCTTGCTCAAGTGTAGCCATACTAAATTACCAAGCCAAAACTACACTATTTTCCTTCCATTACTCTTCTCTCTCAATTTCCTAGCAGCTTAGTCAATTTACCGTGCGACTTTCTAGTAGATCTATTGAATAGATTGTGCTCGGGCTTTTACTTTAAGGTCTTCTTACTTGCATGGGTGTTGGAGTATGATCAAAGGGTAGCTCTAGGTTGAGGCCATAAACAACTTCAAAGGATGTTTGTTTAGTGATGCTATGTATCATGCAGTTGTAAGCAAATTCCACCGTAAGCAAACAGACATCCCAATCAGTTAAGTTCTTCCCCACTGTAGCTCAAAGTAATGATCTCAAAGTGTGGTTAACTACCTCTATTTGGCCATCAGTTTGGGGATGACAAGAAGTGTTGAAGAGTAGTTTAGTCCCCATAAAACAGCGAAGTCTCCAGAACTAACTTAGAAACTTTAGATCTCCATTCGACACCACACTTCTCGATACGTAGTGTAAATGAACAATTTCTTACAAAAAGAGAGAAGCAATAGTTAAAGCATTGTTAGTTTTTTAGCAAGGCACCAAGTACGCCATTTTGCTGAATCTATCTACGACAACCATTACTGCATCCTTGCCTCAAGTAGTTTGTGGTAATCTAAGAATAAAGTCTATGCTAAACTCAAACCAAGGCTCAATCGGAATAGGTAAAGGCATTGCTTTTCCTTGCTTGTCTCAATACTCAGCCCTTTTACACGTAGCGCAAGCCTTAACAATCTAATGTACATCTCACCTCATCTTAGGCTAAAAGAATCTTCCATTCAATAACTCATATGTTCTCTTCTCTCCAAAAAGGTCTAGAGAGCCCTTCCCCATAAGCTTCCCTCACTAACAGCTCTTATACAAAACTGGCCAACAAACATAGCTTGCCACTTCGGAACAAATAACCATCTTCCATGTGACATTCATCTACTATTCTCCCTTCTCTATAGCGTCTATAGATAGGACCAAAATGAGAATCATGTTGATACTATTCTTTGATGCTTGCAAACCCCAACAATCTAGTCTACAACTTAGTAAGAAAAACATGTCTTCTTGATAGAACATCGACAACTACATTACTCTTGTCTTACTTATATTTAATGATGAAATTAAATCCTTCAAAAAATTTAATCCATCGAGCTTGTCTATTTGATAGCTTTGATTGGCTTGTTAAATATCTCAAGGACTCATGATCAATGTATATGATGAAATCCTTTGGCAAAAGATAGTGTTGCTAGACATGAAGAGCTCAAACCAATGCTAAGAGTTCTTTGTCATACATAGAGTAGTTTAGTTGTGCTCCTTAAACTTTTCACAATGATAGGCAGTAGGTCGACCTTCTCACATCAGCACAGCTTTGATACCAACACTTGATGTGTTACATTCAAGCTTGAACACTTTCTAAAAGTCTAGCAAAGCTAAGACTAAGGCAAAGGTCAATTTTTCTTTCACCTTGGTAAAGCTTCTCTCCTCTTTATCTCCCCATTTAAACTCAATATTCTTCTTTGTTAGCCCAATAAAGGGTACAACTATTGAACTAAAGCCTTGAACAAAATGATAGTAAAAGGAAGCCAATCCATGGAAATTCATCACCTCAACATAGGAAGATAGGGTCGGGTACTCAACAATGGCTCGAATTTTCTCTTCATCAACCATCAATCCTTCCCCACTAACTACATAACCTAAGAAGTTCACCTCTTCCTGGTAGAAACAACACTTCTTCAAATTTCCAAACAATTTCTCTACTTGGGGGACATCAAAAATAGCTTGGAGATGGCTAATATGACTTACTAGGTTAATATTATATACAAGGATATCTTCGAAGTAGACTACTATGAACTTCCCGATCAAATTCCTCAAGACATGATTCATTAGCCTTACAAAAGTGCTTAGAGCGTTTGATAGTCCAAATGGCATTACCATCCACTCGTACAACCATGTCAAGTCTTGAAAGTAATCTTCCATTGATCACCTTACCTTATACGAATCTGGTGGTAACCTGACTTCAGGTTAATCTTGCTAAACATTATAGCAACACTTATTTCATCTAACATATCATCTAACCTCGAAATGGGTTACCTATACTTGATCATGAACTTGTTCATGGCTCTACTATCTACACACATTCACCAAGTACAATCCTTCTTCAGCACAAGTAACGTAGGCTTAGCGCAAGGGCTAAGAGTTCCTCTTCCATATCCCTTTCTTAGTAGCTTGTTCGCTTGCCTCTAGAGTTTGGCATCTTAGTTAAGGCTTATCCAGTAAGCTGGTTTGTTTAGAAGAGCAGTACCAAGTATCAAGTCAATGCAGTGTTAAATGCCTTGGAAAGAAGGTAATTCTTTAGGTAACTGCTCGAGAAATAAGTCCACATACTCATCCAATAGCTCTTTGATCTCTAGAGGTAGCACAATTTGCTCCTTCAACTTTAAAAGTTGCTTGATCAATAGAAAGGTTAGCATGTCAACCTTAATAGCCTCTCAAATCTTAGTAGGGCTCAGAATCAAGGCCTCCTTTGATCCTAAAGATAGTTTAGCTTGCAATTTGCTAACTAGGCTTGGTGTCATAAGGTTCAAAGTACTCTTCCTTCCATCTTTCTCAAACATATATGTTTTTTTTAAACCATCATAAATAACCCTCTAATCAAAAAGCTAAGGTCAGCCTAGTAAGACACGAGATACGTACATGGGTAGCATGTCACAAAGGATTTCATCAAAATAGTTTCTAATGGAGATCGATAGCAATACTTGCTAAGTGACATATAATGCTTCTTTCTCATTCAGCTAATGTAGTTTATAAGGTCTCAAAATATGTAGTAGTAAGAAAATTGAGCTTCTAAACTAAGTTGATAGACACTAGATTAGTGCAACTTCCACTATCTACTATAAGCGCACATACTTACTCATTCACCTTACATGTGATATAGAACAAGTTCTCTCTCTACTCTTCCTCAATAGAGAGTTCAATACTCATGGCGCGTTAGACAACCAAAGTTAACTTGTCCAAATCCTCGACAAACACATCTTCCTCAACCAATTCATCACTAACCCTAACCTCTTCCTCTAATTCCCTTTTCTCCTTAGGTTCCTCATCCATGCTATCTACTTTAATCTTTAAGGCATTACCCTTAATGATCATGGTTCTTCTATTCAAACATTAGGCAACCATATGCCTAAACCCTAGACACTTAAGCACTTGATCTACCTTTTGCTCCTTCTAGATCCTTGTCCCTTCTCATAAGTTCTCTTTGGCAACTCTTGCTCAACAGGGCGACCCTGTAACTTAGTTACTACCTCAGCTCTTCTACTAGGGTTAGAGCATTAGGGAGCTCGACTACCACACTAAACAGGTTGGTGATGTAAATCCTAGAAAATCGATAGTATGAACCCTATTTTAAGTTCGAGTGCCCTAAACTTTGTCATGAGTCGATAAGGCTGGTAATAATAAAAAATTATGAAACTTAATAAATCAAATATAACACGGATAATAAAAACCCTAGAAATTGACCAAAACCTTAAATCCGATTTATGCACAATTACCCAAAATCAAACCTAAACTTGATTGAAACCTTAAAATTATAACTTTAAACCTATAAAATAATTAAATATCACTCAATAGTGATATAATTGCAGTCGATTGCAATTATCGATTAAATCACGTAATTGCGTAAAACTTTTAACGAAATCATTAAAATAACTTGTAAAAATTATAATTGTATCGGGTACCAATTAAATTGATAAAAGTTCATAAAATTCCAAAATTAAATTATAGTTATTATTTTTATGATTTTTATGTTTAGAAAAATTACATATAATTATTTCTAATTTCCTTTTTCTTCCATTTTTTCTATTTTCCTTTCATTCTTTTTCCCTCTTTTCTTTTCCTCTTCTATTTTTTTTCCTTTTCACACGTGAATTCCAGCTGTAAATACAGTAGCCCATGTGTGTAAATTCTAATTACAAGTGTCATACAATTAAGAGAGAAAGGACAAATTAATAAAGTAAGTGTCATATCTAATTTAATGCCTAATCTAATTGGATAATGATCTTATATTTTTTTTTTATTTTACTTGCTTTCTTNCATATTCATGTACACATGTAAGTTATTATATTCTTATATATGTATATATGTATATATATATGTGACGTGAATATGTGTGTATATATATATATATATATAATCCTAGTCTTTATTATATATGTGTACAAGTATAATAATAGGTATATGTATATAAAATTATATCTAGTATTTTCATATTACACGAATTTTTGTATATATAGTTATATAAGTATTTATATATATATATATGTATATTGTAGAATATTAGAAAATAATAATAATAAATTAATAAGTCTAAAATCTCAAAAATAGATAAAAATAAGTAACTAAGGTAAAATAAGCTTAAAATAATAAAATTATCAATTATATGATTTAAATAATTATTAAATCATAAATATACTAAGGAAAAGCTAAAATTAATATTTTAAAACTTTTTAAATTAAAATAATAAATTTTGTGATATTTTTATATAACAATTCAAACTACAAGTCACAACATTCAAAACAAACCTCGCTACGAGAAAATACGCTCGAAAATGATCAAAATGAACTATAAGTTCATAACGATCCGAGCTAAAACGAAAAAGTTATACGCAATTAAATAAAAAGCTCCAATCGATAATTTCGAGTAACTAGATGAAGTAAACATTACAAATTATAATACTAGTTTAGGTTTAAACTTCCAAACTTATAATTTTCTATATTCCTTATTCTCAGGTGATTCTGACCTTGACCTTGAGCTGCCCTCGAATTATTACGACCCTTGAGTCGATTGTAGCTGAATAAGTCTTTCCTAATGATCTCATACTTACTTGTGTTTGTAATTAGCGAATATAAATTATGCTTAATAATTGAATGTTGTATGGGGATAGGTTATGCTTATATATGATAACTGTTTGTTAATAGTAAATTTACTTTAAAATTCGATAACATATTGATTGTTGCATAGTAGATTCACTAGGAACTGATTGTTTATGACCTTATTGATCACTGAATAATAAGACCTAATTTTACTCAACTAAAAAAAGTTAACTTGAAATATGCATAATCATACACCGCATAACTAATTCTGGCTGTCACATTACACATATAGCGAGAGGCCATACGCAGGTTGATTATTTGATTGTTATAGATTTCTTATGGTGCATACGTGCAATATGACCTTACCCTGGCCCACGGGATTACTAGGTGTTGGAGGTGCACAACCTCCTAGCTAATGGTCAAGTTCAGAGGCCTTCGTTTAAGGGTGAGAGAGGGTTGCATGAACTTACTCACAATCATATATAGAACTCGTTTTTTTATAAAACTGAGAATGGATTTACCATTACATTTTTAATTACGAAACGCGGAGTTTCATTATGAAATAAGTTCTAGTATAATACCCAGATTTGACTGTGCCGATGTATCTCTAACCTTAACTTCGAAAGGCATTAAATCTGAGTTACATGCAATACTTGGTCACCTGCATGTATATGTTTGCATACTGATTGACATGCATTCATTTGATTGAATTTAAATAATGTATAACTTGATTGTGGTATAGTTGAGGGGATTATCTCATTAAGCTAGTTAGCTTATACCCTTATAGTCTTCTCTCGCAGGCTGAGTTATTTGTAGAGTCGAGCCACCGCATGCTCGAGGTGAGTTGTATATCAGGGGGTCGATGTGGGAGCAAGACGTGATCAGAGTGTACTCATGATAATTTATCTAGATTATAGATCTGATTATGTAATAAAATGATACTAGTTTGAGTTAAGAAATGCTTTAGACTTCTTATTTGTAAACTCTTATATAAATAGATTATGTTTTATATTTGTAAACCCTACTTTTAGTGGGCTTAAAACTTGATTAAGAATACTTTCCAAACGTTCCCAAAGATCAACTAAATCAAAAACTTAAGTTTATATTTAGAAACGAATTAAATTTTTTACAATTCAAAAGCCACTTGTTGATAAAACCCGAGCTTGAAGAACTACAAGCTCTAAAGTTACTTAAAACCCTAAACCTTAAAACCATTAAGGAATTTTAACCCTAAATAATTAATCGATAATTTAATTTGAATAATTTCATTCAACTTTAGAAAATTTCACAATTTTATAAAAATCAAATCATAAATTACAAAACAATGCGAGATGAAAACCTAAAAACAATTTTCTATAAGACCATGCCCTTATCTTCATGCCTAAGCCTTACACTTCAATAAGTAGATTAACCAATCACCTTAGATAACTTATCAATTGAGAGTTGGAATCATTTATCAATTGATAACTTACCAAAACTTAGTGATAAGACATTTTCCTTATCACCCCTTTACTTATATTACATATGGACAATTTTTCACAAGATTTCATAAGCTTAATTTTAATAAATGAGACAAGATCACTCCATGGCCCAAAAAGCACTTTAAATGGCAGATTTAGACAAGGGAGAAAGGGGGGCCATGCTCTCGTCATTCAACCATCAATCACTTTCTCTTACACATCACTATTCACCCCTTAATACTTACATCATCAATAGTTGCAATTGTTGACTTTGTATAAGCTATAAGACAACACTTTCAAGACATTTAAACACTCATTCTCTCTCCATTCAAACCGGCCACTCCTTACCTTACTTCTCTCACTTTCAATTTCACTTTCACATCTTCTTTCTCTCCTTTGAAACAAACATAAAAGGGAGAAACCACTTTACCCCACAAAATCAACTTTTCTTCCATTTTTCCAACTTCACTCACAGCAACTTCTCCTCTTGTTCTTGTGTCATTTTCTTTCACCATCTAAGACCTTTTAAGACCATTAGAACCTTCCACAAATCCCATTCAAAAGATCAAACCACTTGGGTTTCCAAAAGGTGGCAAAAAGGAGGAAGCAAAGTTAAGAGCTTAAGTAGAACCTTAGTGCACAACCACCATACTTTGCTTTAAGGACGAGTAAGCGTTTCTTGTAATATGTGGATTAGTATTTATGTTAGGAGACTTTGATTTCTTGAAGATATAAGTAAGGTTTAAGTTGTTATAACACCAAAAACCATTTTAAGAAACAAACTCATGAAACCCTTACATGAAGTTGAAATATGAGCATGTAAAGTTGGTATTTTGTAAAGAGACTTGTTTAATACTTTGAATAGAAGATTTTAAGTTGAGAAAATCTTGAAACAAGAACTTAAATGGAAGATGAACATTCTGGATGTGAGGGTTCAAAGGCCATTTGAATGTTGATTTTATTTCCGTTAAGTTAAACATGCTCAAATCTAAACTTAAGTTAAAGAAAAATCCATCACATGAAGTTTTATGAAGAAACCAACTTTGTATGATATGAACTATGATATGGAAGTTGTATTAAATGTAAGATCTTCTATTTCTTTATGTTGAACATGAGTTAAAGAATCATCTTGTGAAAGAAAAGTTAAGTTAAGATTTGGACACAAGTAGTCTAGTGCATAATCTACCACCTAAACTTAAAGAAATGATGAAGCAAGTTGAAAAACTGTAATGACCCTAATAGGGGCTTAGTAATATTGCCTAAAATTTCCATATCATGTGTGCACCCATGATAAGAAAATCGCCTTGCAAGTCAGAGATTGCAAGACTCTAAATAGTTGTTTGCTACAGTCTTCAATTTTAGTTCATTGACTCATTATATAATATATATAATTATGGATATCCAATTTTTCCACAATTCCTCAGAACCGCAGAGAATCGATATCCCCTACCAAAATAATGAAATAAGATAGATAATTTTAGAAAATTCTAAACTTACTAAAGATAGTAAACTTAAATGAGACATTAGTCGTTTTTCGGAGCATTCTGAATTAACTACACAAGCTTTTCATCATACTAATTCAATAGTAGCACTCTGCACTTGATTCCTATCCCCTTTCCCAACTATCGATCAACCTGCAAGGAAAAGAACTATTGGGGTGTAACCTTACGCTTAGTGAGATAATTACCCTCGTCAATACCACATAGCAGAAATTTATTATATGCACAATCATATGAATGCATGAACAATCAGTATGCCAAAAACGCATGCAGTGACCTAGGAACTGCATACGACTCAGAATTATGCCCCCTGAAGTCAGGGTTTGGAGATAATTAACTGACCCAAACCAAAATCTGGGTTCTAGACCTTGGGTTTTAATTCATTAGCACTATTGTGCTTAAGTCAAAAAAAAACTATGTATATATATACACATACATACTTTCATTATCGAATAATAAATCATATTTTCAAAATCCCAAGTCTAGCGGTGTGGTGGCCTCCACAATCCACAATCACACGCCCTAAGCAGAAGCCATAAGACTCGGCCCCTCGCCGACGGTTGGCGTTTCCCGGCGCCTAGTAAGCCCATCAGCTTAAGACAGAGACTCAATATATATGATGGAGTAGCTAGTGCCCAATCCTACAGGAAACTCATATTCCTGTGAGTCCCTTCCCATCTTCTGCGTGAAGCGGTAATCAGTGTTATCCGTATGCAATATGGGGTATGCATGATTCATTTTGATTTCTTAATCAGATAAGTAATTATCTCGATTTTCAAGGTGATCAGACAATTTCATTCCATTCAATTCACATGTATATATAATGCAAAAAATTCCCCTTATTAAATATAATTAACAAGTCATCACATTCATCCACAAATTCATACACATGCATTTCCCATATCCCACAAGCATCCAAATTTATATATATATAAGTTTAGGTGCATCTATTCTACAAGCACAATCAAGTAAAGAGTCATCGGGAATTTACTCACTCTGCCATATGGGTCAGTCAAAGTAATCCAGAGGTAAGTCATCTTCGTAAACAGTGTCCCCTGGTCATTGAAATAATTTTTATAAGGAATTGAAGCAAACTTAAGAAACTAAGTAAATTTTCCTTAAGTTATACTCTTGACTAGTTTTCTAAATTTTTCCCAGTTTTTACCTTAAGTCCAATCGCGTATAACTTTTTCGTTTTAAATCCGATTTTTATGATCTTATAGTCAATCTTCATCGTTTTCGAGTGTACTTTAACGTAGTAAGGTTAGATTTTCAAAATGAGGTATACAATTCTGTCCATGGGTCAGAACAGTAGTGTTCCTCATGTGTTGGAGTGTTTTTGGGCCTTGTTTGGTAAATAGGCTTTTTGATAACTTGAGAAATTCTTTGGGCTTGGTCTTTAGATTTTATCCTAAGCTTAAAATACTCCTTGAGATCAGATTTACAACTTTGATTTATGTTCCTAAGGCTAACAACCACTTCTTGGGCCCTTTAGTGGGCTTAAGTTGTCAAATGGGCTTATTTTTTTGTTCAAACTAAAGTTAGTGACTTTGGTAGGCTTATGGAGCCTTAGGTGGATTTCTTATGGGCTTTAAAACAACTTCTCTTGGTACTTTAAGATGCTGGTCAGATTTTTATTGAAGGCCCAACTTAGAGTTCTAGGCTTGTTTTGAAAGTTTTAAGCTCGGTTTTGAGTTTTAGGCTTTATATGTTTACTATACTTGCTTTAGTTAATATTTTCACTTTGTTCTTTCACTTTTATCATATTTTTAGGCCTCATTTTCCCACGTTACAGATCTGTTCATGATGGTCCTAAGGGGTCCTTAATTGGTTTTTCAACTTGTTTCATCATTTCCTTAAGTTTAGGTAGTAGATTATGCACTTAACTACTTGTGTACAAATCTTAACTTAAGTTTTCTTCTATCAAATGATCCTTTAACTCATGCTCCACATAAAGAAATAAAAGATCTTATACTTAATACAACTCCCATATCATAGCTCATGTTATACAAAGTTGATTTCTTCATAAAACTCCATATGATGGATTTTTTCTTAACTTAAGCCTAGATTTGAGCATGTTTAACTTAATGGAAACAAAATCAACATCCAAATGACTATGGAACCCTCATGTCCAGCATGATTATCTTCCATTAAATTTCTCATTTCAAGATTTTCTTAACTTAAAATCTTCCATTCAAAGCATTAAACAAATGTCCATACAAAACACCAACTTTACATGCTCATATTTCAACTTTATGTAAGGGTTTTATGGTTTGTTTCTTAAAACGATTTTTGGTGCTATAACAACTCAAACCTTACTCATATCTTCAAGAAATCCAAGTCTCCTAACCTAAATACAAATCCACACATCACAAGAAACACTTACTCATCCTTAATGCAAAGTGTGGTGGTTGTGCACTAAGGTTCCACTTTAGCTCTTAACTTTGGCTCCTCCTTGTTGCTACCTTTTGAAACCCGAATCTTTTGTTCTTTTGGTATGGGGTTTATGGAAGATTCTAATGGTCTTAAAAGGTCTTAGATGGTGAAAGAAAATGATACAAGAACAAGGGAAAATAATGCTGTGAGTGAAGCTTTAAAATGGAAAATTTTGATTTTGTGGGGTAAGGTTGTTTCGCCTTTTTATGTTTGTTTCAAAAGAGAGAAAGATGAAGTGAAAGTGAAATTGAAAGGGAGAGAAATGGTGGAGTGTGTGGCCAGTTGGGAATGGAGAGAGAAGGAGTGTTTAAATGTCTTAAAAGTGTTGTCTTGTAGCTTACAAAAAGTCAACAATTGCAACTCTTGATGATGTAAGTATTAAGGGGTGAATAGTGATGTGTAAGAGAAGTGATTGATGGGTGAAAGACAAGAGTATGGCCCCCCATTCCTCCTTGTTTAAATCTGCCATTTAATGTCCTTTGGGGTCTTGGAATGGTCTTGTCTCATTTATTAAAGTTAAGCTTATGAAATCTTATGAAAAATTGTCCATATATAGTATAAGTGAAGAGGTGATAAGGAAAATGTCTTATCACTAGATTTTAATAAGTTATCAATTGATAAATGATTTCAATTCTCAATTGATAAGTTATCTAAAGTGATTGGTTGATCTACTTATTGAAGTATAAGGCTTAAGCATGAAGATAAGGGCATAGCCTTATAAGAGATTGTTTTAGGGTTTTTATCTTACATTGTTTTGTAATTTATGATTTGATTTTCGTAGAATTGTGAAATTTTCTAAAGTTGAATGAAATTATTCAAATTAAATTATCGATTAGTCACTTATGGTCAAAATTCCCTAATTGTTTTAGGGTTTAGGGTCTTAGGTGAGTTTAGAGCTCGTAGTTCTTCAGGCTCAGGTTTTCTCAATAATTCGTTTTTGAATTAGAAAATTTTAATTTGTTTCTAAATGTAAACTTGAGTTTCTAGTTTAGTTGATCCTTTGGGAACGTTCAGAATTTACTCGTGCTCAAATCCTATGCCTACTAAAAGTAGGGTTTACAGTTAGTTTACTTATTCGTGTACACAAATCTTATGCATGAAGATAAGGAGATTGTTTGATTTAAAATTCTTTTGGAGTTTGTCTCTTAAATTGATTTGTAAGTTATGATTTAATTTTTATAAAATTATGAAAGTTTCTAGAATTGAATAAAATTATTCAAATTAAATTCTTAATTAGCCGCTTAGGGTTACAAGTCCTTAATTATTTTAGGGTTTTGCGTTTAGAGTCTATGGTTCTCGTATTCGAGTTTTATCGATAATAGGGTTTCGAATTGAAAAATTAAATTCGTTTTTAAATATAAACTTGGATTCTTAGCTTAGTTTATCCTTGGGAATATTTGCGAAGTTTTCTTAGTTGAATCATAAGTTTGCTAAAAGTAAGGTTTACAATTTATCCATACGTAACATGGCTTATAAGTGAAAATAAGGGAATTGTCTTATATAAAATTCTTGTAAGGTTCGGTTCTCGAATTAATTTGTAGGTTGTGATTTGCCTCTTAAGAAATTTTCAAGTTTTCTAAAGTTAAATAAAATTTATTGAAATTATAATTTTAATTATTTATTTAGGATCATAAGTCCTTGATCATCCTAGGTTTTAGGGTTCGAGTGAGTTTATGCATGTTCTAGGGTTTTTCACCAACTCGGGAATAATTTACTTACACTTAAGAGCTTAAGGATCAATTGGCTTAATTATTTAGGAACACCGCTTTATTATGCAACATATATATATATATATATATATATATACATATGATAGATTAAGAAAAGGAAATTGCTTAATAATATATTTACATATACATATTGTGGGGCTACTTATGTACACAAGGAAAATAATTTTTGTAAATTTATTAATTTATTCCGTTAATTAGCTTAGTTTTGTTGTTTATTATTACTAGAAATAATCCTTGATTCATTTGTTATCAGTTTTATATGATTTCCCAAAATTATTGATAATTTCATTGATTTATGGCTTTTCAAGCGTTAAGATAATTTTATAGAGTTTTAAATTTTCTTTTTTTTAAGTACACGTATGTAGGGATTGGGGTTTTCTTGCATGATAAGGGTTTCCAAATTATATCGTT
The DNA here is from genome assembly GCA_024138015.1 of Lumnitzera littorea. NCBI lineage: Eukaryota > Viridiplantae > Streptophyta > Magnoliopsida > Myrtales > Combretaceae > Lumnitzera > Lumnitzera littorea. The sequence goes on along the minus strand of JAMXBB010000004.1, from coordinate 54,510,925 downwards.
GGGTCTTTCAAGTTCGTTTTAAGTTCCAAGTTCAAAATTTTAGTTAGTTTTCATTTTATGTAGTTTTATTGACTTAGAGAAATGTCTACGACACTCGAATCCGATACTATGTTTAGAAGGTTGAATTTACAGAGTCTATAAAAGCCAAGTAAGGAACTCTTGAAACCATCATGAACAGATCTAGAACGTGGGAAAAAGAAGCTCAAAAATATGATAAAAGTGAATGAACAAAGTGAAAATATCAACTAAAGCAAGTATAGTAAGTATACAAGACCTAAAACTCGAAACCAAGCCTAAAACTCTCAAAACAAGCCTAGAACTCTAAGTTGGGCCTTCAACGAAATTCTGGCCAGCACCTTAAAGTATCAAGAGAAGTTGTTTTGAAGCCCATAAGAAATCCACCTAAGGCCCCATAAGCCCACCAAAGTCACTAACTTTAGTTTGAACTAAAAACAAGCCCATTTGACAACTTAAGCCTACTAATGGGCCCAAGAAGTGGTTGTTAGCCTTAGGAATATAAATCAAAGTTATAAATCTAATCTTAAGGAGTATTTTAAGCTTAGGATAAATTCTTAAGACCAAGCCCAAAGAATTTCTTAAGTTATTAAAAAGCCCATTTACCAAACAAGGCCCAAAAACACTCCAACACATGAGGAACGCTACTGTTTTGGCCCATGGATAGAATTGTATACCTCATTTCGAAAATCTAACCTTACCACATTAAAGTACACTTGAAAACAATGAAGATTGACTATAAGATCATAAAAATCAGGTTTAAAACGAAAAAGTTATATGCGATTGAACTTTAGGTGAAAATTGGGAAAAATTATAAAAACTAGTCAAGAATATAACTTAAGGAAAATTTACTTAGTTTCTTAAGTTTGTTTCAATTCCTTATAAAAATTATTTCAATGACCAAGGGACACTGTGTACGGAGACGACTTGCCTCCGGATTACTTTGATTGACCCACATGGTAGAGTGAGTAAATTCCCAATGACTCTTTACTTGATTTTGCTTGTAAAATAGATGTACCTAAACTTATATATAAATTTAGATGTTTGTGGGATATGGGAAATGCATGTATATGAAATTGTGGATGAATGTGATGACTTGATAATTATATGAAATAATGGGAATTATTTGCATTATATATAATGTGAATTGTATGGAATGAAATTGTCTGATCACCTTGAAAATCGAGTTAATCACTTATACGATTAAGAAATCAAAATGAATCATGCCTACCTCATATTGCATACGGATAACATCGACTGCTACTTCACACAGAAGATGAGAAGGGACTCACAGGAATACGAGTTTCTTGCAGGATTGGGCACTAGCTATGTCATCATATATATTGAGTCTCTGTCCTAAGCTGATGAGCTTACTAAGCACTGGGAGATACCAACCGTCGACGAGGGGTCGAGTCTTGTGGCTTCTGCTTAGGGTGTGTGTTTGTAGATTGCAGAGGCCACCACACCACTAGACTTAGGATTTTAAAAATATGATTTGATTTCGGTAAAGGAAGTATACATGTATATATATATAAATATATATAGAGTTTTGTTTTGGCTTGAGCATGATAGTGCAAATGAAATAAAACCCAAGGTCTAGAACCCAGATTTTGGTTTGGGTCGGTTAATTATCTCCAAACCCCGACTTTAGGCGGTGTAATTCTGAGTCGTATGCAGTTCCTAGGTCACTGCATGCGTTGTTTGGCATACTGATTGTTCATGCATTCATATGATTATGCATCTAATAAACTTCTTCCATGTGGTATTGACGAGGGTATTTATCTTACTAAGCATAAGCTTACATCCCTATAGATTTTTGTTGATGCAGGAGAACCTCTTCACCAATCTGGGCCGAAGCATGCCCGTGGTAAGTCTCGTGTAGGGACGGGTTGGAGTGATCAGAGAGCGAAGAGGACATTTTGTAATAGATTATAGATATTTAGATACTTTTATGTTTTTGCTCATAACTCAGATTTTATGCAGTTCCATTATGAACTACATTTGTTTGTAATATTGTTTTGGTGTGTGTCTCACGTGCCCAGACAATTAGCTAGTTTATATCATAGAAGTGATTTTAGTTAAATTGCTCTATATTACTTATCTATAGACCTAGTGGTAACATAGAGTGAAAGGAGCCTTGTATGTCGTATGAAAGGCCTATGATCAGCAAAGGGGTTAATAATAGACCTTTATATGGTACACGGCGACCTACCACGATAACGATACTGTTAGGTCGTGATAATATTTCTTTATCTTATTATTATTATCATGAAATGATATTGCTTATGCTTACGCAACTCTTGGTTGTTGGTTATTAGTTATAACTGTAGCCTTGTATGTCGCATAAAGGGTTATTGATTATAAGGGAATTCAATCTACAGTCCTTTGTACGATATACGGTAACTGCCACGACTAGCCCCCTCGAGTCGTGATAGGTGAGATTGGTTAGATTGGCTCATTAGGTTGGCTTAGCTTATTCTTCCTCTATCTCTCTATTTGTTCATCAATTTTGATGGCCTCACCTAATGTGGAAAAATGTTGTAATTCCACTATGTCTCAAATATCATCTCTCAATATAGTAAGGAATCTAGAAACTGTCCAAGCTAAAGGTTCATATACATTATATCAAATCAGAAGTATTTGGAATTCTCGAACATACTCATCAACAGTTTGGCTATCTTGTCTTAGCTCTTGAAGTCGAGCAAAAGGATTCTACAGATAAGTATCTAACATGAATCTATTTTTGAGGATTCTTTTCATCTTAAGCCAAGTGCTAACCTCTCTATATCCTTCTTTCCTTCTCATGGCCTAGAAGTTCCTCCACCACATTGCAACATATCATGAGAACTCTATAGCAACAGCTCTTATTTTCTCTCAATCCTCATGCTAGTCATAGTCAAAGACTCGTTCTACTTTCTCTTTACAATCGAGATAGTCATCAGCATTTATAGAACCATAGAAGCTCAAGATTTGAAGCTTTACAAGATTAGTAGCTCAATATACTTGAGCTCACTCTTCTACGTCAACATGCTCTTCTTCTTCATCCTCTTCATCTACTTAACCCAAATCAATCCTTCCCTGTATATGTTCTCCTACTCTTTTACCTCAATTTTGTTGAGTTAGGATCTATCCTTTTACGTGCTGGGCAATTCAAGGAGTGTTCTGAACAATATCAGTAGGCTAAAAGGCTAATGCATGAATAGCTCTAGCTAAGTCAACTATCAAATTGGCTATTTCATCAAACCGCTCATTAGTGCTTCTACGAGTATTTTGGGGCTATCAACCATTCTGGACAATGCCACTACTATCATCTCCAATACCAGCGTTCACACTAAAATCAATCATCCTTTACTTAACCTTGTGTTTACACCAACAAACAACGCTAGTGTTTTTCACAAGACAACACACACTTATGGTTCCTAAAACCTAACTTACTGCTTTGCAGTAAATAAACAATTACGACTTACTCTGTTTTCACAACTCAAAACAAAGTACAACAGGTTATATGCAATAGTAAACCACTACACTTGCTATTAACTCAAACACTCACAATTAACTCTAGCATAACTACAATACACTCTATTAGAACCAATACTATATACTACACAATAATAATCATAGTTGAATATCAACTTACCTACTACAAAAGTCCACTTTAATACCAAGGTAATAGGCCATGCCAAGAGTAGATAAGGTCAGCCGTATTGGGGGTAGGTCAAACCTTTTAGAATGCTTGAAAATGAGGATGGAAAAAGCACATGAGTCAAGGAATGAATAGGCAAACCACAATCAACTCTAAGGATATTACACACTAGGGAACTACCAAGGACTGACAAAGCGAACTTGATATGATACACGAGCTAGCTCGTTGAAGGAACTCATCCCCTAGCTTTCCTTAAGGTTTAAGATAAGAGTAAAGGGAATGCTCACAGAAAGACAATGAAATATGTTCGATATCAAGGATATATGTTGTGGCTACATTTATTGGGGTATTTACACCTACAAAATTAAGGCATCTTACTTAGAATGGAAAAGAAAAAAAAAAGGGTATTGTTTAAAAGAGGTAATGTACAATGAATAATAAAGGGTATAAATGAAAAATTAAAAAAAATTGGTAATTGGTGTAATAGATCCTTTCACATGGTGTTGGACAACTGGTGTTTTGTTGTTAGGATGCTTCTGGTAGAAATAGTCAAAGTTGTATGGTCAAGTTGGAAGTTGCCAAGCAAACATGGGGGGCTTCTGAGGAGACATTAGCTTAAAAGTGTTTAAGGGTTCTCAACATAAGTATTGCTAAGCTAATAGTCAACACAAGCAAAGTAGAGAAGATGGCAAGACTAGCTGAGCAGTCAAAGGAATATGAATCAGATCAACAAAGGAATATGAATTAGATCAGCAAAGGAATATGAATCAGACCAGCATGCGATGGTTGACAGAACTGAAACAACTCAATTAAGCAAGTGAAGTTGTTCGGTAGTAAAGATTAGCTTAGTCTGGGCTGGAGTTGGCTACAAAGATAGAATCCACTTCATTAGTCTTTCAAGACCTCGAGCATGGGCTTAGGTCAAGGATCCAATTGGCTAATTCCTATCAAAGAGGATGAAAATGGCAGAACTAAAGCCCTAAAAAATTTTACCAAAGTCTTGCTACACAATGAGGAAGAAGGACTTTTACATCAATGATATTATTGACAAGACGATAAGTTAGGCAATGTCAAGCAACATGTGTTAGCCATCAATCCTCTTAATCTTTAATGAAATGGTACATTTTACTTTATGGATCTAGTATATCGTCATGATAGTATCTAAACCTATCATCAGGAAGGTATAGTCTAATCTTTGTGATAGTTCAAAAGTTGTTGTTTCGGATACCAACAAGTCCACTAGCTTGATACAAGCTTGATAGTATCTCAAGCTAGTTCTTCATGTCTTCTATAAGTTGGACAATAAGCTAGGATAACCATCAAGCCAGTATAGTCCATTGTTTTTTGTACTTATATTCTTTTTGTTCTAGACATCAGCTTAACGGTGGCTAAGATTACTGTTAAGCCGATAATTCTTACTCCATGTCTCCATCTTTTCTTTTCTTCTAACTTCTTAAGCGTGGTAGCCCCCGAACTTATAAGAACAAGTACCAAGAGCTTAAATTCTTTAAATAAACACAACTTTTGAGTACTAAAGCACAAAAATATGAATTACACTTATGTTGAGAGATTGTATATGATTTTAATGAAAATTAATACATTTTGGTTCGAAAATTTGTTAAATCACATATAATTGTTAGGTGACTTAAATTGGGTCGAAAATTTGTTAAATCATATATATATGGTGTTGTGGGGGTGGGGGAAGAGGGAGGGGGGGTTTTAGGTAGGTAGCACAACACCGCCCCGCTCCCCCCCCCCCCCGATGGTTAGTAACCACCCTAGGTTACCAGTGGGTCACCCTCAAGAGACTACCAGCAACACCTTATGTAGAGAAGTTTCAATTTTTCTTTTTTTTTTTGCAAATTTAAAAAAAATTATTTAATTATTAGTTATATAAATATACACCATATATACATATCTATATATCAAGTATATCATACTAATAATATTTTTTATTTAACATATTGTCTCGACTCGAATAAGAGGAGTCATAATAGTCTCGCCTCGAATAGGAAGAGTCATAATAGTCCTGCCATATAAACTAACCTAAGATGAAAGTTGACTTCACGGCTGTTTTTGTAGATGCAGCCTACACAAAGCGTATCCGACTCAAATAGCTTAAAGCATCTAGTCTAGCACCTGTTAATAACAAAACCTATGGTATAGCCTTTCAAAATTCTCGTGCAAAATAACTTATAGTATGATTTCCCATAATATAGTAGTATTTACATAAGCATATATACATCAAAAGTCCTAGTTTACATAAAAAGTTTACAAAAGCTATAGGTTTTAGAGTCTATATACAATAAAGTAAGAAACTAGTAAGCATCCTAAGTTATCCCTATTAGTTTCCACAAAACCAAAAGGGAGCCAAAACAAAAGTCCAGTTCCTATAGGTCTTCAAGGTCTTCACTCCCCTAGCTTGATGTATAATAACCTGAACGTAGTTATAACATTGCATCCATAACCCTTACTCAGTACCTATAAAAGAGTCTAAAGGGATGTAAGTATAACTAGCTCAGTAAGCTAGATGGAGACAAAAGGGTCCATCAAATACAAACATAGTTTTCAAGCATTTTATTTAAATGGAATGCAATGCAAACAAATGAATTAAACATCACACAATGTTAACTAATCCATTGTGAGGTTAAGGAAATTACATCCGCTTTAACCTAAATTAAGGAGTTTCAATGCAACTCAAATCAGACCAAACTTAACCTTATGCAATGGAGAATACCCTCCTCCTGAGACTACCTTCGAATCATGGCCCTTAACCTTGTCATGATCTCCTCTCCGATCACTTAGTTCGGCTAAGGGTAGGGAAATAACCATTTTAGCTATCCTCATCAAATGGGACAATATTTGGTTTGATACACCTAATCACTCCCCTAGTGGTTTGTTATGCATGTCCAATTAAGTTAAGGTTCATTCTTTGGTTAGCTCCATTTAGGGGTGATCACAAATGAACAAAGGCAAAGCAAATCGAGCATATTCATACAAAGCAGCACTCCAAGTCCACAATTCAACAAAACAATCAGACACGGGGCATGTACACATTTAAATAGATTACGAGTACAATCAAATGTACTCTTAAGTCTCCAAGTACTCTGACATAGTACTCCAACACTCTATAACACATGGATCCCAACTTACCTGCACTTCACTAGTTAACTATTCTTGAACATCACCCTATAGGTCTTTAATTATCCCTATATATACATAATGGATTAGTTTTGATCCTCATTCGAGCCTTGAATCATTAGTATTTAATTCATTTTATATGATTTTAGTTGTTTAAACATAAGTTTTATAAGTTATTTTTACTTATAAGTTAGGATTTCTTAGGTAGTTTACTTTTTTTTTTTTTAATAAGCTATATTAGGTTGCAAAATCCTTTGAGTTACCCACTGATTTTGACTATCACGATCCAAATAGTATCTTCATCATGGTATATCACCATACACCATACAAAAGTCAATGATTCACCCCTTTTGTCAATCATCATCCTTCCATAAGATGTATTAGGTTACTTTCACTCCTAGCTACCATAAGTCACATAGATAAATAGTATCGTAGCAAAATAGCTATTTTTACTAATTAATCAGACAAGTCTTCAAATTTAATCTATGGAACATGAAATTCACAAAATAATAGTTGCAATAATCAAGTAGTCCGAAGGTTACATAAAGTCTAACAACATAAACTAAAGAACTCATAAAGTCCTAATCAATACTAAAGCCATGCCCTCCTTCGCTCCAACCATCAACCAGGTTCTAGCACTTAGGTTTTTATCCGTAATTGCACCAATGTGCACAAATCTACTTGTATACTATACTTATATTTATATATACATTTTACTTTAATAAAGAACATGATCTTTTTAACGTTCAAAAATTCCTAAGTCTAGCGATGTGGTGGCCTTTACAATCCACATCATACACCCTAAGCGGAAGTCACAAGACACAGCCCGTAGCCAAATGGTTAATATCTCTTGGCACTTTGTAAGCCCCTAAGCCAGGTTAGGGACTTAACAATATGGCATAAATGTCCCTAATCTAATCCCTTTAGGAGCCCCTGCTCCTATGTTCCCTCCTTCCGCATGAGGTTACAATCGATATAGTTATAATGCAATGATGTGCCATGCATGACTCATTTTAGTTTATAGTCAAATAAGTATTTATATCCAGTTACTTGGGTGATTAAGCATTTTTCATGTTATAACGACAATATATAAATCAATCATGTAAGTGTTCCTAGTTCATATATCACCATTAAGTTATGCAATCAATCATAAGTCACCACACATGCATTCCCCATACCCCACATGTAACCAATTAACATATTATTAGTTTAGTACAACTAATTATAAGCAAAATCAAGCATAAAGTTATCAGGAATCACTTACTTTGCCATAGTTGCCAATCGTAGTAATTTGGAGGTAGGTCGTCCTAGAGATTAGTGTCCCTGAACAAAAATAAACGTAGTGACATAAGGATTTGTTCTATTATAATGTCACCCTAAGATTTTACTGAAGTTATAATCTTTGACTGAGTCTTATATTTTTCCTAGGTAAGTTAAATCTTCAATAACATATATCTTTTTCATTCTAAATCTGATTCTCACAATCTTATAGTCAATCTTCATCATTTTTGCATGTACTTTCACCTAGTATAGTCAGATTTGAGAGGTGATTCCTATAATTCTGGTTATGAGCTAGAACACTAACACTTCTATTGATTAAGCTTTCTTTTTGGGGTTGATTTTGTTATGAAGCTATTCTTACTTAGTAAAATTGAAACTTTAGTTTGGGCTTAATTACCTTCTTATGATTAGTTTTTCATTTAATATTTTTGGCTTTATTACTATTTTGTGCTTCTTAAATTTTTAAGTGAATTTTATGGTGAAAAATGAGCTCGATTCTTCCATTGGTGGTACTTAACACTTTGGTAGGCTTGGGGAACTTATGTAGGCCTTCTATAGGTCTTATGCCATCCTTATTTTAGCTCAACTTGCTAGCCAAAGGAATTTTCCATAGTCTAGTTATAAGTTTTAGGCTTGTCTTTTGAGTTATTAGCTCGATTTTGAGTTTTAAGCGCTTAACACTCATCCTATTAACCTTAGTTAGTCTTTCTACTTTATTTACTATATCTTTAAGGGTGTTTAAGTGGATTTAAACATTGGTTACAAATCTAATGGGTTAGGTTTATGAGCCTCTAAATCCATTTTTTTAAACTTATCTTCTTGTTTCCTTAACTTAGGGATAAAGCTAATAGAAGTACTTGAACTTTCATATTTATTCATTTTAGTACCTAAACTTTAAATTCATTCATTTTGGTACCCTAACTTTTTAATTAAGACAAATTAGTATTTTTATTATAACAGCCATTATAAAGAACACTTTTTTTTTTTTTTGGTTTTAAAAAGTTGAAGTACCAAAATAAAATAAGAATAAAGTTTAAGCACTAAAATGGAAATAAAATAAAAGTTGATATACTTATATTATTATTATATCATTTTATAATAACGACTGTTATAATGAAGATACGAACTTATCTCATTTAAAAAGTTAGGGTACTAAATTGAATAAGTTTAAACTTTAGGTATTAAAATGAAAAAATATGAAAGTTCAGGTACTTGCATTAGCTTTATCCCTTAACTTAAGTGCTAACCTAAGGCTTTACACTACTTGTGCCTTAACTTAAACTTGTTTCTCTTTGTAAGTGGATTCATCTAGCATAATATTGAAGGAAAAATGTGGAACACATATAACCTTAGGGCGCAAATGCTCATGTAAGGCTTTTATATGATAATCTCTTCACCAATGCTTCTTATCTATTTTGATGCATAAACAACTCATTACAAGTGAAGAAAACATTATGGAAGCTCATACTAGCTTTTATTTTATGTTTCTTCATGTTACAAAGCTCTACATCAATGTGTAATCCATTCGTGCTAAAAGAAAACGAGTCTCTACTACTTAAAGTTTAGCATTTGCAAGGAAACTTTAATAAAAGACTATTACTTGTTCTAACCAAAAGTGCTTCTAAAATATGAGATAAAGTTACAAAAGTGAGAAGTACGAGCCCCATCCATGGTGTTATAAAGTTACATAAAAATGGAATATACTTTACTTAATCGTATGATGAAGATTGACGCCTCCAATCCAATCCCCTTTGCTCTTTGTTTTTGCTCTTTCCTTTTGGTGGCCCTTAAGCTCCTTGGATCTTAAGAATTTGTTGATTTGTTGATGCTTTAGTATCCCTCTCATGGCTAGGCTTAGGGGGGTGTTGAAGGGGTGATCTTTTGTAGCCAAACAAGGGTAATAAAATGGGGTAGTTGGGCATGCAATTTAAGGTGTCTTCATGGGCAATGGGGGTAGTGTTTAGGGGAGCTTCTCCTTGATTGTTTAAGTGTTGCAAGTCATGGAAATGGAAGAACATATGGGAGCTTTGATGGGTTTAATAGCCAATTGGAGTATAGGTTGAGGTTCCCTTACTTTAGCTTATCAAATTGATGTGTCAAGTAAAGCACAATTGAGGGGATGAGATCAGTTTTGAAGGTGATTTGATGGCTGCCATGGCCTCCTTCAAACCAACAGCCTAAGAAGGGGGTAGGGTAGGGGGTGATAGGAGTGTAGCTTGATCATCCCATCAACTTCCACTTTTGGCTTTATTCAAAAATGGTTAAGTAGCTTTTTCTATGTCACTTTTGGTAGGGTAGGGGGTAATTGCACCAATTGGGATTGTTTTGTCTAATCACATAGGGACTTGATAAGGTTACATGCTAACTAAGTTTACATCTCTTAGCTTGGTTTGTTTGAAATTGAATTAAGAGGGAAAATGGATGGAGTGTGGCCGATTCAATCTCCTACATATGGCTCTCAATTCCACGCTTAAAATATTATAACTTGATTGTTTTATTTAAGTGGCTAAGTTAGAGTTTAGTTCTTGGGATTTTAAGATAGGTTATAAGTGTCTTAAGATTGGTTTAAGCTTAGTTAAGTTTAGGCTTTTGATATAGCGTTTTTAAGTGTTCAACTTAGTATTTAAGTTTTTGATCTTACATTTAAGGTTTCAATAAGCTTGGGAGTTCTTACTACAGTTTAAGATTTAGGGTTTTGTTAAGTTGGGGATCATTATTATGTTTTAAGGTTTTCACAAGCTTAGAAAGTATTTTACTATTCTTCAAGGTTTAAGGTTTTGGGTAATTTCTAAGATTTATATTAAGTTTTATAGTTCTAATGTTCAATTATAGTTAGAAAGTCAATGAGTATGAGTATAACTTTTATATTTAGCTCAATTCTTAACTTAATTGATCCTCGAGAATATTTAAAGAGCATTTTTGTCTACTTAGATCACTATCCAAAATTGGCAAGGTTTACATTGACTAACTATAGAGTCTTTAGGAAATTATCCTTTGATTTAGCTTCTAAATTCCCCTATATTTACATTTCACTTATAAGTATGCCTCTAATTCTGCTTTAGAGTAGATTCCTTAGTGTAGTATTTGTTCAAAATCCTTTGAATTATCCTTTATACTTAACTAACTACCTATAACTAAAGGATTATTTACATTTCCTCTAACTCCAACCAAGAACAACTTAAAGTAACACTTCATTCATCAATATTCAACTTCATTACTTCCCAACTTCTCATATAACATATCCCAATTCATCAATTTTTAAATTTATCAAGTAGACAAGCTACTAAACTACTCATATAAGAGCCAAATCTTCATTTTCTATAGCTCCTTACTATAAAACTGAATTTAACAACTCCAACATGTTACAAATACTCCCCTAAATGATTAAACTCAAAATCCAAGTGAGTTCCTAATGAAATATATATTAAATTCTACCAAAAACCTTATTTTAAGCACAATTTAGAGCTCAAAAATTTAGAAAATATTTTTGTGAAAAAAAATTTCATAGCATTTTAATATAAGTATAGGAAAGTCTACAAAAAATTTTAGAGGCTGAAACTATGTCATTTAGATAATTTATTTCTATATCGAAAATAGCTCGGTTTTATCGATTTCTTAAGGAAGTATAATATAACCACTAGATTTATGAAAAATAATATATTTCTTGGATTTTATATGTGAAAATATTTAGGAAAAAATCATTGTATAATTTTCTAGGTATTTTTAATATTTTTCATAATTTATAAAAAAAAAAAACGAATAAATCAGAGCCATCATCGGAAGTTGGAGCTTTTGCCACCACCAGTGGTCCCTTACTTGCCGACTATTTGAGATGATGAGTGTTGCTCCTACTAGTAGCTATAGTTAGTCTCCAGTTGTCACAACCCTAATGATGACTTAGTAGTGACAAACCACCATGTACAAAATAGAAGTAACTATTTACATATTTGAAAAACATTTCCAGTTACTTCCAATAAGTACATAAAGCATCAACACTAGAATTTTACAAAGTATCATAGACTTAATAGTATAAAACAGAGTCTAAATATTAATATTTAAATATAAAATTACAAACTTAAATAAAATACTTCAAGAGTCCTTCAAAATAAAACATAATATAATTAACTTAACATATTTTCTTTCTAAATTCATAATTTAAATTCCTTGCTTGCTCTCTCAAACCATGCCCTTAAGCTTTCAATCTCACTAAAGGTCTTGATCTTCTAAGATAGGCCTAGTAAGGTTCCTACATCAAGTCAAAGCTATTAGGATGTAAGCTACTGTTAGCTTAGTGAGATGCTAATTCATACCACCTTTCAAGCAAGTTAGTTAAACAAACATATGCTATGCAACAAACAATCATGTGTAGCAATAAACGCGGCCTTTCAGTATCAAACGTATAGTCTAGGGTTTAAAATTCCACCCCCCCCCCCCCCCCCCCTCTTGACCTTGGGTTGAGGATTTATAGTTTCACCTGTGTCTAGGTGTCTAACTTATTATAAAAGGAAAAAATTACTTGGCATAACATCTTTAGCCACCATAGAATAGCTGCAGCTCATGATTTCTCAACTGAACCCAATGTTGGTAATGATCAAGAGATGATTTCCCTTGATCTATCCATGGAGAACCAAATGGACCCATTCTCCTTAACTTCACGAGAGAACCAATCTCTCGATTATGTAAGAAAACCAAATGAAATGTTCGCCTAGAATCCTCACAATTCCCAGGAAGATGGATCTTCCAGTTAGCCAAAGGAACCAAAAGAAATGTTCATAGAGGCCTATAAAAAAAATCACAAGATAAGGATCCCTTGATTTGTCTTAGGAAGGCCTAAACAAAAATAAGAAAAATACCTTCCTTGACCACCAAATGACCAAGGAATGATTAGATCCCTTATTGGCCTCTAGATGTATGCAAACCCAAAGCCTAAGAATGGACTCGACCTCATTAATGCATGACATTCCTTAAAGATATTTAGTTTGCAATAAATGAGGAAGGTTTTAGCCTTTCCATTCTTTGTGTGATAGTGATGGCAAATAAATGGAGTTTATGTAATATGTTATACATGGCCGCTTTGTTGTTTAGGTTTCGATATACTTATTCTCCATTTATTTTAGTGATCAACAAGACATCACACAATCATATGGAACACATCACATCACAATTATCAACTTTATCTATGGAAGTAATTCTTAAGTATCTCAACAAACACTCCAAGAATATACATTTTGCAAATACCCTGTACAAGTCAAATTAAGTATATAAGATTAATAGCTCAACTATTCTATAAACACATATAAGTGGTAATCATAGTAAGTACTCACCTAGTCATCTTTTTTAATCGTCATAGTAATCTTCTAGGAGTTCCAAATCAAATGTACCTATATAGATAAAGATATTTGAGATACATATGGAATTATTAAACTTTCTAGTTAAGTTTTGTTTCGAGCTTATTCTCTTATAAGTCTTTTAATTAATTATGTTCAATGTTTCCATATCATGTCCAAATGGTCCGTATATGCCCATAAATGTTTTTTGTTCTTATTCCATAGTTTTTCGGTCCTTGTATACAGTCCAAATCATTACGGTATCGATATGATAGGCCTATATATTAATAAGGTCCAAGTCAACAAAGTTCTATTCAGACATGATATGTTAGTTTCTTTTTAAGGCATGACTTTGTCCACTTGTTTTGATCTTTCTTATGTTGATCTTCTATTTTAAGAAGCCCTTTTGATTCCTTTCTTGAATTTCACTTGAGTAGAAGTTTTAGAAAATTTCTTTTATATTATGGAAAAGAGTTAAAAAGATTTCTTAAGTTGAATAAAGTTCTTTTTTAAGACTTTCCCTTTTCTTATTGATTCTTAGAAATCATGATAAGGAATTATTTTTTAAATGAAAATAACTTTTAATCTAAAAGACTTTTGAAAAGTTGTTGCTTTTTTAAAAGAACTTATCGATTTAAAAGAGTTACCAAAACAAAGATTAAGCTTTAAGCTTAGTAGAAAATATAAGAGTTTCATTCCAAACTCCATCTTATAGAAACTCTTCTTGTTTGTTAAAGATTTTGATGGAAAGAAGTTTGAAAAGTTCTTCTTCATAGGTTTGTTTTTAGTAATTGAGTGAAAGGGAGTTTTTCCTTAAAGAAACAAGTAGAAAAGGATTTTTACAAGCTTTAATGAGTTATCAAAGCTTACACTTAATGTCTTGGAAGGTTGATTGGTGAAGGAAAGTAAGAAGAATGGTTGGTGAGAATATTTGGTGAGGTTTATGAAAGATATGCATGTTGGTTGGAATGGTGGCAAATGTGGTCCTAAAGTTGAATTGTAGGGCTTATTTATAGAAAAGGGTTAATTTAGCTTATCTCATTAGCTTTGTTGCTTTATGGACATAATTCTTTATTATGTTAAGACATTAGAATAAATCGGAACATGGTGCATGTACACACTTGTTTGTCGCCACTTTGTTTGACCCATTTCATTTCCATGTGTTTTTCTTTATCATTTCCATTTCATCATTCATGACATCATTCTTCTAGAAGTGGTGCACCTTCCTTGTAATTTCCATGTTGACCTAAGGGTCTTATCTTCTAAAATAAGTGAGCTAATGCATGATGTAATGAAACCATTTCATCATCTCTTGCACCACGTCTTCTAGATGTAGTGCATCTTCTTAGAAATTTCCATATTGACTTAGAATGTCTTCCTTTCTAGAATTCATGACTTAAAGCATGTTGTAATGAGGAAATTTCATCATTCATGACCTCATTGTTCCTAGAAATTAGGTTGCTTTTCAACTTTGCTTCTTCTTCTTTGTCTTTGTCTTTTTAGTCTTTTTCACATATGTTGATGTACACGTGGAGTTGGCGCCACTTTTGGATTAGTCATGGTCATCTAATTTTTTCCACATGTTGTTGTAAAAATGAAGATTATGTCATGGCTTACGTCATAGTCAATTTCTTATTCAATTTTGCCTCTTCTATATTAAGTCTTTAGTCTTAATTATACATGTGTTGACTTTATTTGAACAACTATTCTACCTTTGACTTGGTCATTTCTAAGGAATATGGGTAGTTTTTATCATTATTTACAGATGTCTTATTAAATCTTAAGTATAACTCTTAAATCTCTCCTAGCAATTTTAGTCTATCTCAAGTATATTTCTAAATACTTAGCAATTACCTTAGCTTATACTAAAGTTTTTAGGGGTTTACCTTAGTGATTGCCTAACTCACGATCCTTCAAATACCTAAATTTATACTCTAATTTTATATATTCTTCCTAATTTCCTTCACTAATTTTCTCAACTACAGCCTATTTTTCCCGTATCCCTATTTGGATGTAGAAGTTGTCAAGAGGTTTTTCTAAAATTTTCTAAAGCTTGTAGTAGTGCAAATGAATTCATTTTTTCTCTCCACATGAAAATTAGCTTAATTACTTGGTTTAACTATGTTTTAAACCTTGTTTCCTTACTCACACTTGTCCCTTAGCTTACAAATTCCCAAAACAAGTTCAAACCAGCTGCCTCCTAATTTTTTATAATTTTTTTATGAATTTCTTTAGCTTACTTTAACTTAAAATGCAATCAATTGGGTATTTTAGTTAATGACAAGTATATATTTATACATAAAAATTATACGCGGTGTGTATATATATATTGTATACATTATTTTATGTCATATAATAATTATATTACATATATAATTTATCTCTACAAATTTGTTAATTATTGATTCATATTTTACATGATCACGTCAATTATTAAATAGTATAGTAAAATTATACTATTTTAACTATATTGTTATTATTTTATTATATTTTCGAGATCCAAGTCTAGTGAGTCTTATTAACTAATGTCTCAAGCTCACTTGTCAATTTCTAGCTCAATCAGGTTAGTTTCACAATGCCTTAAATTACTCACTCAATACGTAATCATAAGAGTACGAGTCTTACATTTCTACACCCCCTTCAAAAAAGTTTAGTCTTCAAAACTTTTATCTAACCATCATATAACACTTTAAATTCAATTCTATATTTATAATATAATAATACTAACCTATTACTTAGGAGAGTTATGGGTAACGCTTTTCCATCCATGACGACCTTCAATTCTTATGTCACTTCTACTCTTAGGCTACTATCCTATTGAACTTTCACATATTTAACTTCGATATTCCTTAATTGCTAAATATAGTTCTCTAAGATTTTAATCAATTTCTCCTCAACTATATAATCTTCTTGTAAATCCATTACCGTTGAATCTACTATTGTAACTTAAATCTTTACAAATTTCCATAATATCGATACATGAGACATATCATGACTCATTCCCTATTCTCTCCAAGATTTCAAAAGGTTCGATATATCGAGGACTCAATTTTCTTACAATACCAAATCATTTAAATCATCTAAATAAGCTTACTTTAACATATACATGATCTCCCATAGTGAACTCCATAGATTTCCTGTTCAAATATGCCCAATTTTGATATCAATCTAAGTTACTTTCTTCCTTTACCATATTACTTTTACTTTATCATTCATCTAGTGAATCATATTAGGTCCTATCATCGTTTATTCATCATTTTTTCAATATAGTAGTGATTGGCATTGTTGTCCATATAAAGCTTCATATGATGCCATTTGTATAGTTTCTTGATAACTATTAATATAAGCAAACTCTACAAATGGTAAATATTGATCCTAGTCACCACCAAAATCTAGAATATAGCCGCTCATCATATCTTCAAGTATCTAAATAATTCTTTTTTATTGTCTATCCATCTAGGGATGATAAGTCGCACTAAATTGTAACTTAATACCCAAAGATCAATGTAAGCTCTCCTAAAACTTTGATATAAATCGATTATCTCTATCTAACACGATACTCACCAGTACACCATGCAATCTAATAATCTCCTATATATATAATGGTGTTAACTTCTCCAATGAATCACCAGATTGATATGGTAAGAAATGAGCGCACTTTATCAACCTATCTATGACAACCCAAATTGAATCATGACCCATTCTTGTCTTCGGTAGTCCTACTATAAAATCGATAGTAATGTGATCCCATTTCCACTAAGGTATTTCTAATGGTTGCAATAGACCACCACATCCTTAGTGTTTTGCTTTCACTTGTTGGTACATGGTACACCTTACTACATATTGTGCTACATCTTTCTTCATACCTTTCCACCAAAATAATGCTTTTAGGTCATGGTACATTTTATTTCCACTAGAATGTAATGTATAATCAATATTATATGCTTCATCCATGATCTCGTTCTTCAGCTTTGAATCATAAGGTACACGAACTCTATTCTTATCTTCCAACGCACCTTCTGCATCAATTCAAAAATCAAGCACATCTCTTACATTCAACTTTTCTTTAATTTCCTTTAAACTCGAATCCTCATCATGTTGAAGCCTAATTCTCTTTATCAAAATTGGTTATATTACCAAATTCATCAATTGTACATCAGTCTCATGTCGTCCAAATTCAATTTCCAATTTTTCAAAATCCCAAATCAATTCATGCTGACTAATAAGCAATGAGGCCACTTGTTCATAATTCTTGTGACTAAGCGCATGTACTAGGACATTAGCCTTACCAGAGTAATAGTTTATGTTAAATCATAATCTTTAAGCAATTCCAATGAATACCTTTATTGCAAGTTTAATTCCTTTTGAGTGAAGAAATTTTTTAAGCTTTTTATGATCTGTATAAATTTCACAATGCTACCCATAAAAGATAATATCTCCAAATTTTCAAAGTAAACATCACCACTGTCAATTCAAGATCATGTGTCGAATAATTCATCTCGTAAGGTCTCGATTGCCTTGATGCATGTGCTACAACTTTACCATCCTGCATCAATACACAACCTAATCCATTCCATAAAGGATCACTATATAAATAATGTGATTTACTTGGATATGGCAAAATAAGTATTGGTACCAAAATCAAACAATCCTTCAACTCCTGAAAACTTTGCTGACACTCATCACTCCATTCAAACTTAACATCATTTTGTATTGAGTTAAAGGTCATGCTATCTTAAAGAAATCTTTTATAAACTATCTGTAATACTTGGCCATTCCAAGAAAGATTCTCACTTTCGAAACCGTAGTTGATTGTTTCCAATCAGCCACAACTTTAACTTTACCAAGATCTATTGAAATTCCTTTACTAGATACTATATGTCCCTAGAATGAGATTTTATGAAATCAAAAATCACGTTTGCTCAATTTAGCATACAATTTACTATCTCTTAGCTTCAGTAAGGTCAAACGTAAAAGATTTGCATGCTCATCTTTAGTCTTTGAATAAATTAGAATATCATCAATTAATATAACAATAAATTTATCTAAATAAGGTTGATAAATTCAATTCATTAAATCCATGAACATCGTCAGTACATTAGTCAATCCAGAAGGCATCACTAAAAAGTCATAGTGTCTGTATCTCGTTCAAAAAATAGTCTTTGGTACATCCTCAAGCTTAATTCGTAACTGATGATATCCAAATCATAAATCAATTCATGAAAACACAATAGCTTCATGCAACTAATCAAATAAGTCATTAATTTGTAGCAATGGGTATTTATTCTTAATAGTCACCTTATTTATCTCCTTATAATTAATACATAATCTCATAGTTTATCTTTCTTTTTCACAAACAGTATTGGTGCTCCCCGTAGAGACACATTAGGACAAATGAACCCCTTATCTAATAAGTCCTAAAGCTGCTTCTTTAACTCCTGAAGTTCCATTAGTGACATTAGACACGAGGCTTTCAATATTAGCTTAGTTCCTGGCACTAACTCTATAATAAAGTCTAACTCTCAATGTGAAGCTAAACTAAGTAAATCATCTGGAAAAACATTAAGAAATTCACATACTACAAGTATCTCAGACACTTTTGGAGTCTCTTTCTTTCCTTCTATAGTAAATATCCTCCCACTCTTCAATAATTTCATTCACTTCTTTACTTACTTCAATCACCAATATTTTCAATCCACATTCTCCAATCTTCCCTTGAAATACCACTTTACCTTATAACTCAAAAACTTCTCAAAGGATACCACACTAATAGGTTGAGCACCTTAGAGTTGACATGGCCATCTAATCAAGCTAAGTATTTGCTTGTTTTTTTGTAGATGCTTAGTTCGATTTCGTACATATCTTGTATGCTCTCTTTATACACTCCCCATGTACAAATTGTTTTGAATGAAATTTCTCACCTTACCCAACAAAAAAAAAAAAATCTAACCGATATTCTAAGTCACACTTTGACCCACACAAAACACTTCTTAAATCATTCAATCACCCAACTTCCACATCAACTCCCCCATTTCCATACTCTATCAAACTAATTCAGTATTCCAAAACCCAATTAC
The DNA here is from genome assembly GCA_024138015.1 of Lumnitzera littorea. Classification (NCBI taxonomy): domain Eukaryota; kingdom Viridiplantae; phylum Streptophyta; class Magnoliopsida; order Myrtales; family Combretaceae; genus Lumnitzera; species Lumnitzera littorea. The sequence goes on along the minus strand of JAMXBB010000004.1, from coordinate 54,491,441 downwards.
AACTAAGTTATAATACATGCAAATCAAATTACTCAAAGAAATATTACTCTGCTACACTTCAAGATCATTACACCATGTTAAACCAAAATTACCAAAATCAAACTTCATAGTTTTTGAAAAATCTTTACATAGCATTAAAGAAGACCCTATTAGGAACTTGTATGCAAAAATCGAGGTTGAAACTACATCATTTATTATTTTTAAATTTAGTACAAAATTCGTTTTTAGACTTGATTTGTCAAGGACCTCATATTTTTGCTTTGAATCTCAAAAATCTAGTATGATATTTGGATTCTACATGTAAAAATCCCTAGGAATGCTAAGTTTCATAATTTTTGGACTTCGTTTACTATTTTTACAATTTTAAGAAAGAAAAATTGAAAACTAAACACTTATTGGAATCCAAGCTTCTGGCCACCAAAGGGCAGTGAAGGTGTATCAATACAACCTATCTAGGGGTACTCCTTTGGCCTATGGTGGTGGTTGCATGTCAGATCATAGTTCGCTACTTCAACATCCATAGCCCTAATTTGAGCTTCATAATTTCTAGTTTGTTTCCAATTTCCTCACAACTTTCCTAAGCTCCTAATGTTTCTTATGATTTCCCTTTTGTCTAAACTAATAGAATGACAATGGTCTAGGGTTTAAATGAAAGCCAGAGTTTGTGGAGAAATTTTGAGCTAAACTTTGAAGTGTCTTTGGCATGTGAGTACATCATATTTAAATAAATTCCAAGTGTCCTTGGGCTAATTACCCATTAGTGTTGTTCATACATAGGTTACCATGATGGATTAGGACAATTCCTTTATATTTTGCTATCATTAAAAATTGATTTGTTGTTTATTCAATAAATATAGATGAGTTGTATACATATTTTAGCAACTTACTAATTTATTTGGATATATTTGCACATATTAAATATGTGTGCATGTGCGTACATGCGTGTGTGTGTGTGTGTGTATGTGTTTTGTTGTCAATAAATTACAGTATCTAAGCAATCTATTCTAAGGGCGTACAAATCATCAAAACATGAATCGTGTGTTTCCAATAAATAACAACTATTATAGTTATATCTAGCTTTTTGCTATAAGCAAGTAGATTCCTTACTTTCCAACTATATCTCTTAAATTCCACCTTTCAATATAATTTTATTATAAGTCTAAGCGAACTACTCGCAAATCAGGGTTTCACATTTCACCCCCCTTACAAAAAAATTTTTCCTTAAAACTTCAACACTTTAGAACAACAAGTTTCAAACTCACCATCACGCTTCCACTGCTCCACTCCAATCTTCACATCAAATCACAATCATCAATGGTTGTTAAGGTTAGAACCTCAACAAACTCATCATTTTACAAATTCTTTAATACTTCTCATGCTACTAAGACTTTTTTCCTTAATTTTTTAGTCTCAAGCTTACAATTTAAGAACTAAATTTTATCTTCTAATTCAATTTCTGTAACATCTTCTGCTTCCATTTCTATACGTTCATTACTTAACATAATTGCTAAAGGCATAAGCTACTCTATATTTTGTGATATCCTTTACTGTCAATGATTATCATGGTTAGACTACTTCTACTTTGATGTAATTTCTATATCATAACCTTAATACAATTGACTCCAAATGTCCCTTGCCTTATATTCTGCAATATCCCATACTTCCCTTATCCTTCATTAATTTCTTTCAGGGTTAATAATCATTACATCTATCCACATTCCATTTTCCATCTTATAGCTTTATGAGCCAAACATATCCTCTTGGTGAAGTTATATTTAGAATTCCCAGTAATATAAGTTCTAACATAGCTTCAACATTATCAATTCCTATAATGTCTCCAATAAGCATATCAATTATGGAAGTACATTAGATCTATTTGTTACCATATAAGTTATTTTCAAGTTGGCAAACTTTTGAAATTTTATATCATTTCAACTTAATCCCTGCCTCCTGTACCTCCTAACCTAGGTTCTGAGTTGATACATTCTCTTACTTCCAAGCTATAGTACTCTCCAAGGCATGTTCTAAGTCATATCAAGTTCAAGTTATTGTAGACAAACACATTCTAACCTATCCTCTAACCCTCAATTTAGGTTGGATTCCACCTTCAAATACCTTCTAACTTAGTTCCTACCACTTAGCACATATCTCATTTTCCACCTTTACTTAGGTTAGTCAAAACAATATCGTCATTTAAATGTAATTTATGACTAATCCCTTTTCCTCATGTATACATTTTATAACCTTCTAAGTATCATGCCTCCATCATAGCCTAGTGCTTAAGTACTTCATATAGCTAACACACATATAGCATCAAGTATGGGTCTGGCAAATATAAGCTTTTATCTAACTTAGACTTAAATGAGACAAAGAATAACTCAACCCAATTAGATTTGATTTGAATCGTACAAGACTGACACAACCGTTAGATTAACAAGACATGAAGGAATTGACTAATTACTAATCATACAGTCAACATGACATAGCAAAACCAATAGTATAGACAAAAAAACTCAACATAGGGCATAAGAGTCATGATAGTCAAAAAACTAAACAAAAGATGTCACAACCTGGGAGAGCTAGTCGTGATAGTCACCGTATGCCATACAAAGAACTGTAGATTGATTTCCCTTACAATCGACAACCCTTTATACGATATACAAGACTATAGTTATAATTAACAACTAAGAGTTGTGCAGGTATAAGAAATATCATTTCATGATAATAATAATAAGCTAATAAAATATAAGACACATCTATTTATATAGAAGTTTACAAATAATAAGTTTATAATAGTATTTAATATCAATTGGTATCATCTCACTACATCATAAGATTCGAAATCTAAATACACTATCATAAGTATACTCTTATCACACCTTACTCTCACATCAACCACTTAATGTAACACTAACCTCGGACATGCGATGGCCCGACTTTAAGAATAGATTAGCCTATGAGAGAAAACTATAGTAGCATAAGCTAACTAACTTAGTGAGATAATCCCCTTAACCATACAGTAATCAAGTTATACATCAATTAAATTCAATCAAATGAATACATGAAAATTAGTATGTCAAATAAATACATACAGGTGATCAAGTACTGCATGCAACTTAGATTTAACGCTTTCTGAAGTCAGGGTTAGAAATACATCAGCATAGTCAAATCTGAGTATAATAGTAGAACTTATATCATAATGAAACTCCACGTTTCGTATTTAAAATGTAATGATATATCCAATCTCAATTTTTATCAAAAACGAGTTTTATGAATGATTGTGAGTAATTCACGCAGCTGTTACTCACCCCTAAATGGAGGCCTCTAGACTCAACCTTAGCTAGGCAGTCGGTGCCTTCAACACCTAGTGATCCTGTGGGCTAAGATAAGGTCATATCGCACATGTGCACTGTATAAAATCTAAAACAATAAATAATCAACCCAAGTATGGCCTTTTGTTACCTCCGTGTGATGTGATGGCCAGAATTAGTTATACAGTATACAGTTATGCGTAATTCGATTTAGTTTTTTCAAATCGAGTAAAATTAAATTTTATTATTTAGTGATCCATCAGGTCACAGATAATCAGTTCCTATCGAAACCATTATGCAACAATCAATACGTTTAAAGTAAATTCACTATCAAAAGACAATATCATATACAAACATAACTCAGCCCCACACAGTATTTAATTATTAATCACGATTTATATTCACTAACTACAAATACAAGCAAGTATGGAATCATTAGGAAAAACTCACTCAATCATGATCAACTCAAGAGTTATAATAGTTCGATGGCAGCTTAAGATCAAAGTCGAGATCACCCGAAAATAAAGAATATAGAAAGTAGTAGGTATAGGAATTAAAAACTAAACTAGTATCGTAATTCGTACTATTTACTTAACTTAGTCATTGATTTGCGTGAAATTGTCCATTCAAGCTTTTTATCAAATCCGTATAACTTTTTCGATTTATCTCGAATCCTTATGAACTTACAGTCTATTTCAATCGTTTTCAAGTGTACTTCCTCGTAGGAAGGTCCGTTTTAAACATTGTAACTCGCAATTTGGACCGTTATATAAAAATATCACAAAATTTATTATGTTAATTCTAAAAAATTATAAAATGTTAATTTAAGCTTTTTCTTAGTATATTTACGATTTAAGAATTATTTAAATCGGGTAATTGATAATTTTCTTATTTTAAGCTTATTTTAGTATAATTACTTATTTTTACCTATTTTTGAGATTTTATAATTATTAATTTCATTTTTTCTACTTTATTCTTTTTTACTTAATTAATTAATTAATTATTATTAATTATGAAAATTAATTAATTTATAACAAATGGTAACGTAGTAACATGCGAGAGTGCCACGTGTCCAGCTTACACATTTTTCCATTATTTTCTATTTTATGGTATAAATATATATATAAATACTTATGATTAAATTTTATTAGATTTGCTAATTTACTTAATTACTAAATTTTTCTCTAAATTTTTCGATATTTATGCATATATATACTTACTAACTTACTTTGTTTATTAAATTATTATTATAGTATATTGTATACACTATTTAAGTATACTCATATTTTTATGTATACGTCACTATTCATATACGTACATTTATACATGTACTATACTTTGTGTGATAAATTATTCTAACTTTAATTATATATTATATACTATATGTATAAGTATAATATAGATGTATTTGTATTTTATATACATATACACTTATATGATTGTATTAAATATACATATATAATACGGAATATAACTAATAACATAATACATGCATATAACATCCAACTTGATACATGTATAAATATATACAAAAATTCTTGTATAAATGAAAATACTAGGTATAAATTTACATACATATACCTACTATTATACATATACACACATATATATATAATATAAAATACTATGTTTATATATACATATATACAATCACACCACTGTTATATATATATACTTAATGAAACAACTTACATGTATACATAAATACTAGAATACATAATACATGTATACATATATATATCATATACATATACTTATACTTGTATATCATATAATAAAATAAATATTATGTACATATATACTCATATATATATTAATACTAAAATAGTGAAAATACTAAATATATGCCATATGTATTCTTGTTTATACATACATACATATATATAAAGAAATACATAGTATATCTATATTATACACATACATGTACATACTTTAGACCATACACACAAAATACATATACCTTTGTGCATACATACATCTAATACATAAAAAGAAAAATAATAAATACCCAATATATATGCATGTACATAGGATAAAGCATATATATATGTATAAAAATTAAATACTAACCTACCTAAATCCTTTAATAATTTAATCAATCCTTTTTGGTCTTCTTCTTCTTCCTCTTCTTTTCCTAATTGCCTTTGTTGCTTTCAATTCATGTGTAAGTGTTTTTGATTTGCTTTTCTTTTTCTCTTTGTGTTTTCGATTTGGCTTCCATTTTTCTTTTTTTTTTTCTAGATTTTTGCAGCTTCCAAACATGTACATAAAGCAATTAAAATGAAAAAAAAAAATCAAGAAACAAATCCAAGCAAATCAAATATTAATGTAGATAAGACATATGCTTTAAGGGATTTATCCTTGTTCTATAAGTGTAATGACATTTGTAATTTAGAATTATGCACATGGGCTGCTAAACATCCAGCTGAAAATCACGTAGAAGAGAAAGGGGAAATAAGAAGGAGGAAAAAGAAAAGAAAAAGAAAGAAAAAGGGAAGAAAAAGAAAAATAAAATTAAATATGTAATTTTTATAAACATAAAAATAATAAAAATAATGTTTATAAATTAATTTCGGAATTTTATGAAAATTTATCAATTTACTTTATACCATTACAATTATAATTTTTACGAGTTATTTTAACATTTTCTTCAAAATTTTTCGCGATTACACGATTTAGTCGATAATTGTAATCAACTACGATTATATCACTATTAAGTGATATTTAATTATTTTATAAGCTTAAAGTTATAATTTTAAGGTTTTAATCAAATTTGGGTTTGATTTCAAGTATTTTCGCATATGCGATTTAGGTTTTGATCAATTTCTAAGGTTTTTATTATTGATACTATATTCAATTTATTAATTTTATAAAAATTTTATCTTATCTTACTTTATTGATTTATAGTATCATCTAGAACATTCGAGTTTAATTAGAGTTCAAACCAATAACTTAATAGGGTTTATAAAAGAAGCATAAAAGTCATAGATTTGCCATTCCCTTTATGTATGTCAAGGTATATATGAAGAATGCCAATTCGTACTGGTTTAATTATATCCCATGACATATCCATTTATTCTTCTTCTCGCTATGGTGGTCAGTTGAAGTGTATAACTTCTCTACTTACTCCATGAACAATTCTAGCTATATAAGGGTATAATTTTTTTACCTTCTCAAGTTAATCTAGCTACTCTAGACAGCCTCATACACACATTCCTCTTGCCACAGTTTCATCTTTATAGAGTTTCCCTAGCTTACAATGTGACTAAACTCATTTTCTTCGTTAATCCCAACCTTGATGTGTACCTAAATCTTCTACCCAATTCCTTCAATATAACATTTCCTTAAAAATTCCAAGATTTTTATCTCAACAACTACTCAAGTCCATCAAATTCCTAACAACTTTCCGATGGATTTTCTTTAAGACTTTCTTCAATCCATATTGCTCCTTACACCTTTTTTCTATTCTTCTTAAACAACCATGATCTATGTTCCTAGCCTTGCATTAAATCTCATTTTCATCCTTACTTTGATCCATCAAATCTAGATAAATACCTTAATTCCTCATTTCATGATACTTACATACCCTATTCCCTAGGTAAGTTGTGATACTCTAAGGCCAATTCTATAAACCATACTTCGATACCTCCCCATAACACCTTGCCTTCAAAGCCCCTACTTAAAATTTTTTCTCAACTTTTGTGCCTAAAGATGGTTCATTACTACCATCCTTAAGTTAAGGATAACATGAAAATTTTGTTTCTAAATCTCTTCTAATTCGAAAAAACAAACCACAATTGAAATTTTTATAATAGTAGGCTATACTCAAGGCAGCATAACTATATAATCATCTTATATATGATTTAATTACAAGGCTTAAGTAACACATTTACAATCTCTAAGTTGTAATCCATACATATCATGTTGATACTTCTTGAAATGCCTCTTCCCAAAACTTAAGTCAAATCCTACAAATGCTTGATCCTTCTCAAGAGAAATTACTTCACCAAGCGCTTCCAAGCCTTTCCACTCATGTAATTTGATACTCTGTCTAAATTTCTTCCTTAACTTAAGGATAAGAAAACTTATCCCCTCAACCTATTGTAAGCTAAGTGAGAGCAGATAAACAAATAGCAATACAAGCAATACCTCAACACATTCACCAAGCAAGTTATCATTTCATTCACAAAACTCTTTAGACCAACCAAGCAATGCAAATGTAGCAAATGCATGTGACATGCATCGACGCTAACATCCTAACTCAACCCTAGCCAAAGCCCAAGCCATGAGGTTAGTCAACACTCTCGAGCATCTAGATACTATGTCTAGGAACCTAGAAAAGAACTTAAACAAGCAAAATCCATGCAATTTCTATATGCTTAAAAACCAATTTTTATATACTGGGCTATTTTCTTAAGAAAACTAAGCTTTCAGAAACTAAACCATTAGCTTAACAAACCTTAGGTTTCCAGTATAAAACTTAGCTAAGCAACATCTTAGTTATAAAAATCTTGACTTGTAAGTCCTTTTCATGCCATGCTATTAATGCAAAAATTGCATTACAAGGAAAACCAAGCAATATTGAGTAATTACCAAGCAAGTTTACTCATCTATTTATTAGCTAAGCTCTTACTTTATTTCAATTATATTTTATTCTCCAAAGCCTCATTATCAGGTTCAATTAAGTGAATGATAAAAACTATAATTTTAAAATTGAAATGCGAGAAATAAGAAAAATATTTTTAGTGTTAAAGGGTGAGTATGGTATGTAATTGACTAAAGTCAGTAGGGGTATTTTAGTCCAGCAAAAAGTTAGAAACCCTACCCTTGACACATTATGATTTAAAGAAAACCTCACTCCTAACTACTCTCTTTTCTCCTTACTACCCTATTATCAAGAACTCTTAAGATGCTATGGAAACTCTAGATCAAAATTCGGATTCTTCATTCAAGAGTGCTACAAACTGCAAGAGGCTAAAGGAAATGTAAAGAATAAGAAATCTTGGTAAGTTCTCTATCTTATATCATGGAAATTCGTTACCCTAAGTAGAATTTCCGTTTTGCAATGTTAGGACTAGATTTTTAAGCTTTGAGTGTTAGTTAATAAAAGAAACATGTAAGTATTCACTGACTCTCATTTTCCCCTTTGATTTTGTAGTTATAAGTGGATTGTGATTGCATATTGGTAAATTGCTAAAGGACAAAGTTGTTTACTATGAAAAAAGGATTTTGATTTATTGATGGTGATGTTTAAGGGGTGTTAGAGGATGTGGAGCAAGAATTGTTGTTGCATGGTGTTGGAAGTGGTGTTTTAGGGTGAAATTTTGCAATTTAAGAGAAACACGGCCAAGTGATCTTGACCACGATCCATGTGGATGTGTTGAGATGAAGTTTAAGCATGTAAAATTGAAGAAGTTATGGTCAAGAGGATCATGGCCAAGGTTCATGGCCATGATCCAAGCCATGTACATGTGGTTTTACAAAATAAAAAGAACATAGCGAGGTTCTTGGCTGTGTTCCTTAGGCATAAACCTACATCATTGCTTTTCCTTTCTTTTTCTTTTTTCTTATCCTCCTACACCATAATCAAACCTATTCCAAACTTGTTTAGGAGTTTAAGATGGTTCTCAAACCTTAAATTATACCAAACATAGAATTAATAATTTAAAAGATAAATAGAGGAATCTATTTAAGATGAAAAAGAATGAAAATAGATTTCAAATTTATCATCTTTACATTGTACATCAAGTGTGGATTTTGGAGGGACTTTAGATGTAGATATTACCAATTGTTCTTAGAACTCAGGTACAGGACACTTATTTGCTGCTTGTGGTTGTTAGGCTTAATTATTATAACCGAACTTAATTAATTACTTAGCATTAATTTTTTATGCTATGTATGCAACCAATGATCTTAGGATGATATCTTGATGATCCTTACAAGACACTGTCATAAGCAAAGTTATGCTTGGAAATTATCTAGGTAAATTTAAGGCATTTCTTGGTTTTAAGGTGTTGGGGATGACCTATACCAATGCTATATGGCACTTATATATTTTGCTTGATTAGAGTTATGAGTTACTTCAAGTTTATAGTTAGATTCATATAACTCGAAACTATGCTCCATGTAAGGCTAAAATAAAAGATAATAAATCAATGTTTGTTGCATATCTATCACTTGTTTCATGTATATGTGATGTGATCATTATTGTCTTCTCATGTGCATGTGTTTGTGTATTTTTTACTAAGTTCGGCTCACTTTGTAATTATTTTTTAGGTAGAAGCACTTAAGAAAGAATTACAAAGTTTGTTAATTTTGAAGATATTCACCAAATTGCTAAGTTAGGAGTGACGGTTAGAATTTTAACTATGAGGAAGCCTTAGATTTAGATAATTAAATTTCCAAATTACTCTTGGCAAATTCTTGTTCAAAGTTTTATGAAAATCACTTAGATAGTATTCTTTCTGATTCTTTTGTGCAAATTAAATTTAATACTATTTGGAGATTATAGCATGTACTTCTTTTGGACTTTTTAGTAGACGGTTACTCTTGACATGTCAATAAATGTTAAGGAAACTTAGTGGGTTGTAGCATTCCAGTTTCTAGGAGAACATAGTTAAAGTGGTATCAAAGCTTAGGTTATGAATCCTTAGAAAAATTAAGCATTGAACCAATAGGGTGGTGAGATGACAAGGGGGATAAAATATGAGCTAGGTATGACCCTATGAGTAAATTTATGATATTAGTTTGTCGGTATATGGAGTTATTTTTTAATATTAGCATTCAATTGGAGTTGCACACACACACACACATATATATATGATTCTTTTTAAGATAATATTTATTTTGGTGTTTATTATATAATTCTTTAGAGATAATAAATGTTGATAGGATTTAATTTTCTTATCTGTAGGTAAAATAGGAGTAAGTTTTAGACCAAACCTCTCTAATTAATAAGCCGTTTTACTTTTATAAGATGTGATAGATATTAACAAACCTACAAGATTATAAGCTTTATGATGTAGAAACTCAAAAAGTGTATTAAACCTCTATTAACTAATAACTTATGAAATAGAAGATGGAAGGATGTTAAAATAGTAAATATTGAAAGGAAGAGTAGTAAAAGTTTATGTTATCAGTAATGCACATTAAATTCGATTAGCCAAAAATTGTGAGCTAACATAGAAATACTATTAATGGTAAAATCAAGAAAATCATTATTAACAAGGAAAAGAAAAAAAAAAAAGAAAAGAAGAATATTGATATAAACATTGCATAACGCTATAACCTTTCAAAAAGTGTTTGGGGAAGGAAACATCAAGTTAATGAAAATTAATAAAATGTAAATGCATGGTATTTAATATCTATTTAAATAGAGACAATAAATTGGACAGTCAAAGTCAAATAAGATACTCATGACAAAACTTATATAGAAATTACTTGTTATAATATAATAAATTAGGGAATTATTAACTTGTTGATGGTAGATTTTTATCCTCATTAGCAATTGCTCAACACTCGGCCAATCTATCTCCAGTCTAGAGTCTATGTTGCCGACCTAGTCTAATGATAAGGCGACTTTAGGCTTAACCTAGCAGTAGGCCAGAAAGCCTAGCTTGCTTCAATTACACATTCAAATTCAAAAGAAAGGGAGCAAACAATTTAACAACTACTAACCCACAATCACACAATGACCTACTCCCCTTCGAATACAACACATGACTAAATTCAAAAGTCACCACGTATCTTAGACAATTTAATTGTCTCAATATTACAATAATAAGGCACATATCGTGAACTTTGAAGTTAGGAAGATCTTAATTAACATGGGAAGCTTGGTAGATATTATATTCCAACATACCTTTGATTAGATGAAGCTAAAGATTAATGCGCAATTGAGATCATATGACTATGACCTATATGCTTTCTACAACCATCCTCTATGTTTAACTAGGGTAATCTCGCTCTTAGTTCAAATTGGAGATGATGATAATGTAGCAAAAGACAAGGTAGACTTCTTCACCATCAAGTTCTAGTCACTTTACAATATGATTATGGGTTGGCCATCTTAGAATCTGTTCAGCATAGCTCCACACTCATACTAGGGTTAAGTTTGTAAAGGAGATCAACAACTAGCAAAATCACTATTTTTAATAATGCTCAAGCATGGGGAAGTTTTTCACATCGAGGCGAATTTTGATGGTAGACCAAGTGATATAGAAAGTGCTAAAGAAGAGGTTGAGGAAATACAACTCAAAAGTAAGCTAGAGAAGGGCCACCAAGATTAGGAAACCTTCATTTTTGAAGCTCAAATGAGATCTAATAAAATTCCTTCGAGATAATGCTGATGTGTTTACATACCTACCATTCATTTTACGTCAAGCAGTACTTGGAGTAACTCCAGATGTTACGACCCGAGAGGGCTAGTCATGGCAGTCGCCGTATACTGTACAAAGGATTGCAAATTGAATTCCCTTACAATTGATTACCCTTTTATACAATACACAAGGCTACAGCTACTACTAACTTTCAAGAGTGCGCAAGCTTAAGCAATATCATTTCATGATAAATATAACACATAGTCTACTTACATAAAAGTTTACAGATACAGAGTCTGAAACGTGTCTAAAGTCTAACTAATATAAAAATTATATATTCAAATCTATATCCAATCAAAAGTACTCTCCGTCCTCATTCAGCTCCCACACTAACCCTGTATAGAAAACTAACCTCGGGTATGCGGCAGCCCGACTCTATAAAGAGGTTAGCCTGCGAAAGAAGACTACAAGGGTATAAGCTAACAAGCTTAGTGAGATATTTTCCCTCAACCATACAGCAATTAAGTTTATACAGCAGTTAAGTTCAACCAAATGAATGCATGAACAAGCAGTATGCCAAACAAATACATGCAAGTGACTAGGTACTGCATGCAACTCAGATTTAACGCCCTCCGAAGTTAGGGTTGGAGATTCTTCGGTACAGTCAAATCCGGGTATCATATTGGAACTTATTTCATGACGAAACTTCGCGTTTCGTATTTAAAATGTAATGGTACATCCATTACTAGCCTTATCAAAATGAGTTCTACATATGATTGTAAGTAGGTTCACGCAACCCTCACTCACCCCTAAACAAAGGCCTTTAGACTCGACCCATAGCCAGGCGGTTGGCACCTCCAACGCCTAGTCATCCCGCGGGCAAAGGTAAGGTCATATCGTACATGTGCACCGTACGAAATTAATAATAATCAATAATCAACCCACGTATGGCCTCTCGCTACCTCCGTATAATGTGACTGTCCGGAATTAGTTATGTAGTGCATGATTTATGCATGATCCAAGTTAACTTTTCTAGTCAAACAAAAAGTTAAGTCATATTTATTCAATGATCATTCCAAATCATAGACAATCAATCTAGTGAATCTACTATGCAACAAACATTATATTATTGAAATTTAAAGTAGATTCACCATTAACAACAATTATCATGCACAAGCATAACCCAACCCCATATACATTCATTTATAAATCATAATTTAGATTCACTAATTACAAGCACAAACAATAATGGAATCATAAGGAAAAACTCACTTAATCATGGCTAGCTCACGGGTCGTAGTAGTCTGTGGGCAGCTTAAGGTCGATATCAAAGTCACCTGAGAATAATGAACATTTTGTAAGTTTGAGAATTTTACAGCTAACTAGTGCTATAATTTGTAAGGTCTATTTCACTTAATTACGTAAAATTGTCGATTCGAATATTTTATCGAATCGCGTGTAACTTTTTCATTTTAGCTTGGATCGTTATGAACTTATAGTCCATTTTAATCGTTTTCAAGCATATTTTGTTGTAACGAGATCCGTTTTGGATGTTATGACTCGTAGCATAAATTGTGATATAAAAATATCACAAACATTATTATTTAAGTTTAAAAATTATAAAATATTGATTTTCGCTTTTTCGTAATATATTTATGATTTAATAATTATTTAAATCATATACTTGATATTTTTATTATTTTGAGTATATTTTCCTATTGTTGAGATTTTTATCTTTATTATGATTATTATCTTTATTATTTTTACTATTCTCATTTTCTTATTTATTATTTTTCTTATGTACCTCATGATTATACATATATATATATATTCATATACTTATAATATATAATTTATAATTTATGTCATTGAAAATTCTTAAATTACAGTATCATATATATATACATATATATATATATATACATATACACCTTACATATTTACGAATTTAGTAAATACATTATATATACTAATACATATTTGATATACCACTTATATATATATATATATATATATATATATATACACTATACATTACACGTATTATATATGTATATATATTTATTTAAAACATACTCTTATACACATATTCATATATTTATATATTTTGTATTTATTTATATATGTCTTACATGTGTACATACCTATAAATACATACATATATATTCGGCATATATATATTCTTATATAGTGTTCATCATAAAATATGTATACCATACATTACATATATATTATGCTGTATATTACAATACTTATACTCTATATTATATATATATATATTGATATATCACATATTACTACTTATGGAAGTATGCTAATATATATATATGTATACTATACGATTATATATGTATATATATACTAAAGTAATTATACACACACACACACACACACACACACACACACACACACACACACACATATATATATATATATATATTGTTACGGTACAAAATATGTATATTAAATAAATAATACTAATTACATGTATTTCAAAAAAAATACATAACACATATTCTTATGTATAATATACCTATGCACATATATGTATACATATCTAATCTTATACATACATACACTACTCAATTTATGTATTAGTGTACATATACAATATTATATTTATAAGAAAATACTCTACAAATACTATATTTATACATGTATATACTACATATTATACATCTACATTACTAAATAATTACTCACCTATTTCTTTTAGTTTCTTTCTTCTTCCTTTCTTCTTCTTTTCTTCTCCTTTTCCTTCCTTCTTCTTTTTCTTCTTTTCTTTCTTTCTTTCTCACATTTGCTCCCTGATCTCAGTGTGCAAGATTTTTTTTTTTTTGTTTTTCTGTCCAACTTTTTCCCTATTATTCACGTGTACATTAGCTTAATTTATAAGCTATGATCTTTGCTAATCATTTCAAGATTTTGGCTTACTTATTTATCCAACACTTGTCATTATAATTAGTCACATGGGCTACTAGTTTGGGGTTTTAATTTGCTGATTTTTAGTTTGGTTTTGTGCAAGACGTGAGTTGAATTGAGGAAAGGAAGAAAGAAAAAAGATAAATTGGAAATGGAAGAAAAGGAAAATGAGAATTATTAACAAATACATGTAATTTTTTTAATCATATAAATTATAACGATTCTCTTCGTAAATTAACTTTCAAATTTTTTTGAAATTTTATCAATTTAATTGGTACCCGTTACAATGATAATTTTTACAAGTTATTGTGGCGATTTCGTTAAAATTTCGTGCAAATAGGCGATTTAGTTGAAAATTACATTCGACTATAATTTTATTGGTATTGAGTAATATTAACTATTTTATAGGTTTATATTTATGATTTTAGGGTTTCGAGTAATTTTGAGTTCAATTTTGATTAATGATGCGAAAACTAGTTTTAGGGTTTTAGTAAGCGATTTAGGGTTTCGATCAATTCCTAAGATTTTGTTATCGGTGTTAGATTTGATTTATTAAACTTCATATTCTTTTATTATTACTAGTTTTATCGACTTATTGTACAGTTTAGAACACTCGGACTTGAGTTAAGGTTCAACTATTGTTTTTCCTAGGGTTTACACTCGATATAGCCACAGAACCAAGATTAAAAAAATTGAAAAAAATAGATCGTAATGCAAAAGTTATTCAACACAAGAAAAGGCATTTTTCACCTAAGCAGAAAGTTGCAATTGAAGAAGAGGTCCAAAAGTTGTTGAAAGTAGGATCCATATAGGAAAAGCCTTACCCAACATGGCTAGCCAATTGTATGCTAGTCAAGAAGTCAAACAGCAAGTAGCACATGTATATATACTTCACCAATCTAAACAAGGCTTGCCCTAAAGACTGTTTTCAATTGCTAAGGATTGATCAGATGGTAGACTCGATAGCCGGACTTACTTTGCTCAATCTCATGAATGCATTTTCTAGGTGTAACCAAATTAGAGTGGAGAAAGAGGATGAGGTGCACACTTCATTTGTCACTAACTTAGGACATATTGTTATATGGTTATGCCCTTAAGGCTAAAGTATGTTGGTGCAACTTATCAAAGACTAGTGATAAAGATGTTCAAACCTCATATACATCGCAATGTTGAAGTGTATGTTAATGATATAATAATTAAGAGCAAGGAAAAAAACCAGCACCTTGCTAACCTCCTTAAGACCTTCGATACGTTGAGGAGGTACAACATGAAGCTAAATCCACATAAATGTGTCTTCAAAGCCACATCAAGCAAGTTTTTCGGTTACATAGTGACTCAATGGGGCATTAAGTTAAACCCAAGATAGATATAAGCTAGTAAAAACATGAAGTCCCTGAGCATTATCAAGGAAGTTTAAGAATTAACAAGTGGGATCATGGCTCCTAATAGATTTATCTCAAAGAGCGTAGATAAGTGTGCTGCATTTTTCAAAGTTTTGAAAAACCACAAGGAATTTAGGTGGACTGACGAGTGCGAACATGTTTTCTAAGAGTTGAAAATTTTTCTATCATCTCCTTCAATACTTTCTAAACCTATCCTTGAGGAGGATTTGTTCCTTTACTTATCCATTAGTAGCCAAGCCATTTCTTCTGTATTGGTCAATATGGAGGGAAAGGAGTACTAGCCGATCTATTATATAGCCACATATTACAAGGCCCAAAGCAAACGATACACAAAAATTGAAAAGTTCATCTTAGCTATGATAATATTAGCTAAGAAGCTAAAGCCATACTTTGAAGCTCATTAAATTGTAGTCCATATAGATCAACTAGTACGACAAGCTCTACAGCAACCTGATTCCTTTGGAAGAATGATGAAGTATGTCCTTGAATTAAGTGTCTACAGTGTCCAGTGCAAACCCAAAATGACACTAAAAGCACAAATATTGGCAGACTTTGTAGTAAGATTCATGGGTGAAGAAGATAGTATCAAACTATTTAAAAGACTTGTGAAGAGCTTGTATGTAGATAGTTCGTCAGCACAAGAAGGTAGTAGAGTCGGACTTATTTTGCAAGGGTCGTACAACTTGAAAATTCAATGTGTTAAAGTTTGGATTTCTAGCAAGCAATAATGAGGTCGAATACAAAGCACTAATTGTCAAACTAAGATTGGTGAAGGAAGTTGGAGTTAAAAGGATTGAAGTGTTTTCAGACTCGTAAGTAATTATCAATGAAGCCAAACGAGATTATGCAGCGAAAGAGGAAGTAATGAGCAAGTACTTAGCTACGGTATGAAAGCTCACAGATGAATTTTCATCCTTTACCATTATGAAATTTCTGAATACATAGAACATTATTACCAATAAACTATCAAAGTTGGCTAGTACTTCGCTTCTAAACTTGAACAATAAGCTCTTCATTGAATATTTGTTGAGTAAAAGCCTAAAAGTAAGCATTGCTGTAAAGAGTGGTCCTATCCAAAAGAAAAATCTTGGATCAATCTGATTATCAAGTACCTAATTGATGGGGGTACTCCTATTTAACAAGAAGGAGATGCGAAGGCTTATGTATCAAGGCACGAATTACATCATGATTGACAACCAAGTCTATAAGCATGGCTTCATCCAACCATAACTTCATTATCTCATGCCTACAGAGGCATAATAAATTCTTGTTGAGCTACATGCAAGGATATGCAGCAACCATGTCAAATCTTAGACATTATACATTCGCACATTAAGACTTGGCTATTATTGGTTGACAATGAAAGAGAATGCTAAGCATGTAGTTTGGTAGTGCCCACAATGCCAAAAACATGAGGTTTCGAGTCATGCACTATCTAGTGAGCTACATAGCCTATCTAGCCTTTAGCCTTTCACTCAATGGGGTAGAGATCCTTAAGCTCCTAAGGCCACTACACAATAATGATTTATTTTGGTTATAGTTAATTATTTTACCAAGTAGGTTAAAAGCCAAGGCAGTAGCAACAATAATGAATAGAAGGTTAAGTAGTTTGTGTCGAATTTCATTCTAGCGAGATTTAAGGTCCCTTACATAATTATAACTAATAATGGTCCACAATTCGACAATTAAAGGTTCTAAGCTTCTTATGAAAAGCATGGCATATGGCTAAACTACACCTCAGTCACTCACTCCCTAACTAATGGACAAGTAGAGGCCATCAATAAAACCATACTGTTCAATTTGAAGCAGAGGATTGATGAATCTAAAGGAGAATGGGCTGACGAACTCATTGATATTTTGTAGGGATACAAGACTGCCCATAGGAAATCAATAAGGGAAACTCCATTCAGATTGGCATTTAGATTAGAGGCTATCTTATCTATCGAATTAGAATTGCCTAATTTATGGACACAAGGGTTCAATATAGTTGGATACCATTGAAGAAATCTGAAACTTCGCTAGAGTAAGAGTTGCTACCTATCAACATAAGGTGGCACAATATTATAATCAAAAGGTTAAGTATAAGGTCCTTCGACCTGGAGACTTGGAATAGGAAGATGGAAGCAACAAGTGTAGAAGATACCTTAGGGAAACTTGTAGCCAATTGGGAAGATTTAGTATGAATCTAAGAAGCTGTAGGGAATGAAGCTTACAAATTGGAGAGATTGGATGGACAAATTATTCCCTGGGCATGGAATGTTGAGAATTTAAAATTGTACTTTGAGTAACAGCATTTAATTTCCTATTTAGCATTTGTTAATCCTATATGTTAGCTTTTAGCTTCTAATAACTATTTTTAGACATATAATGGGTAGTAGTCCCAAATGTAATGAAACACTAAGTTCGTTCCATATTTTATGAGTTTTTTCCCTTATCTATTGCACTATATTACATGCATATTCAAGGGTATCTCAATCAAATCGTAATTAATGGATAACATGCAGTTCAAGCTTGTTCAATAAAGGAACTGACTTTAGTAAGTTCCAATATAACACGGTTAACGAACTCAATCTAATTTTAATAATAAGTTCTGATCTAACATGGTTAACGAACTTCTTAAATCCATACCTATAAAGGTTAAAGGATAAATGCCTACTAACCTAATCAAGTTCAAAATTCAACTACAAAATGTTGAAAGCCTTTTCAAGCAAACACATCATGCTCAACTTACTAAGTAAGTAGTATGTGAAATAAAATGTCTAGAAAATAAATTAAAACAAAAAAAAAAATCAAAGTCAAAATATGTCCAAAAATTATGAACAGTAATTTCAGCATCCTGACTTAACAAAGTTCAAATTATAAGAAAATATCTAGTTAGACATTTGTTTTGCAGTGTTTTATTTAAGGGCATCAACTAGACTAAGATTTTCATTGGCATGGGACACTTCAATTGGAGTATGAGACACATTTAATGGAGTAGGAAGCACTTCTTTTGGAGTAGATTCCTTTAAAGGCATTGGGTTTTCAGCAACAGCAACAAGATCGCCAACTTGCCCCTAATCATTACCCTCCTCCTTAACATTAACATCTTCTTCATCATCACTGCCATCATCATCATTATCGATATTGGCAAAGTCAAGGCATGAGAGCTCATAATCAGGGATGAGCCTTCAGTACTTCCTCCCTAGCAAGTTCCACCCCTTCTAGCAATTTCCTTAGAAGCAATCTCCCTTATCATCTACTTAGCATAATGATCTTCAAGGCCTCTTTTACAAAAAGCTTTGCCTTAGAGGCCTACTCTAATTCAGTGATCTACACTTCTAAGTAGGAGGCATTCTTCGAATTCTTTATCTAAACCCTTAGCTTGTCCTCATCCTCACTCATGGAAAGAATGGTTTGCCCCAAGCTCCAACATTTCTCCATCCACTCTCAAAGTTGATTCTTCAACTTCCAAGTTTCTTTTGATGACTCATCATTGTAGGCCTTCAAGGTTAGAAACCCCTTGTATACTTCCATATTGGCTCTCTACTTAGACTATAAGAGCCCCCTAAGTCTTTCCACTTCCATCTTAGCCTTTATCCTTGCATTCTCGGTTGCTATTGTCTGTACTCCTCTACCCTCTACACAAAGGAAAAAAGTAAAAAGGATCAATGAGTAAAACCACACAAAGTAAAAAGAACAAACACTACATTAACCTTATTTTATCTGCTCTTTGACCTCCTTAATGGCCGCCATGACATGTCCACTTGTCTACAAAAGCAAAGTCAATGAAAGTTAATAGCCACATATGCATTGCAAACAACCACTTCGTAAAGCTAGAAACTTACATCATTGTAGCAACATGACCTTTTAAACTACCATCAGTTCTCTTAATATCTCTTTTCAAAATCTTATTATCCCTTGTGAGAATGATTCCCTCCATCAATGCCAAGGACTTTTTCCTATCTCCCAAAGCAAAATCTATGTTGAGGACTATATGACTCCAATACAAGATAAAATAATAACTATCTTTGGTTTATGGAACAAAATCAGCAGAAGCAATCCCAAGAGCCTTCTCTACACTTGGTGGGGGAGCCTCATTTGTGTCATCCTTAGGGTCCCCAATTGAATCATCTAAACAAAGACCTTAAGGCTTTTTAGCAAGAAGACCTACCTCAAGTTCCTTACCTTTCCTCTTCACTAAACCCTATAAAGAGGTCAGCTTACACAATGCCAAAATTACAACAATAAGGTTCAATGGGGCAACATCAAGAGCAATCACTTAATTAGAACTTTTGGTTGATTTTTTGGTAATAGTTGTCTTTGCTTGGATGGCACCTTCTCTTGAACACCTCCTATGGTGCCTCCTTACTGTAGAGCTATCTCTTTTTCGATAGCTTGTCCCTTAGCAATTCGCTACACTCCACCTTATCCAATTGTAGCCTTTACAGCATGTATATCTAGTCTCTTCTGTTTGGCCGCTACTTAGGCCAACAACTTCCTTAGGTTAAAATCATCAACACCCATACTTACAACAAAAGAGATTATCAAAATTTAAAAGCATTAGGTAAAAGAAACTTAATAGACCATATTGAGTGAAGTTCAAAAAATCGAGGTCCCTTATGAATTGTCTTCATCAACCTACCACTACACCTTGGCTCTGCATAACAAATAGATCAAGTCATACCTTCATCCTCATCAGAAAAAACTATTTCTCCATTCCCATATTGCTGAATAATTACTTTATTGTCCAAATAAAACATCTTATTACACTACCTTTCTCGAATTTTCTTTGCAATGGTAACATCATTTGGCAATAACTTAATATCCTCCATCCTGATGGGTTCCAACCATTTGCTCCAAAAGCCTAAATCTACTTCCAACCTAATTAATATGTATTTGTCATAACAATGGTGGATTTTAGATTCCAAACTATCCTTGAACTTTCATCTATACTAAGCTACAACATAAAACCATCCATTTGTTTGACATTTTGTAGTGAATAAATACTTAAAAAGCTGCACTATGGCTCTTATTTGCAACTCTTCACAAATTATCTCAAAGAAGACCAAAATTCTATAGGTGTTTAGTGAAAACTTGCTTGGTGACACTCGAAAATAATTAAAGACAACTTTTTGGAAATAAAAAAAAGGTAAACACAAACTAAACTTAAAATATTTCAAGAATAGATGGAACTTGTGACCAATGGGAAAGCAAACACTTTCATCATTCCTCAGCATTCGAAGCTTCCACTCCTTAGGGAGACTCTCAAAATAATCCTTAGACTTGGCGACAATCACTCTAGCAAAACCACTCTAGACTCCATTCAACACATCAATGTCATACACAATATCATTAGAAAGATATTTTACAATCTTCCTATCCTCTTCATCATCCAAATAAACATCAATTGGTAAAGCTTCAATGCAAGCCAATTTTTCATATCACTCAATGGTGTTGTTACAACTTAAAGCCAAGCCACTAGAGGTTAAAGCTAGCCTTGCCACTTCATGGGGAAGTTAAGGGGTAGATGGGGGTAGGAGGGAGTTGAGGGAAGGGGGGAGGGGAGAGGGAGTACCCCTAAAATCAAAAGAAGAATGAATCTTACTCTTGGTCATACCTAAGTAGTTTAAGAAGTTTGTAATTACTATTAGAGCCAATTTTCGATTCAAATCCAAGTGATTTAGTAACTCTATTGTTCTAAATAGTGAGAAAGCTTGATTTTACAACTTTATGTAAGGTAGAGTTTGGTTTTTTTTGGGTCTTGCTTCAACAATTAATGGGAAGGTTACAGTAAGCTAGTTCATTAACGAGGCAAAGTGTTCATCGTCGAGTTTGTCAAGCCTACTACATACCATATACTGAGACGACTAGCGTAGTACTTCCCATTTGATAGCAAGAGGAAAGAGAATAGCATATTCTTTTTAATTAAGAGCCAAAAGAAAGTTTTGAGAGTTTTGAAATGGAACATTTGGAGAGAAGCAAAAGAAAAGAACACGACAGAAGCCAATTATGTGATGAATGACCAAAAGAAGTGTTCCTCTTTCATTTTCGAGGGTTTTTATAAATATAATCCAATTCATTCTCTTAGGATTAGGAAGACAGTTCTTGGGAGTAAAGAGTGATTTGATTACGGAGGCCACTTCTAGAAAGTACATGTCTACTAGTAAGATCCAACGAATGTAGCATCACCAATAGTTACAAAGCATGTAAGGCAATAATAGCTAATGCAATAACTATCACAGGCATGTGTAAGAATAGGTAAGAAAGTAAAGAGTCTTAACCATTAGATTGTGAACTTGTATGGCATGAGATAGTAAAGGGGTTGAATTTAGAGGAAGTGTTTGTAGATAGCCTAACTACCCTACTCGGCAATTATACGATTTAGCAAAAAGCACAAGCTCTAATGCTTACCTGCTTACCCAACACATCCAGGATGCATTAAGCTCACTCACATACTCTAATCCTTGACCATAGGAGTCGGGGGGTAAATGTTAATAGTAGATTTTTATCCTCATTAGCAATTTCTTGACACTATGCCAACTGTCTCCAATTTGGAGTTTGTATTGCCAACCTAGTTTGACGACTAGGGCAACCTTGAGCATGATCCATTAGTCAGTTAGAAAGCTCGACCTACTTCAATTACACATTTAAATTCAAAAGAAAGGGCGTGAATAGTTTAACAACTACCAACCTACAACCACACAATGACCCACTCCCCTTCGCATTCAACACATGACTAAATTCAAAAGTCATTATGTATCTCAAATAGTTCAACTATATTGATATTACAGTTACAAGGCATATGTCTATAAATATGGGATGAAGAATCCGAGTATGAATTCTCTAGACACTCTTACTGCTTACTTGCATACCTGTCCCTTAAACACTTAACACTTACTAACTTAAGTATCAAAATGGTTACAACGGACTAGCATCAGCACCCCCAAAGCCTTACTTTTTTCTCTCTTCCAAGAATCAATAGTTCGTGTGGATCTCAACTAATAATATAAATGACAAATAAAGATCATGTAATAATAATAGAAACAAATATTATGTAATTATTATGTTATCACAAATGTGTTAAATCTTTGTTTACTAATAAAGGACTAAGATAGGGAACTAACATTAAATAAGAATTAAATAACCATAATGACAATAATATTTATAAACTAGAGTAATCAAAAGAATTAAATAAGAGTGAAAATGAAATAGGCAAAACAAAGAATAATAATTCTAATGATTATACTAATAGTAATAAAGATATCTTTAATAATAAAAAACTACTCCCCTATACTCTTATGATGGAAAAAAAAAAAGAAAGAATAATTATAAACAAGAATAATAATGATGATAACAACAATAACAATAGTAATAATAAACCTATGTATAAGTTACATAAAGCTAGCATTAATAAGAAACAAATAAACTAATAATACGAGAATATATAAATATATGCTATACGAACCATCAGTTATAACGCATAGATATGTAAAATTTTGTTAAAAGATTTTATTTTGGTATATTCTAAGCATAAGCACTGTTGTGACCCTAAAGGAAGCCTAGTAGGATTGCCTAAATTTTTCATTAGTCACTAAAGTTTTTTATTCTTAATTTAATTAACTTACTACAACATATATGTGACTATGGATATCTGATATGCCACAGTCCATCAAAATCGTAGAGAATCGATATCCTCTACCAAATGATAAGATCAGGCAATAAAGATCTAGAACTTAAACTTACATAAGTCATAGAATCTAAATATAGTATCAATAACTATATATATAATAATTCAAACCAACCATACAGTCTGTCCTCAAATTCTAACTTCTATGTATTTTGACATTGGCACTCAACACTCAGCTGTTAACCCATGCTCGATTATCAGTTAACCTGCAAAAGAAAACTATTGGGGAGTAAGCCACGAGAGCTTAGTAAGTTATCCCTCATATTATACTAGCAAGCAGGTTATCAAACAGTTTATTAACAAACATATGAATGCATGAATAAATAGTATGTTAATCAATATATATGCAGTTGACCGATGCTACATACAACATTAGATTTAATGCCCTCCGAATTAAGCATTGGAGACACATCGACACCAATTACAATTGGGCATTAGCACTTGGGGTTTTTTTAACCCTATTTAAATATATATAGAAATTCCTTATTTCACGAAACAGGTTTCTATTTCCAACAGTTAGTAGTATATAAATTCCTAGGTTTAGCGGTGAGGTAGCCCCCGCACTCCACGCCCATACCTTACAGCGGTGGTTTCTAGATGTGACCCCCAGCCACTTACGGTTAGCGTCTCCACTGCTAGTAAAACCCGCGAGCCAAGGGAAGGGTCTTATTGTACTAGTGCTCCTGCATTGTAATAATCAAATCATGTAGAAATCCATCCCTCCAAAGCCCTTCATTACCAACCACATGAGGTGATGGCCAGAACATTATATGCAATGTTCGTGCTTTATGTATGATCCATTTAATTTTAGTTAAGTCGAATATAATTAAATCAACTTATGAGGTGATCAACAAATATCAACAAACCATTTAATTATGCAATAATAAATCAAGTAATCAATTATTCAGCTATTATGTTTCATAATGTTTTACACAATACACAACCAGTATTTAGACATATGCATAACCCATACCCCCATGCATCAAATTATTAATATTTACTTTAGGTGTACTAATTAAAGCATAAAACATGTATAAAGTCATCGAGAGTACTCACTTAGCCATTAAGTCTATCAACAGTCATAAAAGTCCACTTGATAAGTCAATATCTGTATTAGGATTACCTGACATTTAGAGAATACGAAAAGTAGTAAGTTTAGGAATTAAATAACTAAATTAATATTGTAATTCGTACTGTTTACTTAACTTAGTTATTTATTTGCGTAAAATCATCAATTCGAGCTTTTTATCGAATCGCGTATAATATTTTCGATTTAACTCGGATCCTTATGAACTTATAGTCTATTTAGATCGTTTCCGAGTGCACTTTCTCATGATGAGGTCCGTTTTAGATGTTATAACTCGCAGTTTGAACTGTGATATAAAAATATCATAAAATTCATTATCTTAACTTAAAAAGGTATAGAATATCAATTTAAGCTTTTCTTAATATATTTACAATTTAATAATTATTTAAATCGTATAGTTGGTAATTTTCTTATTTTAAGCCTATTGTACTATAATTACCTATTTTTACTTATTTTTAAGATTTTTGGGTTATTAATTCAATTTTTTCTACTTTATTATTTTTCTAATTAATTTATTTATTATTATTAATTACAAAAATTAATTAATTTATAACAAATGGTGACGAAGCAATATGTGAAGGTGCCACATGTCAAGCTTGTACATTTTTCCAAATTTTCCATTATTTTCTATTTTATTATATATATACATCATCTTACTTTATTTATTAAATTATTATTGTAGTATTCTCTATACACTATTTAATTATACTCATATTTTTACGTATATGATACATTATATATTAAATTATTCTAGCCTTATTTACACATTATGTACAAGCATATTATATACTTATTTATACTTTACATATTTATGTACGTATATGATCATACCGTATACATATATATGCTAAAATAAAAATATTATTAATAATATGTATATATATACCTACATGTTAGCAACATATATACATAATTATATAAAAATTTCGTACACTTGAAAATTATTAAGTATATACACATATTATTATACGCATACATGTATATACTTCATATATGAAAATTCATAAGTATATTCATATACATAAATTTTATAAATTAAACATACTAAGTATAAATATACATATGTACACTTTTTATTATACACACACACACACACATATATATATATAGAAAATATGAAATAGATATATATAAATATGTACACATATATATATGGAATTATACAATACTTGTATGTACATATTACATACTAAAATAAATATTATGTACATATACACATTTATATACCCATGCATATATATACATAATTAATTAAGTAAAATACTAAATATATATACATGTATATAAAGGAAATATTTGGTACATACATATACTATACAAGTATTCCTACATATGTCATATACAAGATACTAATTAGACATACATATATAATACACACACATACATATGTACAAGAATACATGTGTAGAAAAATATACATACTATACTACTATTTATCTATATACGTATACCATATATTAGATATATATATACTTACTCATAAATACATATGTACATACATAAATAAAGATACATACCATATACATATGTATATAAATAAATAAGTAAAATACATAATACATATGTATATATCTATTCATGCATATATAGATGTATGTACATGTAAATAAATAAATCAATAAAATACTTAGTATATACATAGTATAAAATACATATATGTACAAAATAAATAATTAACTTACCTAAATTCTTTTTGTTTTTCCTCTTCTTCTACTTCTTCTTCCAATTACTTAGTTTTTGCCCTTTCTTTTTGGTTTCAGTTTTGTTGTGTGTGTGATTTTCTTTTGTTGTTTTTTTTTTTTTTTTTTTGGTTTGAAAGTTCCAGACATAAATGGGATGTGGATTAAAAGAAAAGAAAAAAAAATCTAACTTAAATCTCTTCATTAAATTGGATGAGATACTTACTTTGATTAACTTATCCTTTATTCCATAAATTTGTGACACTTGTTACTTAAAATTTAGCACATGGACTATTGAAAAATTAGCTAGAAAATCACATGGAAGAGGGAAAAAAATAAGAAGAAGGAAAAGGAAAAGAAAAAGAAAGAAAAAGGGAAGAAAAAGAAGCTTAAAAATAATTATATGTAATTTTTCCAAGCATAAAAATAATAAAAATAACATTTATAAATTAATTTTTGAATTTTATGAAAATTTATCAATTTAATTAGTATCCGTTACAATTATAATTTTTACAAGTTATTTTAATATTTTTGTTAAAATTTTTACACAATTACACAATTTAGTCAAAAATTATGATCGACTATAATTATATTACTATTAAGTAATATTTATTCATTTTATAAGCTTAAAGTTATAATTTTAGAGTTTCTATCAAGTTCGGGTTCAATTTCAATTTCAAGTATTTGCATGCACATTAAATTTAGGGTTTTATTTCTACGATTTAGGTTTTGATCAATTTTCTAGAGTTTTTATTACTTATAATATATTCGAATTTATAATTTATTAAATTTTTATCTTACTTGGCTTTAATAACTCATGATATTGTCTAAAATATTAAGGTTCAATTCTACTCTTAAAGAACTAAATTTATGAGGTTTACAAGTACTATTGTTAGAAATTATGTTAAGTGACAAATGTCTCTTTTTCACCTTTTTCTTTAGTTATAGTGTGTCCAACATTTACAAATTAACCTATAATAACTTTATGCGAGCATGCCATGAACAATTCATCTCAAAAACAACCTTCTTAACTGTTTTTTTTTTTTAGTTAATTTTCTATTCATTTTATCTAATTATAATATTAATTTATGAGTATTTATATACTAAATATTAGTATTTTCCTTATTTTGGTATCCACACATGTATATATGATTATACATGATACTTATATTAATTATTTCACTGCCATTAACTCAAAATTATTATTTTTATAAGGTGAATAATTTATCTCTAACATCTAACTACATTTCAGGGCTCATATTTTGAGTTTTACAACATAAATTTTTTATAGGAGTAAAATTATACTTCTACTAAATTAAATACTTTATAAACTTTATTTTGCTAAATAAATTTTACCTAAACTCTTCTTTTAACTTTTATAACCTCATATTTAAAGTTTTATTCAATTTCGAGAACTCTTCCTAAAATCCCTAAATTGCACCAAGTCTAGGCAATTAGGATTTCACATTCATCGTCCTCTTCTCCTGATTGGTCGCCACCTTGGTCGATTCACCCCTAACACTATAAGGCATACTGCTTAAGATTGGTAGCTTTGCTACCAATCAATTAATAAGCTAAATTCCAACACTTTTACATTTTTTAGCTCCTTAATCAATCAATAGAGGCAACCATAACCATGGTAACCGCCTTACCCAAAACAACCCTACCCCACCAAACAAACCCCTCCCCTAGCTTGCTCTCCTAACCCCTAGCCCTCCCCTAATGCACCTATACACATAAGATAAAATTAATAAAATTCAATCAAAAAATGAATCTTTTTCACATACTCTTATCAATTTTGTTTCAGTGGTCCATCTTGTGCATAAACTTAGTTTTTATGTAAAATCTATACATTTTTCCCAAATTTATGCATAAGTTTAAGCTTTGAAATTGGGAAACATTGTGTATTTTGAACCATGATTACCACCCCTGACCTTAGAACCATACTTGTCCTCAAGCAAGCCTTAGAATTCAATTTGTAGAAAAAAAAAAAAAAAAAAAGAGAACAAGCACGCATTTCCTTTACACTCAATCATAATAGGGAATATGTCATTTTGTTGAAAATGTAATTTTGCATGTATTTAATTTGACATAAAACTTGAGAGGTCTCGATGATAATTGGTTAGCTCATGTATATATTTCTTCCTTATTAGGCTCATGGGTATGCGAATGCCATACAAAAAGAGTGACTACTAAATCATTCCCTACTTCGCCTCCCTAACTTTGGCAAATTTCATTTCTTACCCATTATTTTCTTTTTGTATTTTCAATTTTTCAACCCTTTGTATTTCTTTCATTTGCTTTCTTTTCATTTTTGTTCTTCTCTTTTCTTTTTTTTTTTTTTTATGGAACCACAATTTTGCTTTGTGATAACTTTTGTTTGAATCACATCATTTCCTTTTCTTAATTCATTTTTACATTTTGAGCATTCACTGTACAATTATCAAGGAATGTTCAAGTATAATCCAGTACCTACTTCCTTCGAAAACATGAAAACCTAACACAAAGTCAAAACATTTCCTTAACTTTAAATCTCTAAACTACACCTAAATTAAGCATAACAAAACAAACCAAAGATTATATGAATTGATTACAAATTATTGAAAAGCATTCATGATTAATTCACAAGGAAGTTCATTCAAAATTTCAAGCCCTAATCACTTCTTTCTACTTTCATTCATACAAGCTTTTATAAGAATAATGAGATAGTTGAAGCAAAAAGCATTGAGTGTAAGGGAAGATGGATCTAACTTTAGAAAAAGATATCTTTTTAGGTGCACAGAATGGATAGCTTCGCATGAATTAAATTGATCATTAAAGCCTAATCAGAACCATATAACTTCAATTTTCTTATCTAACGTTCCTTACCCCCAACTTTAGGTTCAAGAAGTATATTCAACAAATCAGCACATGCATACATAGAAAGCAAGATAGGAAAAGTTAAAATAAAACTTCCTTGGTTTCTAGGTGTGTTTTGAGTCATTGATTACCCTCTAAAATCTTGTTGACAGTGTCCTTGGATGATGGATTTGACCTTCCTTTATTTATTTACAAACATATGTGAAACATAAAAGCAGCATAACTAACTATATTCTGAAATGGAAAGTGTTGATAGTCTTAATTGGGATATGAGCCTTAGGCTCAAAACCGACTAGCACAAGACTTTAGCCTAGCTCTAATATGCTAGTTCAAATGCCGTTTACTCTCATATGCTATAAATAGGGGACAAGACCTCTAGGTAAAAGGATCTCTCTTTCATTCTTTCTTCCTCTTTATTTCCTTACAATTTCATTCTCACAATAAGAAAACTGATTTAAACATCAAAATGGTTGCATCGAAGTACCCTCTGATGCCCCTTGTAGCCCTTTTTATGTTTTGCAAGTATTCGTATACTAGAACGAAAATTGACTGCCAACAATTTGGTGCTGTCCACTAGAAAATGCAATCCACCACCACAATTTTCAATGATTTTTTGAAATTTTGTAGTGAGATGCTTCTTCCTTATATGGATTTTCCCAAGTCTGGTTCGTTTTAATTTCTTTCCTTTAGTTTTGTTTTCAGATCTGGGTAAATTCGTTCATAATCCACTGGTTTGTTTTGGCTTCAGGGAATTCTCTTTCCCTTTTGCTTTAAATTTGATAAGAACATCTCTCTTCTTCACATTTTGACGATAGTTGATTCTGTGATTTGAACATATAGTTTCTTTGAGCGATTTCTTTGTCCTTCAAAATTTGTTCATTCCGTAAAATTTGAAAGAAAAACAGTCGTGTAACTGCCATTGTTTCGCCATTGAAGAAAATTAGATTTCTTTCACATTAAACCAACCAACACACGTCATCAACTCCGCGAACGATCCTGTCATATTCCTTAACACAAAAACTCAAAAAGCAAAAGATTCTCCCTTTTCGACTTTTCAAAAGTTTTCCAATAATATGTCTTGTTGACGGTTCACATCCAGTAAAGAAAACAAAGAAGTAGTTTAACATTCACTTTAACTTCATTCCTATTGTAGTTAGATTTAAATAATCACAAGTAAATCCAGATTACAATCTTTGAACCTTTAGAATTACCCGTGCCGAGCTCCTTTTCTATCCACCAATCAATTTCTTGTACCAAGATTGAGCTGTCTTCATCGAGATCCTCGTGGCCAAGCTTTCCCCGATCAATTTCATGTGAAGGATTCGCATCGTAATTTTAGCTAAATAAAGGTGCAGATCATCTCATATCCTCTAAGCCAAGCTTGTTTCTACACCCGATCTCGACTCCGTTGGTTGTTGAACTGTGCACTTGTCAAAAGCCGAGCTTAGTTTAAAATTGAATCCGAGCACAAATAGCAGGGTCGAGCAGCTCCAAAATCAGGCTAGGCAACTAGCAAACAAAGCTCCTCGACCACAACAATTTGAGTTCTAATCCGTTTTCTTTACTTGCCCGAACCAAGTTGTTTGTTGTGCGCCAAGTCGGGCAGCAACTTGACCCTTGCCGAGTCACGCAACTATAGTAGAGCTTACATGAACATTGCATGACAAGTTGGAGCTTCTCTATATGCGGCTAATCAAGGTATGGGCACACCAGTTCACCTTCCAAAACAGCAGCATGCTCGAGTAACTCTATGGATACGCTACCAAGTTGCTCTTAACACGCATGGAGAGCTGATCCTAGTAGTTAGAAGCTCTTATCAGCTTTCTCCACTCATGTTGAGTAAGATTTTGGAAGTCACACAATAGCCGAGCAATTCTTCTCACTGCCTTTTCCAAGCTCCATTCAACTTTTCCCAACCGAGTACCGAGCAAATCCAAGCATAACAAGGCAGATCCTAGCCGGACCAAATTTCAACTCAGCTTAACCAAGCTATAGACGACAGCTTCAAACTCCATCTCCGCGCTCAAAGCTTAGAGCACCTTACCTTGCCGAGCTCCATACAAACTCCACTTGAGCTATAGCTAAAATTGGTCTGAACTCACATTGGCCTCATCCAGCCATAAGGCCAAGACAAAGGAGCTAGCTACTGGAATCTGAGCTCTCCAAGACCAGCCGTAATCATCACAAAATCAGAATTAAGCTGTCATGCATTCCAAGCTGCCGTGAAAAGAGCAGAGTTAAAACTGGTTTGAGCCTTGTTTCGAATAAGATGTGAGAATCTCTCCAATCAACTAATGCAATCAAGCTACCAAGCATGATCATCGGCAGCCGACGCTCTTCACATAAGTTGCATGTGTAAGCGTTCAATGGCCCTTGGTCTCTTTTTCGAGAATACTCGTGGAACAACACCAAAAGCCCATGTATGCTAAGGCCGAGAACCAAGCAATGATAAGACCAAGCTCTTCTTCCCACACTTACTTGAGTAGCTCCTTGATGCATTTTTGTTTAGACAAGCTGTTCCTAAACTCCAATTGTCCAATAGCATGCTTTTAGAATCCAATGACTACTTGAGTCATAAACCACACGAGCTTTATATGAAATTAGGTGGTAAGTTAAACCTCAACCAAGTTGAACAACCACCACCTTTCGAGCTAAGTAACCTAATAAGTAGCAGTCTATGTAACCAGGTTGAGCAACATATATGAGCAAATCCATGAGTTCTAACTGACCTAAACACCACATAAATGAAGCTCCTTGAACAAGCATGAACTGAGCTATCCATTCATGGCAGCACTAGACCCAAGCTCTATATGAGCAAGTCCAACTGAGCAGAACATCAAAAGTAGCTGCATACCCAATTAATTCTCCACCTAAGCCCCAAATAACATCACGCGTAAACTGTAACTCTAAGCTTTTAATAGATGCACACAACAACAAGTCTAAGCAGTATTTCTATAATAAGACTTCCAATACTCTGCAGTCAATGCTATCCATGTCAACTCCAACCCAAGCATGAACAAAACCAAGATCATGTCCAAGTTCTTCAACACTTAAACCTTCAATCAAGCTATTATGTGCTATGTGTAGAGTAGTGATAGTTTGAGCTTCAAAGCTAAGCTTTATTGAGTAGCTATAAGTTGTTGACTAAGCTAAAGTTGAATATGAAACAAAGTAACAACAATTTGACACAAGCAAACCTAGGAGCTCATTCCTATCGTCTATTTATAAGAAATTTCAATACTATTATGGCCCTACTCACTAAGCTATCAAAGAAAAATGTAGAGTTTAGGTGGGGAGAAAAGGAATGGAGGAGTTTTAAAGAGGTGAAGGAGAAGCTAACTACCACCCTTGTCTTAGCTCTACTAAGCTTTTACAAAGTATTTGAAGTGGAGATGCATTCCAATTATGCATAAGAGCCATGCTAATGTAAGAGGGCCGACCTATTACATATTTCAGTGAGAAGCTTAAAGGATCCACACTCAACTACTTTGTCTATGATAATGAGTTCTACTCCTTAATCTAAGCTCTGACTATTTGGCAACATTATTTGTTAAGTAAAGAATTTGTTATCTATACTAATCATGAATCTTTGAGATAACTGAAAAGCTAGCCTAAGTTGTCTCAAAGACAAGCCAAGTGAGTTAAGTTTATGGAGAGATTTTCCTATGTTTTCAAGTAAAATAATAGTAAGAACAATGTAATGGTCGAAACCCTATCAAGATGACATTCCCTCTTGACCAAGCTGTGGACATGTTACTTTGATTTTCTATGATTAAGGATTTTTATGCTGAGGATCTATACTTTGGCCCGATCTATGCTAGATATGAAGATAGCTAAACACTTGATAACTATTACGAGGAAGACAAATACTTGTTCAGGAAGAGGAAACTGTATATCCCGACTAGTTCTATGCGAGGATTTTTAGTGCGCAAGGCACATGGTGGAGGATTATCTAGGCATTTTGGCAAACACCGAACTCATGAGGTATTAGTCTTTAAATTCTTTTGGCTAAGGATGATGAGAGATATCCAAGCCGTACTAGAAAGATGTGCTATCTATAAAAGGGCTAAGAGCCGAGTTAAGTAAAGGCAATATTTTCCTTTTGTCGATCTTAACCAAACCATGGTTTAAGTTAAGCATGGACTTTATGTTAGGATTGTTGAGGATGTCCTGAAGGAAGGACTCCATCATGGTAGTTTAGACCGATTTAGTAAGATGGCATGCTTCATGCTCTATTCCAAAGCTAACGATATTTCAGCTATCTCTTTTCTTTTCTTGCAAGAGGTTGTCAAACTCCATGGAGTGCCCCAGACAATCAGGTTTAATCAAGATCTAAAATTTATAAGCTACTTTAGGAGAACCATGTGAAAACGACTTGAAACCAAGTTGTTTTTTTTATACGACCTGCCAACCTCAAACCAATGGATAAATTGAGGTTGTCAACAGAACATTAGGAACCCTACTTAGAGTTGTTGTTGGATGGAACCTAACTAGTTGGGATGTATGCTTACCTATAATCGAGTTTGCATACAACAAAACTACACATAGCATCACAGGAAAATCCCTACTTAAAGTCGCCTATGGATTCAACCCCAAGCTTCCACTAGATCAAACACCATTACCAAGCCAACTAGAAGACTAGTCTATTGTTATTGAGTTAAAAGCCATCCAAAAGATGTACCAAAAGGTCATAGAGCAACTGAGCCAAGCTACTACCAAGTTTGAGAAGCAAAGTAAAGAACAAAAGGGCGAAGAATTTCAACTTAGTGATTTAGTCTAGATCTACTTCAATAAAAATAGATTCCTAAGATTGAGGAAGAGCAAATCATCTCCTAAAGCCGATAGACCATTTAAAGTTCTTGAAAAGATTGATCCTAATACTCACAAGATTGAATTACTCGAAGATTATAGAGTCTCAAACTCCTTTAACATTGCCAACCTCCATTCATATGTTCCTTAAGACAAGCAACAAAAAGGTGAGCTAGAGTTGATCCCAAATCTCAAATAGCCTAAAGGGATGATAAGGATCATAAACCAATCACTCACTTATGAGCTCGTGTACTCACCTATATGGTTCACCAAGGGGAGTTAAACTCTAAAGAACAATACATTCTCCACCCCAACCTACCAAGGTACTCTGTTCTCCATCTCATTGAAGAAACCCCTAAGGTACCCAACCTATTGTCAAGCCAACCTCTTTATGACATACCAGTCCAAGGTTAAACACTGACCTTCCTGCTATCAAGTTGACACATTTTCGACACTATCATGTAGTAGGAGCATTGTATTACCAATATCTCATCTACACTATCAACTAGTTATTCAATTCCTACTACTATTTGAATAACTATGTTAGAATTGATTCCTTATCCTAACCAATTTCAACTCGGGGTGAACAATTCTTGCCAACCTTCTCTTCATGGGGTTAGTTCACTTCCTAAGCATATTGGTAATAATCAACAATTTGCTCTACTCTCTCCTCCCACTCTAAATACTTGTCTGCATCACCACTTTCTAAGAAAGTCAAAATTTGAACTTTCACATTATCAAGACCTCTAAGATCTTGGTCACAAAGTTCTTTAGCCTCAAAATACTCCTCTTCATCTTCCTTATCTTCCTCCTCCACATCATCTAAAATAATTCTTCTCCTAGCTCACGCTCATCTTCCCACTCCTCTAACTCGAATATCCTAATATGGGTAGTCATGTCGTTTATCCCTAAAACCATGCCTACTTGCCTCATTATCAGCTTGGTCATCAACCTGAGCTACAACAAGTTGGACATCAACCACTTATTGGACAACCATCATCATGTTCTTTATGAGTTCCATGTCAATCAAGTTAGCCATCAATAAACCTCAGGTTTGCTTGATAGGCCTCCCTGGATCTTAAGCAGCACCTTCATCATCACCCACACCAACATAAACACTTGGGTCTGTCATTGTACAAACTTTTCCAAGACAATCAATTACTAACATAGCAACTTAATACTACCTCAACGATGTCAAAACCACCACAACAACAACTCAGAGCCACTACAACAACCTATAACCACCACTTGACGGCCAAATACACCACTATTACTTTAACATGCAACTATAATTCAATAATTACTAAAACCCATAGCACACATACACCACCACTGCAAACTTAATGGCTAAACTAACACCACCTAATTTACAGTAGCTATTAAGAACCTACTTCAATACCTTTAAATTACCACTACAACATACCTATAGCTTTAAACTAAAACTATACACCAACTCTTAACTCACTACAATAGCTGCTAACACAAACATAGCGACTACCAATAGCAACACTACACTCAAAACAAAAACTCAACCGATGCTTCACATGCCTTCATCAAAATAGGCTCCTACACCAACAAAGTTGATACGTCTTGAGAATTAAACACACCAAAAATACCAAATAAGGAAAACAAAATAAAACAGAAAAGCTAGCAAACCTACAACCTACTAGCTCACAAGGTTGATACACCTTAGGAATTAAATGCCCAAGGAATACCTATCACACCGGTAATGCAAAAATAGTATATATTTTTTATACTAATTTTACATTGATTTCGACTGTATTCTTGTTAATTTTGTGATAATTTGAGCTTAGTTTGTTCATTTATTGTTTTTAGGACTCTAACACTACTTGACGAAGATTTTAAAGACTCTTAGGCAATTCTGGGTGTATTGGAGTAAAAATACAGATAAGAGAGTGAAGCAGAAAAATTTTGAACAAGAACGAAGGTCTAAAAGAGACCATGGTTAAGGACCACACCCATGATCCCAAGCCAAGATCCTTTCATCATTAATTTCTTTTGAATTTCAAAGTTTCACAAAAAAAAAAAAAAAAAAAACATGACCACAATAGCCACCACAGTCATATACTCTAGGCGTAAAGATATTGCAATTTCTACTTTTTTATTTTTTTTAAGGCTCTGGCTATAATCTTAGCACCATTTATTATAAATAGATTCTTAAGCCTAAGGTTACAAGAGAGAGCCTTTTAAGCAGTTATAAGGGGGCTTCTCTATCATAATTCTTCTCTTCTTTAGTTTTTAATGTCTTTCATTCATTAACTTAGTAAATCGTTGTTGAACCCCACGTTCAAAGGGTGATCTTTATTTATGAAATTCAATATATGATTTTACTTTCTACAATCGAGTTGCACCATTTTCTATTGTTGTTAAATTAATTTTACCCAAGGCATTAATTTAATGTCCAAGTTTATTGTAGAGTCACAAGGCCAGTAGTAAATAAACAAGTTTAATCAGAAAAGATGAAGTGCGCTAAGAGATTAAGTATCTAATCTTTTCAGATTAAGGTAACCTAATAGCAGGATCCAAGAGTTTCATGTGATCTTGGAATACTCTATTAAAAGCGATTTGGGTAAAGAGGGTTCCAGGGTTAGGAGTTATCTACAGACACAAGTCTGGCAAATTCAAAATTCAATTTCTATGGGAATAAGGATAGGAATCTCTACGATCCAATATACTAATCGAGATTAAACGATCCTCTAAAACAAAGTAGTAAACAACAATTAAGATTTACTAACAAAAATATTCTTTTTCTTTATGAATTAATTTATGTTAATTTTTATTTAGTTCATTAGTTGTTCAATTATTTTGTTATTTCACTATTAATTAATTGTCTTTATTTAATTTCTTTATTTATAATTTGATATCTTATTTTATTGCAATCTTGATTTCCCATATTTGGATTATTTTATTAAATCTTTTATTGTTATTAGTTAGGTAATTGAATGATCTAAAAGGGTATAGTTGTTAAAAATAATTAGATATACTGATATAACTAATTTCTCATGGGATCGACACTCGGACTCAAAATCCATTTGACCTATACTATAACTTAACTAGGTGCACTTATCTAATAGAGTGGTATATGCTCAATTAAGTTTTTTGTGCCATTACTAAAGAGCCAAAAATAGAGTAGTCTAATTTAGGAAATTAGCATAACCTTATATTTATTCAATTACCTTAACATATTTGCAATGTATCTTTTCCTTAGTTATTTTGATATCATATCTCTCCAATTATTTTGCTAACTTTTAATTCTTTGCAGCTTATGACAAGATGTAGCAATAGGAATTTTGCTAACTTTGACCTAGAAATTGAAAGAACAATGCAACATCTTCGCAAAAGAAATTGCAACACCATGGATCAAAGTTTGCAACTCAGATTGAAGGAGTTAGAAAATTTAGAAAGCAAGTAAGAACACATGACCCTAAACAATGGAAATAACAACAATGGTGAAGCCTATAAGACACTAATGGAATTTGCAAAGCCAACAGTTACTAGAGCTTAGTCTAGCATCAGAAGACCTGCAATCCAAACTAATTTCAAAATTCAACCCAACATCATGCAAATGATCAAACAATTTGTCTAGTTCGATAGATGGGCTAACGAGGACCCCAATACCCTAATTTTGAACTTCCTGGAAATCTACAACACATTCAAAATTAACAGTTTCTTAGATAACTCATTAAGGTTAAGGTTATTCCCATTCTCCCTATAAGGTAAGGCTAAACTTTGGCTTAATTCATTACATAGAGACTCGATCACTACTTGGCAATCATTATTAGAGAACTTCTTAGGAAAATATTTCATGCCCATAAGGATAGCGAAAATTAGGAATAATAGCTCTACTTTTGCTTAATTTGATGATGAGACACTTTATGACACTTGGGAAAGATTAAAGGAATTACTAAGAAGGTGTTCACATCATGGATTACCTCATTTGATGCAATCTAGATATTTTACAATGGACTCAATCATTCTAAGCATCAAACCATCGATACAGTAGCTGTAGGTGTAGCGACCCTAATAAGGGCCTAGTAGTATTGCCTAAAATTTCCATATCACGTGTGCACCCATGATAAGAAAATCGCCTTGCAAGTCAGAGATTGCAAGACTCTAAATAGTTGTTTGCTAGAGTCTTCAAGTTTAGTTCATTGACTCATTATATAATATATATAATTATGGATATCCAATTTTTCCACAATTCCTCAGAACCGTAGAGAATCGGTATCCCCTACCAAAATAATGAAATATGATAGACAATTTTAGAAAATTCTAAACTTACTAAAGATAGTAAACTTAAATGAGACATTAGTCGTTTTTCGGAGCATTCCGAATTAACTACACAAGCTTTTCATCATACTGATTCAATGGTAGCACTCTGCACTCGATTCCTATCCCCTTTCCCAACTATCGATCAACCTGCAAGGAAAAGAACTGTTGGGGTGTAAGGTTACGCTTAGTGAGATAATTACCTTCCTCAATACCGCATGGAAAAATTTATTAAATGTACAATCATATGAATGCATGAATAATCAGTATGCCAAACAACGCATGCAGTGACCTAGGAACTGCATACGACTCAGAATTACACCCCCTGAAGTAGGGGTTTGGAGATAATTAACCGACCCAAACCAAAATCCGGGTTCTAGACCTTGGGTTTTAATTCATTAGCACTATTATGTTTAAGTCAAAACAAAACTATGTATATATATACATATATATATACTTTCATTATCGAATAATAAGTCATATTTTCAAAATCCCAAGTCTAGCGGTATGGTAGCCTCTGCAATCCACAATCACACGCCCTAAGCAGAAGCCACAAGACTCAGCCCCTCGCCGACGGTTGGCGTCTCCCGGCACCTAGTAAGCCCATCAGCTTAAGACAGAGACTCAATATATATGATGGCGTAGCTAGTGCCCAATCCTGCAGGAAACTCATATTCCTGTGAGTCCCCTCCCATCTTCTGCGTGAAACGGAAATCGGTGTTATCCGTATGCAATATGGGGTATGCATGATTCATTTTGATTTCTTAATCAAATAAGTGATTATCTCGATTTTCAAGGTGATCAGAAAATTTCATTCCAGACAATTTATATGTATATATGATGCAAGCAATTCCCTTTATTAAATATACTTAACAAGTCATCACATTCATCCACAAATTCATCCACATGCATCTCCCATATCCCACAAGCATCCAAATTCATATATATAAGTTTAGGTACATCTATTTCTACAAGCACAATCAAGTAAAGAGTCATTGGGAATTTACTCACTCAGCCATGCGGATCAATCAAAATAATCCGGGATAGGTCGTCTCCCCAAAGCCGAGTCTCC
This sequence comes from Lumnitzera littorea, assembly GCA_024138015.1. Classification (NCBI taxonomy): domain Eukaryota; kingdom Viridiplantae; phylum Streptophyta; class Magnoliopsida; order Myrtales; family Combretaceae; genus Lumnitzera; species Lumnitzera littorea. Next base: position 54,452,022 of record JAMXBB010000004.1, on the reverse strand, counting down.
TGGACATCGCAAATACGATACTATAAGGATTTGAAATAAAACCTAGAAAACTAAGCTAAAACCCTTTAAGTTATACTTTGGACTAGGTTTCATAATTTTTCCCGGTTTTACTTAAAAGTTCAATCGCGTATAACTTTCTCATTTTAAATCCGATTTTTATGATCTTATAGTCAATCTTCATCATTTTCAAGTGTACTTTAACGTGGTGAGGTTATATTTTCGAAATGAGGCATGCAAATCTGTCCATGGGTCAGAACAGTAGCGTTCCTCATGTGTTGGAGTGCTTTTAGGCCTTGTTTGGTAAATGGGCTTTTTGATAACTTGAGAAATCCTTTGGGCTTGGTATTTAGATTTTATCCTAAGCTTAAAATACTCCTTGAGATCAGATTTACAACTTTGATTTATATTCCTAAGGCTAACAACCACTTCTTGGGCTCTTTAGTAGGCTTAAGTTGTTAAATGGGCTTGTTTTTTGTTTAAATTAAAGTTAATGACTTTGGTGGGCTTATGGGGCCTTAGGTGGATTTCTTATAGCCTTCAAAACAACTTCTCTTGGTACTTTAAGGTGCTGATCAGATTTTTATTGAAGGCCCATCTTAGAGTTCTAGGCTTATTTTGGGAGTTTTAAGCTCGGTTTTGAGTTTTAGGCTTTATATGCTTACTATATTTGCTTTAGTTAATCTTTTCACTTTGTTCTTTCACTTTTATCATATTTTTAGGCCTTATTTTCCCACGTTCCAGATCTGTTCATGTTGGTCCTAAGGGGTCCTTACTTGGTTTTTCAACTTGTTTCATCATTTCCTTAAGTTTAGGTGGTAGATTATGCACTTAACTACTTATGTACAAATCTTAACTTAAGTTTCCTTCCATCAAATGATCCTTTAACTCATGTTCCTCATAAAGAAATAAAAGATCTTATACTTAATACAACTCCCATATCATAGCTCATGTTATACAAAGTTGGTTTCTTCATAAAACTTCATGTGATGGATTTTTCCTTAACTTAAGTCTAGATTTGAGCATATTTAACTTAATGGAAACAAAATCAACATTCAAATGGCCATGGAACCCTCACGTCCAGCATCCTTATCCTCCATTAAAGTTCTCATTTCAAGATTTCCTTAGCTTAAAATCTTCCATTCAAAGCATTAAACAAATGTCTTCACAAAACACCAACTTTACATGCTCATATTTCAACTTCATGCAAGGGTTTTATGGTTTGTTTCTTAAAACGATTTTTTTGGTGTTCTAACAACTTAAACCTTACTCACATCTTCAAGAAATCCAAGTCTCCTAACATAAATACTAATCCACACATCACAAGAAACACTTACTCGTCCTTAACGCAAAGTTTGGTGGTTGTGCACTAAGGTTCCACTTAAGCCCTTAACTTTACCTCTTCCTTTTAGCCACCTCTTGAAACCCGAATCCTTTGCTCTTTTGGAATGGGGTTTATGGAAGATTCTAATGGTCTTAAAAGGCCTTAGATGGTGAAAGAAAATGTCACAAGAGCAAGAGAAAAAAATGCCATGAGTGAAGCTTCAAAAATGGAAGAAAAATGGATTTTGTGGGGTAAGGTTGTTTCCCCTTTTTATGTTTGTTTCAAAAGAGAGAAAGATGAAGTGAAAGTGAAATTGAAAGTGAGAGAAATGGGGAAGAGTGTGGCCGGTTGGAAATGGAGAGAGAAGGAGTGTTTAAATGTCTTGGAAGTATTGTCTTAAAGCTTACAAAAAGTCAACAATTGCAACTCTTGATGATGTAAGCATTAAGGGGTGAATAGTGATGTGTAAGAAGAAGTGATTGATGAGTAAATGACAAGTGCATTGCCCCCTCTTCTCTCCTTTTTAGATCTGCTATTGGAAGTCTTTTTATGTCATGGAGTGGTCTTGTCACCTTTATTAAGTTAAGCTCATGATTTCTTGTGAAAATTTGTCCATATGTAGTATAAGTGAAGAGGTGATAAGGAAATTGTCTTATCACTAGATTTTGATAAGTTATCAATTGATAAATGATTCCAACTCTCAATTGATAAGTTATCTAAGGCGATTGGTTGGTCTACTTATTTATATGTAAGGCTTATGCATGAATATAAGGGCATAGCCTTATAGAAAATTGTTTTAGGATTTTTATCTTACATTGTTTTGTGATTTATGATTTGATTTTTGTAGAATCGTGAAATTTTCTAAAGTTGAATGGAATTATTCAAATTAAATTATCGATTAATTATTTAGGGTTAAAATTCCTTAATGGTTTTAAGGTTTAGGGTTTTAAGTAGCTTTAGAGCTCGCAGTTCTTCAAGCTCGGGTTTTATCGACAATTGGCTTTTGAATTGTAAAAATTTAATTCGTTTCTAAATATAAACTTAGTTTTTGGTTTAATTGATCTTTGGGAATGTTCGAAAAGTACTCTTAATCAAGTCTTAGGTCCACCAAAAGTAGGGTTTACAGTTAGTTTACTTATTCATGTACACAAATCTTATGCATGAAGATAAGGAGATTGTTTGATTTGAAATTCTTTTGGAGTTTGTCTCTTAAATTGATTTGTAAGTTATGATTTAATTTTTATAAAATTATGAAAGTTTCTAGAATTGAATAAAATTATTCAAATTAAATTCTTAATTAGCCGCTTAGGGTTACAAGTCCTTAATTGTTTTAGGGTTTTGCGTTTAGAGTCTATGGTTCTCGTATTCGAGTTTTATCGATAATAGGGTTTCGAATTGAAAAATTAAATTCATTTTTAAATGTAAACTTGGATTCTTAGCTTAGTTTATCCTTGGGAATATTTGGGAAGTGTTCTTAGTTGAATCATAAGTTTGCTAAAAGTAAGGTTTACAATTTATCCATGTGTAATATGGCTTATAAGTGAAAATAAGGGAATTGTCTTATATGAAATTCTTTTAAGGTTCGGTTCTCGAATTAATTTGTAAGTTGTGATTTGCCTCTTAAGAAATTTTCGAGTTTTCTAGAGTTAAATAAAATTTATTGAAAATATATTTTTAATTATTTATTTAGGATCGTAAGTCCTTGATCATCCTAGGTTTTAGGGTTCGAGTGAGTTTATGCATGTTCTAGGGTTTTTTCACCAACTCAGGAATAATTTACTTACACTTAGGAGCTTAAGGATCAATTGGCTTAATTATTTAGGAACACCGCTTTATTATGCAACATATATATATATATATATGATAGATTAAGAAAAGGAAATTGCTTAATAATATATTTGTATATACATATTGTGGGGCTACTTATGTACACAAGGAAAATAATTTTTGTAAATTTATTAATTTATTCCGTTAATTAGCTTAGTTTTGTTGTTTATTATTACTTGAAATAATCCTTGATTCGTTTGTTATCAGTTTTATATGATTTCCCAAAATTATTGATAATTCCATTGATTTATGGCTTTTCAAGCGTTAAGATAATTTTATAGAGTTTTAAATTTTTTTTTTTTTAAAGTACACGTATGTAGGGATTGGGGTTTTCTTACATGATAAGGGTTTCCAAATTTTATCGTTGGGTCTTTCAAGTTCGTTTTAAGTTCCAAGTTCAAAATTTTAGTTGGTTTTCATTTTATGTAGTTTTATTGACTTAGAGAAATGTCTACGACACTCGAATCCGATACTATGTTTAGAAGGTTGAATTTACAGAGTCTACAGTAGGCAATTTAAGTGCTAAGACACCAAGGAGGCCTAAAAGCTTATTGAAGGTAAGGTAATGAATAATTCACAATGGGATAATGCAAGAGCCAAAGAAAAAAATCTAGAAAATATGAAGTTAACTCTGTAACAGTATTAACTACTCAAGTTGAAAATTTAACTAAAAAGATTGATGGCTTGATAAAACCTATTAATTTAGTGCAAGATGAGGTTTTGTTAGAAACTGAGGATTTTAATTTTATCGCTACCCGATCTGTTAAGAATCCTTTCAATAATACTTATAATGCAAATTGGAGAAATCATCCCAATTTCTCTTAGGGAAGTTAGCAGCAACAACAGAATCGCAATCAGCAAAAAAATAGGTCTCCTAATGTCTAGGAGTTGTAATGCATCTCCGAGATTAGATACACAAAGAAACACCACAATGAATGAACAAAAAAGGAAAACAGAAAAGAAACTAGCGAATGGATACGACTCACCACTTGATCTTACTCAGCCTACAATCCATCGGATATGACACACCAATTCGAATTGAAGAGTTACTCGCTTTTACTCCTAGCTAAAGCGAATAGATAAGAATAGAATGATAACGAGAACACCAAGGTTACTCAAAAGTGAGTAATTCTGTATTGAAAAGCTAAATGTCTACATATACAGAAAGTGGTGGTTTATATACTTGCCTACTAGGGTTATTTTATACGTATGAAAACACAAAAGGGTATTTTATAATTACATTATATGAATCATACTAAAAAGGGGTAAAAAGGATGAAGAATATCCAGTACGAAAAAGAAAGAGTCAATTTGGAATGTTGTGTTAGAAGGCACGTATCACTTGATAGCTGTACACCAAGAGTATGATACAACATAAGTAGAAACAGAAAGTGTTGGTAGTTAGGGGCCAACTTGATCTGGATTAGGTTAGGAGCCAATTAGCCTGGTTAAGAAGTCAACCGAATTGGAGTCAGGCACCAGTGGTCGATTGGAGAGCTCGACTCGACTAGCCTTTCTTAGGTTACCTTCTGGATCAGGATTTCGCAGTTAGGTAAGAGCATGCTGCATACACGTAAGGATTTAACAGGCAAGTCGGTAGGAGGTCAAATTGGGATAGGAATCTCTATCTCAGCTAGGGCTTAGAGCTAATATTTTCCATACGAGCCCTTAAAGTCCTTTAGCTTAGCCTCTTGTGATTAGTCTAGGGGGTTAATTCCTATCATCTGCTTAGGAGTCAAAAAGATTTGTCCTCAAATCTAAAGTGGTTCCTGCTCGTTCTTTTAGGGTGCTTACAAGGTCTTCTTTGGTTGGTTGGGTGAGAATCAGATCGGACACATTGAAAGTAAAGGAGACACCATAATCATCAAGCAACTCAATTTGGTAGGCACTGCGATTTATCTTCTTCAGGACCTTGAATGGGCCGTCGCTCGAGGAGATAGTTGTTTTGTCTTAAGTACGGGAATTGCTCTTAGCTGAAGTGAATCCATACTAGGTCTCCTGGCTGGAAAGAAATAGATCAACAACCTCAAGTACCAATCTCTTGTTGTCTCTAATTGAACTTGGCGATCTTCCTCGTGATAGACTAGTTTAGGTCATGCAATTCTTGAGCTTGGTCCACTCCAGATTGACGTTCTTCAGTAATTATTAAGGTACCGATCATATCCAGGGAAATGGTAGGGTTGAGGCCATAGACTACCTTAAATGGGGTCTTCCTAGTAGTACTATGGACAATTCGATTATATGCAAACTCCACAATTGGTAAGCACAAATCCTAGTCCCTTAGGTTCTTCCCTACAACAACATTGAGTAGATTGCCTAATGTCCTATTCATCACTTCAATTTGGCCATTAGTTTAAGGGTGGCCACTTAAGCTGAACATTAGTTTAGCCTCAAGCCTTCTCTAAAGAGTCTTCTAAAAATAGCTCAAGAATTTTTTGTCCCAATCTAAGACAATAATCTTCGGTACTCCATGTAGTTAGACAATCTCCTACAAAAACAAATCAATAATATATAAAGCATCGTTAGTCCGATGGCATGGAATGAAGTACGCCATCTTGCTAAAACGGTCTACTACAACAAAAATAGAATCTTTCCCTCTAGATGTCCAAGGCAACCTTAGGACAAATTCCATGTTGAGGTCGACCCATGGTAAGGTAGGTGTTGGTAGAGATATGTATTCTCCATAGGGTTCTCTCTTCCCCTTAGCATGCTTACACACTTCATAACGACCGACTACCTTATGGACATCCTTGGCCAAACCTAGCCAATAAAAATTCTCTTTCAATAGATTGCCTGTCTTGACCTCCCCAAAGTGGCCTAAAAGTCCACTGCTATGAGATTCTCGAACCAACACTTCACGTATGAAGTAGTTTGGAATACATAGCCTGTGATCCTTGAATAGATAGCCATCCTTAAGATAATATCCTCCCATGACTAGTCTTTCCTGACATTGTTCAACACCGGAACCAAAGTGAAGGTCGTTAGCATACTGCTCAATAATGAGGGAGAATCCCAATAGTTTTGCTTGCAAAGTGGTTAGCAAGGTTTGCCGTCGTGACAAAGCATCAGCGACCACATTTGCACTTCCTTTCTTATGCCAAATAACATACAAGAAACCTTCAATGAACTCTAACCACTTAGCTTGTCTCTTCGAAAGCTTATTTTGACTCCTAAGATGCTTCAATGATTCATGGTCAGTATAAATAACAAACTCTCATGGTAGCAGGTAGTGCTGCCAAATGATAAAGGCTTAGAAAAGGGAGTACAACTCCTCGTACATAGAATAGTTCAAGGCTGGACCAATCAGTTTCTCACTATGGTAAGTGACAGGCCATCATTCTTGCATCAAGACAACATTAATTCCAACTCTCGATGTATAGCACTCCAGTTTGAAGGGCTTATCAAAATCTAGTAATGAAAGGACAAGTGCCAAGATGAGCTTCTCCTTGATCTCCCTAAAGCTTTGCTCAGCTCAATCGTTCTACCTAAACCCTTCATTCTTCTTTGTCAGCTCGATCAACGGGGCGGTTATTGTATGAAGTCCTTAATAAATCGCCTATAGAAAGAAACTAGGCTATGGAAACTTCAGACTTCATGGACATTCTTTAGTGTTGGCCATTCTAGAACAGCTTGGATCTTCTCCTCAACTACTCAGATTCCTTCTCCTGATAGTACAAACCTTAGGAACATCACCTCTTTTGAGCTAAACATGCATTCTTTACATTTCCATACAACTTCTCTGCTCGCAGAATGCCAAATACTTCACGAAGATGTTAAACATGGTTTTTTAGGTCGACACTATACACCAATATGTCATTGAAGTACACGACTACACATCTTCCAAGAAGAGACCGCATCACATGGTTCATTAACCTCATGAATGTGTTCGGCACATTAGTAAGCCCAAATGGCATAACCAACCATTCGTAGAATCTATGCCTAGTCTTAAAGGCAGTCTTCCATTCATCGCTTGGCCTCATGCGAATTTGGTGGTAGCCACTTTGTAGATCTATCTTTGAAAATATCCTTGCACCATGAAGCTCATCCAACATATCATTGAGCCTTGATATTAGATATCTGTATTTAATAGTAATTCAGTTGATCGCTCGACTATCGATGCACATGCACCATGAACCATCTTTCTTGGGAATAAGCAAAGCTGGTACAACACAAAGGCTCATGCTCTCTTTCACATATCCTTGCTCAATAAACTCGTCTACCTGTCTTTTCAGCTTGGTAACCTGCTCAGGGTCAACCTATATGTAGGTCGGTTAGGTAGGGTGACGCCTAGCTGCAGATCAATACAGTGCTCAATGCTTAAGACTGGTGGCAGTCCTCTAAGTAGTTCTTCCGGAAATAGGTCGAAAAACTCATTTAACAAGCATCGGATTTCTTTCGGGACTTCCTGCAATTCCCTTATCTCCATCAATCATCTAACCAATAAGAACATCGATTCACCAACCAAAACAACATATTGGAGCTTCCTACGACTCATCATTAAGGCCTTTTTCTTGCTAGCTCGAGTGAGCTGATTAAGGGTTTCATTTACTTAGGACCGGGTTAGGGTTTATAACACTATCTTCCTTCCATCCTTAACAAGGCATAGATGTTCTTATACCCACAATGCGTAACACATCGGTCAAATAACCAAGGTCATCCAAGCAAGAGGTGTGAAGCTCCCATGGGGACGACATCGCATACCACTTCGTAACCTTATATACATTTCCAACACTAAATGGTACGGTTACTTGTTCAATTACGTATAAAGCACTCTTATCATGAAGAAAATACAGCTTACAAGGTTGGGGATGCTTTGAGTTCAACAAACCTAACCTCTATATAAGGGATTGTACAATAATATTTGTATAACTTCTATAAACCCTATAAAATCGGTAGTTTGAACCCTAATTTGAGTCTAAGCGTCCTAAACTGTATCATAAGTCAATAAGGCTAGTAACAATAACATTTTATGAAATTTAATAAATCGAATATAATAGCAATAATAAATCGAATATAATAGCAATAATAAAACCTTAGAAATTGATCGAAAACCCTAAATCCGATCTATGCACAATTACCCGAAATCAAACCCGAACTTGATCGAAACCTTAAAACTATAACTTTAAGCTTATAAAATAATTAAATATCACTCAATAGTGATATAATCGTAGTCGATTACAATTATCGACTAAATCACGTAATCACGTAAAACTTTTAACAAAAATGCTAAAATAACTCGCAAAAATTATAATTGTAACAAGCACCAATTAAATTGATAAATTTTCATAAAATTCCAAAATTAATTTATAATTATTATTTTTATGATTTTTATGTTTAGAAAAATTACATATAATTATTTATAATTTCCTTTTTCTTTCATTTTCTCTATTTTCTTTCCTTTCTCTTTCCTTCTTTTCTTTTTCTCTTCTATTTTCTTCCTTTTCCCACGTAAATTGTAGCTATAGATTTTCAGCAGCCCATGTGCACAAATATAAGTTACAAGTTTCATACAATTAAAGGACAAAGGACAAATTAATAAAGTAAATGTCATATCTTAATTAATACATAATATAAATGGATGATGATCTTGTATTTTTTTTTATTTATTTATTTGTTTCCTTCTGCTGAAGATTCACATCTAAAACCTAGAAAAAAAAAATTTAATCAAACTGAAAACACAAAGAAAAGAAAAGGAAAAGCAAAGAAAAAGAGCAAAACAAAAAAAAAAACCAAGAAATAAGAAGAAGAACAAGAACAAGAAAATATCAATTCAAATAACTAAAAAAAATTAGGTAAGTATATGTGTAATTTATTTGTACATATGTATATTATATAGTATGTGCATGTATATACCAAATATTTTGTTATATATTACATATACATATATATATGCATAAGTAGATAAATATATACTTACTTATATATTATATAGTACGTGCATGTATATACCAAGTATTTTGTTATATATTACATGTACATATATGTATGCATAAGTAGATAAATATATATGTGTATCTCCTTCATTTGTGTATAAATATATGTATGTGGACATGTATATATACATTATTATGTAAAACATACGGTATATGCATATGTGTGTATATGTAAATAAGAATACATGTGCTAGGTATTTAGTATTTTCACTAATTAAGTATTGATATATATATATATGCATGTACACAAAAATATATATATGTATGTATGTATTATATATGCATGAATGATTAGTATTTGGTATATTATATATATACATGTATTAGGTATTCTCGTATTTATGTATTCATGTTAGTTTTTTTTTTTATGTATACATAGGTATGTATAGTTGACGTGATAGTATGTATGTATATATATAAACATAATATTTTATATTATATATNATATATGTATATGTGTGTGTGTGTACAAGTATAATAGTAAGTATACGTATGTATATTTACATATAGTATTTTCATTTTACAAGAATTTATATATATATATTTATATAAGTATTTAGGCTAGACGTTATATATATGTATAATAGTATTAGTTGTATTCCATATTTTATACATATATATAATACAACCGTATAAGTTTATATGTATATAAAATACAAATACATCCATATTATACTCATACGTATAGTATATAGTATATAATTAAAGTCAAAATAATTTTATACATAAAGTATAGTGTACGTTAAATAGTATATATATAATATACGATAATATTTACTAAATAAAATAAGTTGATAAATATGTTTATATATATAAGAGTACCGTAAATTAGGAAAAAGAATTACTAATTAAGTAAATTAGAAAAATTAATCAAATATAGTAATAAGTATAGATATATGTAGATCATAAAATACTAGAAAATAATAAATTAGAGAAGAAAAAATAATAATAAAATAAAATCATTTTTTTCATATGTTTAAAATCTCAAAAATAGGTAGAAATAAGTAATTATGGTAAAATAAGCTTAAAATAATAAAATTATCACTTATACGATTTAAGTAATTATTAAATCATAAATATACCAAGAAAAAAGCTTAAATTAATATTTCATAACTATTTAAATTAAAATAATAAATTTTATGGTATTTTTATATCACTGCTCAAACTGCGACTTATAACATCCAAAACAGACCTCACTACAAAAAAATACACTCAAAAACGACCAAATGGAGTATAAGTTCATAACAATCTAAACTAAAACGAAAAAATTATACGCGATTCGATAAAAAACTTAAATCAACTATTTCACATAACTAGGTGAAGTAAACAGTACAAATTACGATACTAGTTTAACTTTAAATTCTCAAACTTATAATTTTCTACATTCCTTATTCTTAGATGATCTCAACCTTAACCTTGAGCTGTCATCGGATTATTACGACCCCTAAGTCAATTATGACTGAGTGAGTTTTTCCTAATAATCCCATACTTGCTTGTGTTTGTAACTAGCAAATATAAATTATTATTAATAATTGAATGATGAATAGAGCTGGTTATACTTGTGTATGATATCTGTTTGTTAATGGTAAATTTACTTTAAAGTATGATAACGTATTGATTGTTGTCTAGTAAATTCGCTAGGAATTGATTATTTGTGACCTTGTCGATCACTAAATAATAAAACCCAATTTTACTTGACTTGAAAAAGTTAACTTGAAACACACATAATCATACACTACATAACTAATTCCAGCTGTCACATTACATGGAGGTAGTGAGAGACCATACGTGAGTTAATTATTTGATTGTTATAGATTTCGTATGGTATACACGTGCGATATGACCTTACCGTGGCCCGCGGGATCACTAGGTGTTAAAGATGCCAATCGCCTAGCTAAAGGTCAAGTCCAAAGGCTTCTGTTTAAGGGTAAGTAAAGGCTGCGTGAACCTACTCACAATCATACGTAGAACTCGTTTTTGATAAAATTGAGAATAGATATATCATTACATTTGAAATACGAAACACGGAGTTTCGTTATGAGATAAGTTATAGTATGATACCCGGATCTAACTGTGCCAATATATCTCTAACCCTGACTTCGAAGGGCGTTAAATCTGAGTTGCATGAGTACTTGGTCACCTATATATATTTGTTTGACATATTGATTAACATGCATTCATTTGATTGAATTTAATTGATGTATAACTTGATTGATGTATGGTAGAGGGGATTATTTCACTAAGCTAGTTAGATTATACTCTTATAATTTACTTTTGCAGGCTGTATTGTTTGTAGAATCGAGTCACCGCATACCCGAGGTTAGTTGTACATCAGGGGGTTGATGTGGGAGTAAGACGTGACCGAAGTGTACTCATGATGGTGTATTTAGATTATGAATCTTACTATGTAATGAAATGATATCAATTTGAGTTAAGAAGTATTATGGATTTCTTATCTATAAATTTCTATATAAATAGATTGTGTTTTATATTTCTTTAATTTATTATTATTATCATGAACTGTTGTTGCTTATACCTGCGCAACTCTTGGTTGTTAGTTGTAACTATAGCCTTGTGTATCGCATAAAGGATTATCAATTGTAAGGAAATTTAATCTACAATCATTTGTACGGCATATGGCGACTGCCATAACTAAACCCCTCAGGTCATGACAACTTCCTCCGTCTACTATGATCGTGCACAATTAGCCTCTAATGGTACACTTGGTATGGAATAGATTTTCCCTTTGGTCCTCCTCAAAGTTCGACAAGTTACTCAAAACTCATCTTAGGACTAAGGTCATTACTTTTCCTTGGTCAGCATAGACATAGGTCTCCTCCTCCTCTGTAACCTTGGGCTTCCCAACATTTTCTTCTTCAGGCTCACTCTCGTCAGTGCTATCCACCACATCTCCTCTGAGCACCATGACGCATCGATTCGAACACTCAACAGCCATCTATTTGAAACCTAAGCACTTAAAGCACTTAAAGCATTTCACCTTATTAGTCTTTCATCTGGAGGTTTGTCCCTTCTCATATGTTCTTGAGGTTGGCCTAGCCTCAAATTGGCTCAGCTGACCAGCTCAGCCCTACTAACTAGCCCTACTGTCATCAAGTCTGTCACTCTTGTCCTTAAGTCGATATGACTTCCTCGGCTCGGCTTAAATAGGTCAGCATGGTATTAGGGATCAAGAGAACGTCCGCCCAGGTTGGCTTGGAAAATTTCTCCTCTATTTCTTAACTCTCTGTGCAATCTTAATCGCCTCGTCTAAGGTATAGAATCTTTGTACTTCCATGATATTGCAAATCTCAGACTTGAGCCCAAAAATGAACCTTAATACTGTACAGGCCTCTGGTTCTTCCATGTCAACTCTTATCATAAGCATCTAGAATTCTTTGACATAGTCATCAATAGATCGACTTCCCGAGTAAAGCTTCTGCAACTTAGCAAACTTATCTTATAAGTATGTTTCGAGCACAAATCTACCCTTTAATAGTCATTTCATCTCGTCCCAGATTCTAACACCTCATCTTCTATCCCTTGCTCATGTTGCATTTAGATTTCTCTACCATATTGTGGCATACCTAGTAAACTCTAGTACAGCTAGTCAGACCTTGACAGTATCCGTATACCCATAACAGTCAAACACCTTCTCAATCTTTTCTTCCTACTCCAAGTATTCATCAGCATCTCCATTCCCACTAAAGGGTAGAATTTGCAACTTAACATTGTCTAACCCTCGAGGGACTCAACATCCTCATCCTCGTGTTTGGTAATAATCAACTTCCTCTTCCCCACCAAACCCTTCAACGTCCAACTCCTCATTATCTTTTGTAATCTCCTTTAACTCCAATCTTCATCTAGCAGCTCCTCCAACTCGAGGAGGTCGAACTGGGTGATTGGTTCGATTGACTTGCATAGTGTCTATCAAAGGCACCATCCTGTGGGTTTTGTTGTTATACACCTTGGGGCTATCACCTATTAACTTGCATTACGGTGACTAGACTCTCAACAAGATTTGTGAGTCTGTTAAGTTTATCATCAATAGACCCTAGGGTATTACTACCATTATGACCACAACTAAGTTAAGTACCACTGCCCTAGTCACCAATAACTCCCTGAATACTTGAATCTAACATAGTGTAATACTTTTTCAAATAGATTAACAAACTACTAACAACTTCAGTACCCAAAGTTACTCAAACAAATTAGAGACAAACTTGCTCTATTGTCACAATGGAAAACAAAGTAAAACAGAGTATCAATGAAACCACACTTATAAACACATAAGCATACTACAGTAGTTACGAAAGGAACATAGCAGCCACTAATAGTAAAATGAGCCAAAACTTCACTGCAACTTCACACACTCTTTCGCGGAATCATGTTCTAATACCAATGAAGCTGATGTATCTCCAGAGTCGGACACACGGAGAAACACCACAATGAATGAACCGAAAAGGAAAACAAAAAAGAAAATAGTAAAGTCTGGGCAGCTACCGAATGGATATGACTCACCACTCGATCTTACTCGGCCTATAATCCATCGGATATGACATACCAGTCCGAATTGAAGGGTTACTTGCCTCTACTCCTTGCTAAAGGGAATAGAGAAGAGTAGAATGATAATGAGAATACCAAAGTTGCTCAAAATTGAGTAATTCCGTATTGAAAAGCTGAATGTCTATGTACAAGGAAAGTAAGGGTTTATATACTTACCCACTGGAGTTATTTTACACGTATAAAAAGACAAAAGGGTATTTCACAATTACGTTATATGAATCATACTAAAAAGGGGTAAAAAATGACAAAGAATATCCAATACAAAAAAGAAAGAGTCATTCTAGAACATTGTGTCAGAAGGCACATTTCACTTAATGGTTGTATGCCAGGAGTATGATACAACATAGGCAAAAACAAGAAGTGTTGGTAGTTAGGGGCTGACTTGACCTGGATTAGGTCAGGAGCCAATCAGTCTAGTTAAGAAGTCAGCCGAATTGGAGTCAGGCGCCAATGGTCAATTGAAGAGCTCGGCTCGATTAGTATTTCCTAGGTTACCTTCTGGATCAAGATTCCGCAGCTGGGCAAGAGCATGTTAGATACACATAAGGATTTGATAAGCAGGTCGATAAGAGGTCGAATCAAGATAGGAGTCCTCATCTCAACTAGGGCTTAAAGCTAATATTTTCTACGTAAGCCCTTGAAGTCCCCCAACTCGGCTTCTTGTGATCGATCCAGCAGGTTGATTCCTATCAAGTTGCTAAGTCGATTCATTCAAAATTCGAAAATGAGATTGAGATTGAGATATCAAGCTAAGAAGCAGTAGTAAGGAACACAAAAGCATCATTAAGGAATTTAGAGAATCAACTTGGCTTGTTGGTGAGATCAATTACCAAGAGGCCACAAGTAAGCTTGCCTAGAATTAATGAACCAATCCCATACCAACAGGTTCGGAAGCAAACATAGGAAGGAAATTGTCAATCGTTAAGCTAACAACATAAAACAAAAGCTCTCCTTAGGAGGTAACCCAAGTTTGATGAATTTTTATTTCCAGTATTTTAGTTTACATTGTCTTCTTTACAATAAGTTAATTTAAGTTTTTTAATTTCGAGTTAGTTCATTATCCTACTTTAAATGATTTTTATGTAGTTAAGCAATTTAGTTAGTAGTTTTTCATCTAAATTAGTCAACATGTAGTTAAATTTTTGTATTTGAATTGATATTAACTTTGAGTCTTTCGACTATTTCAGGAATCGAGTCAAGATATCGAGTTTGGCGTAAATTTTCAACCCCCAAAAATGATCATGGCCAAAGTCTATGCTTATGGACTTAGACTGTGATCCTCTCGTAATTTTAGCCAAGAGAAAAGTTGAAAAACAAAATTGATGACAAGAGAACACAACCAGGACCATGGATGTGGTCCTTTAGCTATATACGCAATGTTCTTTTCTGCATAGGGGGAGGAACATGGCCACACTAGCCACTCCACAACCGTATTCCCTACCTGTGGTTGCTAATGGTTAGAAAATCATGCATATTTCTTCTCCATTCCCTTTTCTTGCTTATTTTATTTCACGCACATACACACTCTTGTATATTTTCTCTCTACACTCACCTCAATTACTCACCAATTCCTTCAATTTAAGCACAAAATCTACAAAAACAAGGTACGTACATCAACTCTACTTCGTTATTACCTTGATTTATTGATAGAATACATAAAAATCCAATTTTTATCTAGGTTTTTAAATTAAGAAATTTGATGTGCATGTGTGTAGATCTCAATTTCTAGGGATGATCTAATATAAACGATGCTTTGTAATGTGTTACTTGATGATTATCCACTAAAATCTTTGAGAAAAAATGCATGTTTTGTGAAGATTGAATGAAGGGTAGTGATGGAAAGTGATAGAAAATCATAGAAAGAGAGAGAGAGAGAGAGAGAGAGAGAGAGAATGCTTGGTTGTGCAATTGATAACTTTAATTCATGATTGGGAAAAGAAATTTGTATGCTTGATGTTTATGCGCCTTGTAGAAGTGAACTGCACATGATCAATGCAATTAAAACAAGTTTCTACTCAATTAAATTATGTTGAATATTAGCATTCATATGACTTAGGTGATAAAGTTATAGGTTGAATTTTAATTTGGAAAATTATTAACCTATAATTTTGCTAATCAAGCTTTTTAAGGACCTAATATTTCAATATACTAAAATTGATTAATTCACTTATTGAACCACAATCTTGGGAAACTTCATATTCCATGCTATATTTGCAAGAATTAGGCATAATTGAATTTCATAGGATTCATGATGATACTATCCTATACCTGTGCCATTCCTTGATTTAGCCATTGAATGTTACAATTTGTTCATTATCTTAATTGCTTAGTACCTTAACTAGCAATGAATAGATAAGAATGTCATGGTTCAATTCTTGAATTAATTTTAGAATATAAAATATTATTATTATCACATTTAAACGCCTTTCTTGTTTTTGATTTCAAAAAATGCCTAGAGTTAAGCATGCAGCCCACAAAAACTTTGGCGCACTTCCACAACCTCCTTAAGTCACATTTGAGCATGAGTGGCAAAGAGAAAGGTTTGAACACCTTTCTAAAAAGAAGTTTGATTGGTTCGCTTACATCAATTAAAATGCTTTAGCATAAGCTAGATATGAGCCCAAAGTTCTCTAACTGATTGGCTTTGGTGGATAGGATCGACTCCTCACAATCAATGAGCCGATGTACAGGGAGCTCACCCTTAAGTTCCTTTACACATTTTGATTAGGCATCGATAACCTTATTCAAGGTTAGTAAAATACAATCCAATTTAGGTGCTATAATCAGGAAGTTAGGATACTAATTAATGATTTTTGTATGCATATGGGGCTTTATTCTGTTGGATATATTATGATGCAAGAATATATGGGTCTACCATATGACTTGCCCCAATGTGTGTCTGATTCGGTTGTATGGAATAGATTGATTGGTAGTGAGGGAGGTGTTCATAATCCTAGCAAGTCTCAATCATCTAACTTACATGACCCTACTCTTAGGCTAATACATTATGAATTAGCTAGAAATTTTACAAGTAGAGATAACAATTAAGGGGTAGTTAATAAGAAGGACATTCTATATCTACATTGTATTACTAACCACCGTCCTCTTAATTTAGTAGTCAAGATGGCTTGGCTCATCAGAACCCAAGCCACCAAAAGGCAATCTAATTATATTTTTCCAAGCCCCTTCATTACCTGTTTATTAAGAAACCACCCTAGCTTACGCAATGAGGCACGCATGAGAAAGATGGAGGATCCCATTCCACTTAACTATGATGCTATCAAATCCATGCACCTACCACCACCACCTAAACTAATTGGTAAGGCCACCACTTCATCATCCTCTAAGCTACAAGTTGAGTCTTCTTCAGTGATTAGAATTTTCAAAAAGTTCATGAGGAAGCTTTTCAACAAACAAAAGACATTGCAGCATAAGGTAGGCTGGGTCTAATCCAACAACAAGCAATCATGACTTACCTATAGATTCAACCAATACCTCCACCACCAATGCCTAAGCTAGATTTTACACAAAAAAAAAAAAAAGCCACTGGAGAGGAAGAAGATGAAGAGGATGAGGAGTAATCTCCTCTTTATTTTTATTTTCTTTTAAAGACTTAGTTTATGGTTATTTTCATTTGATGTTTCAATGATTGTATCACTAACCTTCCATTCTCCTTTCTAACTATTATTTCATCTTTTCATGTTTTGAGAACTTAAATTAGCAGTATTTTATTTAAGTTTTACGTAGTTAACTTTTTCTTTTCTTTTTCTTTGGTTAGTTCGTTTTGATACAAAACAAAAACCAGGTGCTTATCAATTCATTGGAAATTCACTTTTGGACTTCAATCTTTTTTAAAGGAATCCAATAATAAAACTGGGGAAGTCTTAGTTTCTCTTCTTTTCTTTTATAGTTATTGTTTTTATTTTTATCTCCTGCTAAGATGGTTGATTTGAATTATCATGTACATTGAGAACAATGTACAACTTAAGTGTGGGAGAATAATAGAATATATATGCTATTGCATATATACATAATTTTTGTTGAAATTTTGCCAAAATTTTTCAAATTTTAGAACTTTGTGAGCTACCACACCACCACCCTTCCCCCCCACCCGGTGAAAGAATGTATCCCTAAGTACATATAATTTTTTCAGATCTACCCAATCCTTTATGAATTTAGAATGCTTTGTTGAATTTAAGTAGTTAAACCTTTAGAATTCAAAATTACCCTTCTCTTAAGCTTACACAGTGACTTGAGATTAGGATAAATATGAACAGTTTAAGATCTAGTTATTTTGATTTCCAAGCTTGCTTTTTTAGGACAGTTATCTATCTTTCCTTTTTAAAATATTTAGATTGAATGAACGAGTGAGATTTGTCCTTTCAAAGTTCTATGAAAAATCAAAATAGTTAGAGGTGTAAATTGAACAATTAAATTGATAAGGATTGATATGGATCAATCTTAGTTCCTTAGAAGAGCAACACTATTTCCTGCCACCAATCGAAAAAAAGTAGAAATTTAATTAAAGTTATTAAGAATCGATCTTGGTTCATTAGAAGAGTAAGGTGCTTTCTACTAACAACTGCTAAGTAATTAAAAAAGCCAAATTAGTAAAGATCGACCTCAGTCTCTCAAAAGAGTAAGGTACTTTCCTAATACTAATCAAGCTTTAAATGAAGAAAATTAAATTGAATTGATGAACCTCCTAACAAAATTTAAAAGAAATAGAGAGACAATCAAAGGATGAATTGATGTAACATACATCCAATCTAATTTTTCAAGTTAAAAATAGTTCGAGAAGATTTTGCTCCTCTTAAGTTAGAGTAAATGAGATCCTTATGACCTTTTTCTTAATTAGTTTATGTTTTTTATGAACTCTAGTTTAATTTCTGCTTAAGGATTATGATTAACTCTAAATCTTTTGGATTGATTACAAAAATTCAATAAAGCTTCAAATTGCTACTATTTAAGTATTCTGAAAGTATTGTTAAGTTAAGGAATAAGGGTGATTCCGAAAAGTATTTTTGCTAAGCAGTTAAGATCTTAAGGGTACACTTTTCTAAAATTACAATTAATTGTTTTGTCCTTAAGATGCTTTCTCCTATTTTCTTTTTTTTGCTTAAGGACAAGCAAAAGCTTAAGTGTGGGAGTATTTAATAACGTAAAAATAACATATATTTTATATAGTGAATTTTCACTTATTTCGACCTTATATTTGTTAATTTTGTGATAATTTGAGCTTTATTTATTTATTTATTGTTTTCAGGGAGTTCGGGACAACTGTATGATGATTTCAAGGGTTCTTGGGCAATTTTGGGAGTGTTGGAATAAAATACAGATAACAAAGTAAAGTCAAGAAATTTCAAGTAAGAATGAAGGTTTAAAAGAGACTACTGTTAGGGACCACACCTATGGTCCCTACTTATGATCCTTTTATTATAAATTTCTTTTAAATTTTAAAGCTTCGCTTGGAAAAAACAACCATAGTTAACCACTATGGCCGTGTACTCTAGGCATGAAGATATTGTTATTTCTACTTTTCTATTTTTGATAAGTTCTCATTGTAATCTTAGGACCATTTATTATAAATAGATTCTTAAGCTTAGGGTTCCAAGAGAGAGCCCCTTGAATAGTTGTTAGCTTTTAGAATTATAAGGAGGGTTCTCCATGATAATTCTTCTTTTCTTTAGTTTTTGATGTCTTTCTTTCATTAACTTAATAAATCATTGTTGAACCCCACATTCAAAGAGTGATCTTTATTTATGAAATTCAATTTACGATTTTACTTTCCATGATCTAGTTGCATTGTTTTTTATTGTTGTTAGATTAATACTACTTGAGGAATTAATTTAATGTCTAACTTTACTGTAATATCCCGAGGCCTGCAATAAACAAACAAGTATAATTAGAAAAAATTAAGTGCACCAAGAGATTAGGTATTTAATTTTTCCAGATTAAGGCAACCTAATAGCGGGATCCAAAAGCTTCATGCGATCTTAGAATACTTTATTTAAAAGCGATTCGGGTAGAGAAGGTTCCAAGGTTAAGGATTAGCCAAATACGTGAGTCTGACTAATCAGAATCTGATTTCCATTGGAATAGGGTGAGGAATCTCCACAGTTCAATATAGTAATTGAGATTGAATGATCCCCTATGACTACGTAGTAAACAATAATTAAGATTTACAAAGGGAAATGTTCTTTTTCTTTATTGATTAATTGATGTTCATTTTATATTGAGTTCACTAGTAGTTTAATTATTTTGTTACTTCAATATTAGTTAATTGTCTTTATTTAATTTCTTTGTCTTTAGTTTAATATCTTATTTAATTGTAACCCTTGTTTTCTATCTTTGGATTATTCTATTAAATCTTTTATTGTTAGGATATTGAATAATCTAAAAGGGTATAGTTGCTAAAAATAATTAGATATACTCATATGACTGGTTTCTCATCAGATCGACACTCCAACTCAAAATTTGTTTTAATCTATATTATAACTTGACTAAGTGCACTTGTCTAATAGAGTAGTACACACCCCATCATACACTCCAAATAGGTGGAGTTCTAATAGTCCCGCCATATAAACCATTTTAAGATAAAAGCTAGCCTAACAACTACTATCATAAACTTAGTTTACGCAAGGCGTATTCCATTCAACCGCTTTGATGCATCCAATTCAGTACTTATTTATATGAAACTTATGGCGTAATCTTTCAAAATTACTTTTATGATAGACTTATAGTACTTTTCCATAGTGAAAATCTCTATACTAGTTTACGTTTAAAATACAAATATACAATTCCTTAAGTTTTTATATATACATTTTAAACTAACAATCAAATACTACTAGTTTGCCCAATGAGAACAAATTAGTTTTTGCAAAAAGCAAAAAAAAAAAAAAATGCAAGAGAAAAGTCTAGCTATATATTCGTTATCCTCGCTCTCTAGCCCCATTTGCTAATAATCTCAAATCATTTAAGATGTTGAGTTCGACTCTATACCTATATAAGAATCTATAGGAAAATGAGCGACAACTTACTCAATAAGTACAACAAGACAAAAATTTGCATTTAACATAGTAAGCAGGGGTACCAATTAAGTTTGTTAGGTGAAATACATGAATAAAAAAATGTCATAGCATGACATTGTCCGATTTTTTGTAAGGTTAAAAAAATTGTATCCGCACTAATTCGAGTTAAAAAGCTTTGACACCATATACTAATGAATCAAGGTCAAACCAAGACTTATACAATAGAGAACACGCTTCTCTCGAGACTACCTTCAAACTACGGTCCCAAATCTTATCACAACCTCATCTCATATCACTTAGTTCAACTAAGGATGGGAAAGAAACATTTCAACTATTCTTATTAAGAGGTCTATATTTGGCTTGATAATCCTAGCTATTTCTCCTAGTAGATTACGATGCATGTCGGTTTAAAAGTTAGGCTAAGTTTAAGTTATTTCGTTTTTAGGATGATTAACCAACTTCAAATGGTCCAAACAAAATAGTATATACAAAACAAACATAACATAGAGCTTGGTTTCCATAACAAATTATCAATATTCAAGCACGTATGTTGGACACACACAAACAACTATGTACAACCAAAAACTAGACATACTAAAGTCTTCATGTATTCTAAAATAATACTCTAAAATGTTGTAAAGCATTGGTCTAACTTACTTTGATGTTTGCTGCTCGTTAGCCTTACTTGTCAATTGTAAACCCCTAAAATTATCAACCTAGCCTTAGTAATAGACTCGACTATGTTAGATAATTTAGGAGTCGACAAGGCTAATGAAAGTGAAAACCCTAAAAGAATTACTCAATCGCGTAAAGAATTTTTCTACCCTAAATGTTTCTAAATGCTAAAGATTTTATTCAAAAGTGATAGAAACCCTAAAAATGATTATTTTAAAGACACATGTGCACTAATCCAACATGATATACCCTAAAACCCTAATTGATAATATAATGCTTATCCTTTTGTCCAATTCACCAGTAAAGGGTTAGAGATGACCCTTATTCATACTTATATGCTTTGAATCCTTAGGTGATCCATTAGAAATTAAGATAATGAGTCATAGATTATATTCACTTCTTAAGTAAGTGATTAAAATAGTTTCAGTTAGAGTTAGAGTAATAGTTGAAGATTAGGTTTATGTAGTAAACCTTAACACTTAAATTGGTACTTTTTGCATTTGTTATTCAAAGTAGTTTATCAAATGAGATATATAGGCTATAAAGACCTAAAGTAAGATCTCATTAACAATGTTTACAAATCAATTCATCAAATATCTCATTTCCTTCATTTTTCCTCTAATCTCCCTTAATTACCACATTATGTGCACAAAATTAAACATACTTAAGGAATGTTGACTAAAGTAATGCATGTTGACCAAAGTCAAAGGGTTGACCAAGTCAACATTTTGAAAAGTCAAAAGTCTTAAGAGATAAGGAAAAATATCTTAGTTCTTAATGATAATTTTCTTTTCTTTTCCTTTTGATTTTTCTTTTCTCCTCTTTGCAATTGTTGCCGTCCACAATTTTCCATCTTGGCCCCGCCATTTAGTTGTCTTCCATAATTGAAACAAAACAAAAGAAACAAAAACAAAACTCCCCATTTCATGCCGTGAACTCCCCCTTCACTTTCACTTTCATTCCTTTCCCTTTTGTCTCCTTAAACTTCAACAAAATAAAGGTATGTTCTTAAGTTGTTTTATGTTACTTTATGTTATTCATTAGTTAGTTAATTAAGTAGATTAGGTAAGTAGTTAGGTGTTTAGTGAAGTCTTGAAGAGAAGAAAACAAAGTCTCCATCTTTAAGTGTAGAATATGAAGGAGCATGAAGGAAATGGAAGAAATACATGTGTATGTACTCTTAGATGTGTATACATAAAGAAATACCAAAGGAATACAAGTATATGAACCTTTGTACATAAGTATGTATCATGTACATAAGTATGTATCATGTACATAACCTAATTTAAGACCATATCTAACTATATATACATGTACTATACTAAATACATACATAGAAATGCAAAAGGATGAAAATTGAGAGGACTTTCTTAAGGGAAAATTTGGCATACGAAATTTTAGTATAAAAATACGTATTTAACCGTATAGGTATATGAGTAGAAATACATGTATAAATATGGTATAAGTATATGTAGATGTATAAGTATATGTATGTATAAGGTATATGTACATAAATATAAGTATAAGGTATATGTACATAAGTATAAGTATAAGACATAAGTATAAAGTAAGAAATAAATATACATAAGACATGTACATGTGACATAAGCATGATGTAATGCTTATGTAATCAAATGATGAGGTAGATGATGACATAGGCATATGAGGACATAAAGAAAAGATGACATAAGCATATGAAGGCATAAAAAAAAGATGATGTAAGCAATGACATAAACATAAGTTTAGAAAATGAGAAAAATAAGAAAATGTAGATAATTAGATACTAAAAGTAGTAAATCATAATACACCTTGTAAACTTGATTATACCTAAATCAATACATGACTTAGTAATGACAAAGTAAATCCCTTAATTATAAGAATTTAGGGAATAAAGGTTATAAATATGAGTAATAGCAATACTTAAGTATTATAGCTAAAAATTTTTATAAATTAATTCATAATATAAAATAGGGGTCTTAACGTTCAAAACAAACATTACCGTATGAATATACGTTCGAAAACGATGGAAAACGATGAAAAACGACTATAAATTCATAAATATCAGAAATGAAATGAAAAAGTTATATACAATTGAAAATAAAGTCTAACCGGGTAAAAGTTGATAATAGTCTAAGTAGATTAGATAATTAAATGTTTAGAAGTATTAGTTAAATTAGTTACTTACTAGACTTATCAAATCGTAATGATCAGGTGACTTTGAGGAGCGTGAGGACCTCCCAATCGACTACTACGATTAGGGCGAATCACCATGGCCGAGTAAGTATTTACCCAATGATTCCATGCTTGTTTTGTGATTGTAAATAGTGGACTTAAATATTATTGTTAATTGATGATTGTGTGGGGTTTGGGAAACGCTTGTGTATGCCGGTATGTCTTGAGTTGTGAACTTATCTTAACTATTAATAATGCTATGGTTGTTGCATGGTAGTATAGAAAATGATTGTGTGCACAATTGGATGGTCATAGCATAATTTGAACCTAATTATACTCGGCCTATAAAAAGAAACTGAGACATGCATTAACATGCATAGCATGGATACTATTCCGGCCGTCACATCACACGGAGGTAAAGAGAGGCCATTCGGGGGTTGATAGTATTCATTTATTTGGTTCTGTACGGTGCACTCGTACAAAATGACCTTACCCTGGCCCGCGGGAACACTAGGCGTTGGAGGCGCCAACCGCCTGGCTAAGGGTCGAGTCTAGAGGCCTCCGTTTAGGGGTGAATGTGGACTGCGGGGGCCCACTCACAATTATACTAGAACTTGGGTTTTTTTGAAAATAAAAGAATTATTTGATATAAGTACGAAACGTGGGGTTCCGTAGTAAAGTAAGTTCTAGTATAATACCCGGATCTGATTGGTGCCGTGTATACTCCAACCCTGACTTCGGAGGGCGTTAAATCTGAGTTACGTATATGAACTAGTTAATTATACGTATTGTTTGGCATTCTGGTTGATCATTCATTCATATGCTTGAATATAATGTATTTATAACTTGCTTGTGGTGTGGCTGAGGGTTTTGCTCACTAAGCTTAGGCTTACACCCCTTTAGACTTTTGTTGTAGGATAGCCTGTTCGTAGAGACAGAACGAGGGATGCCACAGGTTAGCCTGGGGATTTGAGCAAGAGCGAGCAGCTATGTGTACTGAGAGAACAGTTTATGTAGACTTCTACTTATGTACTTTTGTTTATCTTATTATATTAGACCTAGACATACTTAAATGTTGTGTAATATAGGCTTTGTAACTTAAATTTTATATAAATATATTTGTGTGATGATATCATGTGAGTCTGGATGATCTTTGGAAACTAGTGGTTGTAGAGCCTTGTATATTGTGTGAAGAATTCTTGATTGGAAGGGTAACCAATCAGGGGTTCTTTGTACAATATACGGCGTCTGCCACGACTAGGCCGTCCTCAGTTCGTGACATCAATCCTATCCACTTCAATTATCCTTAAACATTGAATGTATTGACTTTAGTTTTCATCTAAATTATGAGATAACATTTCAAATTCAAAGATTAAGTGTGTTTTTATTTAAGTCAAATATGGTTTTTAAGCTAATTATTAATGAAGATTTATGTATGGTACATTCCGACCTAAATTATGACTTTATGCCAATATAAGATTTTGTCAAAGAACCCTCTTAATCAAGTTCTGACTTAAGATAGCTTTTAGAGTTTTAGAAAGGGCAACCTTTTGACTCACCTTCTGACTCTTATTATAATTTAGTTTTCCATACCAAACTACTCTCTAACTCAGCTTTTGACTGTTACCTCTTATCTTAAACTCCTCCATTTCACTTCATGCCATTGCTTATCCTTTGAATTTGACAACAAAAGTGTATAGTTCAATAGTTCCACATCGCCACCAAACTTCCATATCAAGTCTTATTCACATATGACTTCACTTTGCTTGCTTATTCTACTATACTCATATGCTCATATTTGACAGAGTACCTCAATGAATCTATTAAACAATCAATAGCAAACATAAGTGAATGATTCTAATAGAACAAGCAATTAAAGTAAAGCTATAAGTGAATAATTCTTGTAGAATAAACAAATTTTATCACATACAAAAATTTAGGTCGAAACTACATCATTTCAGTTTTTGAAAATGTGATTGAAAATCAATGGACGAAGTAATTTTAGAAACCAATACATTCACTTAAAATTTGGAAAATCTTGGTTGATTTTTGAAACCTTCATCAAAAACTTAAATTATGTTCTAAACCCTAACTCAATTACAATACATTACCTCTAGTGTCTTACTTGTAATCCAATATTAGCTTATTATAGAATCGATTGAATTGATTTTATTCTTTTCAAATTTTAACCCAATCTAGCATATATTTTACAAATAACAAATAACAAAATACATGCTTGATGACAAAAATATCAAGAATACCAATATTCAAATCTTTAATATAAAAATATCGCAGATCCATCAATCCAATATCCCAACTAAGAAAGCTAATTCATGATTAAATAAAACACACAAACTACAAATGGGAATAAAGAAATCCATAAATAAAAAATCAACAAAAGAATAGAGAAGACTTAATCTTTATCATAGAAATCGAAAATCTCTAACCTTCAATCTTTACATGAATTAACTTCTCCATTTGTAATCGGTGTCGATTCTACTAATTATTTACAAGAAAATTTAAAAAATTACTCTACATGGAAGATTAATGTAGTTGACTCTATGGTGCCCTATAAATAAATACTTCTATTAATAAGGCCCTTTGGATCTATCTATATGGCATGAAATCTTAAAATATATCTCTCCCGTATCTTTTCAAAATAAATCTTATAATCGTCCCCTCAATTAAAAGAGATATCACTGGAATATTTGGATAGCATGATATATCTTTATTATTTTCTAATGCAAATTTTCGTCCACGGCTAGAATTGCGTGAATAGACTTCATAATTCAATCAACGTGGAAGATAGTGCTAGCCATGATGAATAAAGACAAAAGCTGCTTCTTAAAAATTGGTTCTAACTTGAGAAAACCAACTATCATAATTTTTTAGATTCATTTACTATTTCTAGTACAATTCAAATTTGAGAGACAGAGAGAGAGGAAATCAATCACCACCAAAACACCACGTTGTAACTCTGAAGGTCCTAAAATGTTCAAATGCTGTTAAATGAGAAATTTTATAAATGCCATAGGTGAATGTTGGTGGCCAACATGTGATCTATTGGTGTTTTTCTCCTAATATTCCTTCTTAATCCTTTGCCATGCCTTGCCCTCCTTAATTGTAATACTTAACCATATTTTTTATATTTTATTAATTTTCTTTCAATTTATGTAATTTTCCCATGTATTTTTATGTAACTTTACTATTTCTAGTTATATATATATTTATTTATAAATGTACATGTATGTTAATTATTTCTATGTATATTCATATGTCCAAATATTATTTTGTAGCCTTTTATGTATTTTTGGTACTAAAATATTTCATTTATAAAAATTTATTATTGGTACTTATTTCATACTACCACTAAAATTTAATATGATTTTATAATAAGTATAATTTTAGCTATATTATTATTTTATTGATATGTTTCCATAATCTAGTATCATGAGGTTATTTCATCTAATATCCATAACCTCGCAAAAATGCAACTTAGTCAGGCAACTTGCAAGAAAGCACTAAATCAACCACTTAGAACCTAATCACTAAAAGTATAGGACTTACACTTCCCTATATTAGGTATTTGATCCTAGTTATTAAAATTATAGGGTCTCACAATACTAGAGAAGAAAAATCAAACAAAATACAAAAATTAGCAAATATATAAACTATCCACCGGTAAGTCTTACACAACCTAATACTTGCTCAATATGACTCACAAGTGAATGAGAAGGCTACTTGCCTACACAACATAATCACCTTCTGACACCGTCAGCAAACCACCACCTACTCAACATAATCACCTTCTAACACCGTCAGCACACCACCACCCGTGACCACCATCATTCTTTGGAGCCAGCCAGCTAGAAGCATATAAGAAAGCATTATAATGTACCTTTCTACGGACATAATGTAACCATGTATACAAGGGTATAATTAGCAATTAGAATTCCAATTTAGAATATTATATCCAATGATACGGGATAAGCTAACCGATTGAGGCACAGCATTTCGTAGTTGAGGGTGCAACCACACTTGGTAAAAGCCCCACCTGACCAACACCGTGATGGGTGCACCTCGCCGTGTAGAGTTTGCGCCTGTCTAAGGTTGGGAGGTCACAAATGATAGGGTCTAAAAAATGTATGATGGTAATACACTGGGCCTCTTGGTGTTTTGGCGAAGGGCTTATAGAAGGTTGAGAAGACAAAAGAATGCACAGGTTTTTACGAGCATGCTCAACAATTCAATTTTATTTCCACCTCATTTTCAACAAATCAATTTCAACAATTAA
This sequence comes from Lumnitzera littorea, assembly GCA_024138015.1. Taxonomy (NCBI): domain Eukaryota; kingdom Viridiplantae; phylum Streptophyta; class Magnoliopsida; order Myrtales; family Combretaceae; genus Lumnitzera; species Lumnitzera littorea. Next base: position 54,424,207 of record JAMXBB010000004.1, on the reverse strand, counting down.
GCAGTATCCAATAGATGATACCGTTGTACTCCACTCTTATCAAATAGCTAGCAATTCAATTGGTAAAGCGAATATTAAGACATGATCCATGGTTGCTTAAAAACCCTCCATCTACATAAGTTCATTTATATTTATATATTTAAAGGGAAAAAAGAGAAAAGAAAAAGTACCGGGATGCCATTTCATATCGCGGGAAACGATTCTACAGTAAAGGCCCCACCATAAGCCAAGGTCCTATCAACCGACGTGTGTTTCCGTAAGTCTAAAATTGTATGTGCAAGATTCGAATCCTAGGACTGACACTCACCAAAAGGTACATAACCAGTGAAATTTGCCTCCTAATGGGTAGACGAGAACCTAGGATAATGGTATGATGCAGATCTTGATGTAATGGTTTTCAAGGCCCTAATCTATGCAACCAGTTGAAATGACTATGGAGCCAAAACAAAGAGCATGAACCGTTTGACAAGTAAAAAGACCAACGAAACATCACTATTAGATTGATGATCATTGACTCCTTGAAGCTCCCTCAATAATCCGATGCGATTAGCTAGAGCCTTAGCTCCTAGAGAACACCACTGTGATTGACACCTCACTTCACAATTTCCCAGAACCAGATTCAACAAACTAAAAGAAATCAAGTTAAAACGAAACGCATAATAAGAACAATTTGGATCATTGACACAACCCGACCAATGAGGAGAAGGAACTCCACAGTAACCTCCAAAGTGAATACAAGTTGAGAATGACATCCACACACACCATGTGTTATCATCACTAGCAACTATTTTTACCAATGTAGCCAAACATATCTATGAAAATTACATGCAAGATCACATATAACCTTTATTCACATAACTTAACACATCAACCTACAAGTAATACTGGTCATTCCAAGTTCCAACTCTGATTTTCCACCTGCTGCATCCACATCCCTCAAAAGTATATGCAAATGCCTCCTCTCTATTGCTTCAACCTAACAATCACTTGATTTAACAAAGAAATACTAACGAACACTTTACCAAAACACCTGACATTAACTATACATATAATCTATCAGTAGCAACAGACCCTGATAAGTGAAAATGTGAAGACTGCTGAATAGCACTGAAGAAATCCATAAAAACTTGATGATAAGATTCAAGGACAATAAGATGGGATCTCAGCACTCAACCAAAACAAGTTTTGGAGCTCAGGCCACTAACTGAAGAAATGGCCCCCCAAAGACATAAGTCAATGTACTTCATACCAAAGAAGGGCTTCAAGGAGATTAATCTACAAGCTTGGCATCTGAAGCTGCAAACCTCGTTTAAATATAGGAAGTACCTAGGTAACCTGAACATTTTTTTTGGTAAGTAGCCTAGGAAACCTGCAGAGGGTAAATCATACATTATGTAACCTGTATGGTCTGGAGGAGAATGGAAATCCTTGACTTCAATGCCAGGAATCTGCAGAAACCCAACATTTCTGACACCCTCTGACAAGGAAAATGGCCTCTCATAAGGAAAATGCATAATTTTGACTGAGACAAATCTCCACGATCCATTCCATGCTTAACACAGACACCACTATAACGCCCATGCTCAGCCATGCATGAAAGTTGAATGCACTTTAGACCCCGAGCATCTCTCCTCCTGTTTAACACAAGGACAAATACAGGGGGATGTGATTATGCCATTTTGAAAGTCAACTACGCTACGACTATCGCTATCCTTAACGAAGTGAGCTACACATGTTCCATGGCTCCAGAGAAATTTATATGAAGCCTCAGAACTGCCTAGTCCTTTTTCCTTATCTAATCAAGCATGACTACCTCCTTAAATCATCAAAATCCTGAAGAAAAAATTGGAGGTAAGACAAGAAACTGTAATTAATAAGATAAATTAAGATCTTAACTGTAACAGATAAATGGACACACTAACATTCAAGCACTACGATAGATATGAAAAGTTTCCAGATAAGTAAGTAGACATATAAGCACGCCAAATTAAAAATGACACTCAATAAAATACGAAATAAGGGGCATCTAGAACGCCTTGAAATGTGTTACTTATTATTGACTACCAAAATAGATATTGCAAACTACTGGGATTCAAGCAATCCAACCCGTCCCAAAATATAGACATCCAACTGAAGTTGCTGCTTCAACCAATGGAACCCCAGCAACCACTGAGGCACAAGGAGCACAGAAATGAGAATCCTGTCGGGACTGGAGTCAACACTAAGAAATCACTGCTGTTGTGCTTGCCGTCCTTGTGCACCACCATATCCACTGCCATAGCCAACCTGCCCACCATGAGAACCATTTGTCTGAGACCCATAGTTCCCAGAACCTTGTGCTGGATCAGATCTCCATCCTGCATTCCCATAACCTGAATTTCCATGAACATCAGCATAACCACTCCCCCCATAGCTACCACCACTTCCCTGCATATCACCACCACCACTTCCAGCATTTCCTGAACGCCCTCCAACAGCACCATATCCAGGCTGATTTCCGTAAGAACCGTCACTTCCACTATAACCACCATAGCCATATCCTTGGTTTCCATAGGCAGCTGCTCCACCAGGAGAATGGCCAGAAGTTGCAGAACCTGGACCTCCACTGCCAGCACCTGAGCCACCACCTGGAGCACCCCAAGGTGTAGCATTTCCATAACCCATAGCACCATACGCAGATGGTGCCTGAGATCCCCAGGAACTTCTGGGGCCACCCTGTGGACCACCTGCATAACCAGAACTAGGCATGTTGGGATTACCATAAGCTGCACCACCAGGACCACCATACCCTGTACCAGCTCCAGCATAGCTTCCATAACCACCATAGCCCAGTCCATTATTAGCAGGGCCATATGCATAGCCAGGTGCACCATATCCTGATGAACCATATGGTGGGAAACTGCCTCCAGTGTTCTGCTGCTGCATATACCTATTGGATTCCATCCGGCCATCATAGGCATTGCCAGAATTACCACCAGAGCCACCATAGCCTTGATAACCACCACCACCACCTCCAGATCCCATGGAACGACCACCTCCTCCAGGATTGGCATCTTTAGGAAGAGCACGCTTCACTTCAACTTGCTTTCCATTTAAGTCATGGAAGGTCTTGTGTAGAACCCTATCTACAGCATCTTCATTATCAAAGGATATAAAACCAAATCCTCTAGGACGTTGTGTATTTTGATCATACATGATAACAACATCAGTTACATGGCCATAACTCTCAAAATACTGTCGAAAACCATCTTCAGTTAAAGTTGGAGGTAGACCTCCAACAAAGATTTTCTTGGTTCTGATATTTCCACCACCTACAGCACCTCTATCAGAATTTGGACCCGTTCTGGCATTCGTTTGCTGTTCCTCTCTTGATAAAGCCCTCTTAGCCTCAACCTAAAAAATAAGACAGCACATCAGCTTAAGAGAAAGAAAGGAAAATCCTTCTCCACTACAACTTCATCCACACATGGCTGAACATACAAGTCCCAAACTCTGCTTCCCATATGCACTCCCATTTGACAGCACCATTATTAATTAAAAGAAATAGATAACCAAATTGACAAACAAGCTCTATATTTCATGCTCGCAGACAGAACAAGACAAAACTATACTGCTGGAAATGCAAATAAATCATTTCTTCGTATAATTGTAAAATCGGAAAGCTATGATGAAGACTTGCTCTAGAAAAGAAACTCAAAAGGCTAGCATATAAATCAGCACTGTAAGAACGCCTATTGAAAGAAAAGTTCTTTAAAATCCTAGGGTTATTCGAGTAAAGAAAAGAAACTCAAACTGCAAAATTCAGTTGATGTTATAGAGACGAACAGGCTCAATATATGACAATTCATGTATTAAGAAGTGAACTTGTGATTGACATAAGAGTATAAAGCTCAAATGTACAAACCTGCTTTCAGTAGACAATTAAATAGTTCCTTTTTCTTTTATGTTTTGGGGGGATAATCACAAGTTCCTTTGTTTTTTGGAAGTGAAAAAATTATTATTTCCTGTGCAATTTAGCATCGAAATACAACAAATCATCTAAATGAGAAACTAGCAACCGCCTATAGCAATCACAGAAACTAACTGTAAAGGGAGATATTTTTCTTCTGACCAACAACTGGGAGTTTGATTTAACTGGGAAATCATCCAAGCTGAAGTAAAGGAGATAAAATCACCAGGCATCCACTGCACGTGTATATGCAATTCATGCAGTTAGCAGATAGATGATATCTACCAAAACCTGATCACTATGCAATAAACTTGATGACCTCAACTAGAACAGACTAGCATCTCCATTGAAATACAGCCAGTGAAAGAAGAAACTTCACAGATCAGAGCTTGAATCCACATTAATGACAGAACCCCCCTCACAATCTAATGGGGCTCAAAAACAGGTAACAACAGCCCTTTCAACAAAGTAACATCTCTTGGGCCCTTTCCCTTCTAAACAAAACAAATGAATCACCCACCAAAAAAAGGTCAGGGAGGGGTTAAAAAAAACCAATAAAGGATCGATTATAGTAACGTTACAGAAACAATATAACCAATACCATTTTCCCATAGAAGGAAAAAAGAAGAAAAAGAAGAAAATCAATCCACGATCCCCTAATTAAAATCCCAAAATCAAAACAATAGACAACAAAACAGCGCCCTTACTATCTTCAATCCAGATTATCACCGAAACAAAATCACAGTCATCAAAGCCTTGCAGAACAATTCTACAAAGTTACACTTCAAAACCATGAACCCAAACTAACCTGTAAAATCAATCTTCCAAATACACGCATTTCTATCTCCTATCTCTGGACGAATATCGAACCAGTACTCAATAACTCAAAACCACAAAAAGCATAAGAAAGAACCTACGGAAAACCAACAAAGAAATATCGCCAAAAGAAATGAGAAAAGAAATTTTCTACATCGCTCTCTTACCATCCTTCCGTCAATGGTGTGTTTATCTTGAAGAACCCTATCGAGAATCACCGGATCCGAGAAAACAACGAACCCGAACCCGCGAGGACGACCTGTTATCTTATCTCTCATAACAACCGTCTGCAAAACATCGCCGTACTGACCGAAATACTCTTTGAGCTTATCCTCGTTTGTTTCCCATGAAATCCCTCCGATGAAGAGTTTTCCCTGATCCGAATCCATTCAAATTGAACCCTAACCCTAAACCTAATTGAGGACTCTCTCTAGGTAATATTGTGTGGTTGGAGGGTATATTTTGAGTATTGGGGATTTTAGGGTTTTGAGGGTTTGTGGGGAGCGACTACGGCTTACTACTAACTGGGGTTAGAGAGAGAAAAACGGAGGAGATTTTGGGTAAAGTGAGGGAATATGATGAAAATTAGGGGGTGTATTCCATTTGAACGGTTCGGATTTGAAGAGGACAGAGACGAATGGACGGGTGAGATCTGATGTGGTGTTTTTGGAAGGATGATTGTTGCTGTGGACATACATGCGGCAGTGGGAAGGACTTACTTCAAATTCATGAAATAAAGCAGCAAGTCCGTAATTTCCAAAATCGACCTCAATAAACGATTGCTATAGAAAAGCCGCAATTCGTTGTCGCTCATCGTCTTTTTCTGAAGGGGTTTAAGTTTATAGATCTGAATTTATAATTAGAGTCGGTTATGGCAAACATAAAAGCTGTATTATATGCCGATGTCATGATAGAGGAAATTCCAGTACCATGATTCATAAAGCTTGCAGGTTAATAATTGGTAATATTGTTAAATTGTGGTGCATCATGGTGTTTTTTTTTTATAACAAGTGCAAAATTTATATAATATACAATAAAGAAAATATTAACATGAAAAATCATGATAGAAAAACCCAATAACACTGTCTACAAAGCTTGTCAAGTGATAATTGATGATATTACTATCGTGTTTTATTAGTTCTGCATTTCCTTTTTTGAAAAGAGTAAATCTGATAAAAACTTCTAAAATTATGAAATTAATATAATTTCCAAACTTTTGGTAACACACTAAAGAAAAATTAAATAATATACAAACCAGATTTCGGGGGAAAAAAAGGTTACGAACCGTCATTGATGATATATCATCCAAAACTTGTAAATAATAGAACCAAAATATATGTTCCAAATTTAGATTAACAACCTGTGTTTCAATGAAAATGTTAAAAGGAAAGGAAAAGGTTGAAGAAAAAAAAAAGTCAGACATAGTCTTTATTTAATATGTTGAACTTGAAGATGGAAAGCGGAATAGAATAATCAAAATAAAACTGAATTTATCATAATCTTTTAATATTAAAAAAATAAAGGAAAAAATTAGGTGGTACAGTGCGGTACAAAACTGAAATACTATATTTGCCCTATAGTGACTTGTTTCCTTGGCCAACTTTGAACATACCCGATGGGGATTGGATATCCTCACAAAAGAACCACTTTCACGTACGTAAGGATTCGATAAATGGGTTTGCGATTACAATTCACAGCACCACTAATGGTGATTATGATAAACCGATACAGCATGATAATTTTGTAAAATAAATATTTTATTTACAGTTAAATATGATTTTTTTTTTTTATTTAAGGTGGTGTGGTTGATTATTAAGTTTTCATTTGTTTCCTAATTTATAGAAACATGAAATATTGTATCTTATTTGACTAATTATCTAGTAACCGACTCAATATATTGGGCTTATATTCATACTTACATGTAGAAATACCCCAAAATTTCGCTCAAAATTGGGGGACAAAAGTAAATGTAGGATTTTTCTTTAATTAAGAGTTAAAACCTCCTTTTCTTCTTGTAAACTCACACGTCACATAAGGTAACCTTGTACGTTGCTACCCCCTTGTGTAAACTGCAGCTACTGCCACTGACCATCCTATTAGAACTGTCACCTTCGTTTTCCCCTTACTCTCATGTACAATCTCAAGATATAGTAGGTGCTCTACTCTATAAAGGAAAAATCTTTAAAATTTTCCATTCCTCTATGTTATCAATTAGGAATCTATAAAGCTCCAGACCAAAATGAAAAGAAAAGAAAAAAAAAAAACCTTTTATGTATTTAATGTGATAAGTAACAAAGAATTTGTGAAATTGAATAAGAGTAAAGCCCCTTATGGAATGTGAGAGAAAATGAGTGGTGGTTTATAAAACCGAGTTTAAGAATAATAAGTTAACACCAACTAAACACTTTTGGAGCAAATGATTAAAGAAGATTTTCTTCTTTTTTATTTTTTCTTTAGCCCCTAGTCAAAAGTGCTTATTAATTACATTTTGACTTCACCATTAACTACTTCTAAGTTAGAGTATTACAAACGATATTGGAGCGCACTATAGGTATAATTTTGGGACAAACTAAAGCAAAAGATGATAGGCTTATTTCAACTCAATCTAAAGAAAAGGTTTGAAGAAAATAGAGTGTTGCCATAACGTGAATCATTGCAAGTTTCTAAAATTACCATAAAGTAGAGAGTAGTAGAAATGATGTTATGCCATGAATCCGTTATGGCACAATAGTCTACCGCATATACCACTTAAGTAATGTATGCTATAGCATCCTATTTTAAAGTGGTATCTAAAGAATTTTAGAATTTCATAAGTCATTGTTAAGTGTGAGAAAACCATTGCATAGGGTTTCATTTAAAAATTATTAAGAACTATATTTCTCAAAATATAATCATCGATAGAAATCAAATATCAATATATGGTCTCATGATGCTATACAAAACATTAGCACTCACAGAGCTACAAAACTAAGTCTTAGCTTAATAGTTAGTGCCAAAAAGGAAAGTCCATAGGCTCATAAATATAGTTATCTAAAAAGGTTCTATTATTGGTAAATTATCGACAAGAGTTTATGCTTAAGGACTAAACTTGATAAAGGAGCAAACATGAGCTATTAAGGATGCCCAAGGTATTTCCAGCATATACATTCAAACACTCAAGTCAATAATCTAGTAGAGAATTATAAAACAAAGAGATAGAAGAGTTTAAAGTTTCAACGCCCTTACCTTGAAGGATTCCTCTAGTACCTATAATGCCTCGTTCACTTGAAGGGAATTAAAATTTCATTTCCCTCTTATTCCTTATTACGGTGTTCACTTTATTTTATATCGCCGAATCATAATTCCATAGGAATCCCTATTAGTTTAATCAAGTAATAAGGATTCCTCACTTCAACCAAAAAACCATAATTCCTTATAAAATTTAATATTTTTCCCTAAAATGATCTCATTTCAATTTAAAGACCACCAACACTATCACCACCACTATCATTGACCACCACCACCTTTGTCACCAACTATCATTGCCATCGTCGTTAATACTACCTCCATTATCACCGCACCAACCACCATTACTACCACTATCGCCACTATTGTCGTTATTGCCGCTGCCGCCAACCCAAAGCCACTACCGCTAACCCAAAGCCACTCCCACCAACCATCCCTATTGCTACTATTACTGCCACCACCGTCATCTCTACCACTACCATTGTCATTGTCACTACCAACTACCACCATCATCTATTATTTTAAGGTTGGTTGAGAAAGAAGATAGACTATGAGTAATTTAGTCATTAATATTCTATTACAATATATTCTTAAGCTACTTATAAATCTAACTAAACAAAATAATGGGTATTATATCTTTATTACATTCCTTAAGAATTCCAATTTAATTTTCCCTTCAGTCTATTTAATAAAGTGAATGGGCTATAACAGTAGGAAATATAAATATGGTAACAAAGATCTTTCTTAGATCTCCTAATATCTTAAGATATATAAATAAAGTAGATCTCCATATATGATCTTATTGCTTTATTTATCTAGTGCATTTCCTACTATCCTTATAAAAGCATAGGTTGTAGGTCGAGCTTAAGCTTTAAGCTTAGGGTGAAATGTACCACTAAAACTTGCCTCGTACTCTCATTATCAATCGATCAATAGAGAATAGTAACCTACGTCGAGCTTTGGGTAATTAAGTAGATGTCACTACATAATATGGTCAAAAAAGTGCTCAATTTATGAGTAATGAGCCAACACAAAGTGTAACATGACTATTCCTTCATATTTGAGCTGTTTACCACCATTCTTGTGAATGCCTTACAACACCTAGTTAAATCAAGGTATGAATGTAAAGCTAGGCACATCCAGGTTTTATTCCTCAACTATTTGAGGGAGTACTATCTTAGTGTGGCATTGTACTTGCATTTGGCATTTGAGGCATCAACTTGATGTAAGAGTGCTTTAGTGGCAAGGTAATTGGGGTGAGTTGTCTTTTAGTAAGAATGACGCATTATGCTTAAGAAAAGGCATTGCCAAGCAGTTAGATTGACTAATCCGAACCTTACTTTACCCCTTAGTCTGATGTAGAGAAGAACCATATCAGGCACTCTTTATGTGATGGTTATGCTTCATCTGCTAATTGATAGTTGTTATTTCTCACATTTTAGTTACTTAGCTTGTAATACGAGGCTTAATTTTGATTCCATTTTGTACACATTATTATGCATATTAAGAGTGGTAAATGCATGTGAATTGAGGACACAATACAGTCATACAGGTACTTTAGCCATAATGGCATTACAGCAGCTTGAGTGATCTTATTCATCTATATTATACACAAAATACATCAACAGCTATTTGAGGTAATGACTTGCCTTAGGTGCTACAATACACCAATAGTGTCTTTTGCATGTTTATTCCTTCGAGGTTTTCCTTCTCTATAAAAAGGAGATTACTATAGTGCATTTTTTCTTTCATTTTGCATATTGTGAAATTTTGTTCCTGTAGCGACCCTAGGAGGGGCCTAGTAGTATTGCCTAAAATTTCCATATCACGTGTGCACCCATGATAAGAAAATCGCCTTGCAAGTCAGAGATTGCAAGACTCTAAATAGTTGTTTACTAGAGTCTTCAATTTTAATTTATTGACTCATTATATAATATATATAATTATGGATATCCAATTTTTCCACAATTCCTCATAATCGCAGAGAATTGATATCCCCTACCAAAATAATGAAATAGGATGTACAATTTTCGAAAATTCTAAACTTACTAAAGATAGTAAACTTAAATGAGACATTAGTCGTTTTTCGGAGCATTCCGAATTAACTACACAAGCTTTTCATCATATTGAATCAATGGTAGCACTCTGCACTCGATTCCTATCCCCTTTCCCAACTATCGATCAACCTGCAAGGAAAAGAACTGTTGGGGTGTAAGCTTACGCTTAGTAAGATAATTACCCTCCTCAATACCACATAGCAGAAATTTATTATATGCACAATCATATGAATGCATGAATAATCAGTATGCCAAAAACGCATGCAGTGACCTAGGAACTGCATACGACTCAGAATTACACCCCCTGAAGTAGGGGTTTGGAGATAATTAACCGACCCAAACCAAAATCCGGGTTTTAGACCTTGGGTTTTAATTCATTAGCACTATTGTGCTTAAGTCGAAACAAAACTAAGTATATATCTACATATATATACTTTCGCTACTGAATAATAAATCATACTTTCAAAATCCCAAGTCTAGCGGTGTGGTGGCCTCCGCAATCCACAAACACATGCCCTAAGCAGAAGCCACAAGACTCGACCCCTCGCCGACGATTGGCGTCTCCCAGCGCCTAGTAAGCCCATCAGCTTAGGTCAGAGACTCAATATATATATGATGGCATAGCTAGTGCTCAATCCTTCAGGAAACTCGTATTCCTGTGAGTCCCCTCCCATCTTCTACGTGAAGCGGCAGTCGGTGTTATCCGTATGCAATATGGGGTATGCATGATTCATTTTGATTTCTTAATCGTATAAGTGATTAACTCGATTTTCAGGGTGATCAGACAATTTCATTCCATACGATTCACATGTATATATAATGCAAGCAATTCCCATTATTAGATATAATTAACAAGTCATCACATTCATCCACAGATTCATACATATGCATTTCCCATATCCCACAAGCATCCAAATTCATATATATAAGTTTAGGTGCATCTATTCTACAAGCACAATCAAGTAAAGAGTCATCGAGAATTTACTCACTCAGTTATGCGGATCAATCAAAATAATCTGGGATAGGTCGTCTCCCCAAAGCCGGGTCCCCTGGACATCGCAAATACGATACTATAAGGATTTGAATTAAAACCTAGAAAACTAAGCTAAAACCCTTTTAAGTTATACTTTGGACTTGGTTTCATAATTTCTCTCGGTTTTACTTAAAAGTTCAATCGCTTATAACTTTTTCGTTTTAAATCCGATTTTTATGATCTTATAGTCAATCTTCATCGTTTTCGAGTGTACTTTAACGTGGTAAGATTAGATTTTCGAAATGAGATATACAATTCTCTCCATGGGTCAGAACAGTAGCGTTCCTCATGTATTGGAGTGTTTTTGGGCCTTGTTTAGTAAATGGGCTTTTTGATAACTTGAGAAATTCCTTGGGCTTGGTCTTTAGATTTTATCCTAAGCTTAAAATACTCCTTGAGATCAGATTTATAACTTTGATTTATATTCCTAAGGCTAACAACCACTTCTTGGGCCTTTTAGTGGGCTTAAGTTATCAAATGGGCTTGTTTTTGGTTCAAACTAAAGTTAATGACTTTGGTGGGCTTATGGGGCCTTAGGTGGATTTCTTATGGGCTTCAAAACAACTTCTCTTGGTACTTTAAGTTGCAAACAACTCGACATGTCGGTATTGTAAACTAGGATGTCATCAAAGTACACCACGACACACTTTCCCATTAGATGTCTTCGCACATGGTTCATTAATTGCATGAAAGTGCTCGAGACATTCAACAAGCCAAATGGCATGACCATCCACTCATAAAGTCCATATCGAGTTTTAAATACAGTTTTCCACTCATCTCTCGACCCCATGCAAATTTGATGATAGCTAAACTTTAGATCAATCTTGTTGAAGATCTTAGCTCTACTCAGTTCATCCAACATGTCCTGTAATCTAAGAATAAGATACCTGTATTTGATTGTGATCTTGTTTGTAGCTCGACTATCTACACACATCCGCTAAGTTCCATCCTTTTTTGGTATTAGAAGCATCGGTACAACGCAAGGGTTGAGACTTTCTTTAACATATCCTCTCTCCAATAACTTATTGACTTAACGCTGAAGCTTAGCAGCTTGTTTAGGACTCATTCAATAGGCAGGTTGATTCAATAACTTGACGCTAAGTATTAAGTCAATGTAATGTTCTATGCCTCAAATTGGGGGTAACCCATCAGGTAACTATTTTGGGAATAGGTCGGCATATCTATCCAACAACTTTTTTATTTTCTAAGGTAGTTCACCTTGCTCCTTCATCTCTAATAGGGGCTTGACCAACATGAGGGTCGACATATAGCTTTAAGGGTCTCTCAAAGCTCAGCTTTACTCATCATTAGAGCCTTCTTTGATCCACAAGCAAGTTTAGCCTACGGTTTATTAACTTCACTTTGTGACATTGGGTTCAATGTGATCTTCCTGCTATCCTTCTTGAACATATACATGTTTCGATATCCATCATGGATAACTCTCCTGTTAAACAGTTATGGTCTACTTAGCAAAATGTCAAAAGTATACATAGGTAATATGTCACAAAGAATTTGGTTAAAGTAATTTCCAATAGTGATCGGCAATAGTACTTGCCAAGTGATATGCAGTGCTTCTTTCTCACTCAACTAGTACAACTTGTATGACCTTGGATGTGCAATAGTTAACAACATCAATTTTGTAATGAGGTCGGCTAATGTTACATTGGTGCAGCTACTACTATACACACTTGATTATTTACCTTACAAGTTTTATGAAACAAATTCTCTCTCTACTCCTTGTGTAAGGGTTCTAGGTTCATTGTACATCGGATTACCATGATCAACAGGTCTAAGTCCTTAGCAAATACATCCTCTTCAATCAACTCTTTCTCAACAGTGATCTCTTCCTCCTCAGGTTCCTTGTCAATACTTTTAACCTCCAGCTTCGTGACGTCTCCCTTGATCACCATAGTTCTTTGGTTCGGGCACTGAGTGGCCATATGTCTGAACCCTTGGCACTTAAAGCACCTGATCTAGCTTATCTTCCTACTGAACCCTTTCCCCTTCTCAAAAGTTTAGGTCGGTACATAACTATTGGGTTAACCTTTCTAGTCGGCTCAATACTTGACTGAGCTCGGTGACTTCCCTGTCTAGGTTGGTTAGTTAGCATTCTAGCAGGTACTCAGCTTCTTCTCTGTCTCTCCACTTATTGAGCTATTCGAATGGCTTCATCCATTGTAGTGAATCGTTGGAGTTCTACAATGTCCTGAATATCACCTCTCAATCCTGTGATGAATCTAGAGATTGTTTGCATTGGGGGTTCCTCTACTTCACATCAGATCATGAGCATTTGGAATTCCTAGACATACCTATCAACTATTTGACCTCCTTGCCTCAACTCTTGAAGTTAAGTAAAAGTTTCATGCAAATAAGTTTCCAGCATGAACCTATTTTTGAGTATTCTCTTCATCTCGAGCTAAGTATTAATCTTTCGGTAGCCCTCCTACCTCCTCATAGCCTGGAAATTCTTCTACCACATGATGGCATATCTAGAGAACTCAACAGTAGCAGTCCTCACTTTCTCGTAATCTTCATACTAATAATATTCATAAATACATTCCACTATCTCTTCCCATTCCAAATATTCATTAGCACTCCTAAATCTAATGAAGCTTGGAATCCAAAGCTTCATATGGTCAGATGCTTTGGGGACTCTAGCTTGCTCTTCTTCAAAATACTCTTCCTTGTCCTCTTCATTTAGTTCTCTCAAGTCTATCTTGCAACTTACTCATCCGCTTACTCCTCTACCTCAAACTTGTTAAGTTAGGTTCTAACCTCTAATAGGTTAAGCAACTTATGGGGTGTTTTGCGTAGCCTTAGTCAATCGTTAAGCCAACTCATGAACAGCTTAGGTCAGATCTACCAAGAGGTTAGCTACCTCATTAAGTCTCTCATTAGTGCTCCTAGGAGTTCCTTGAAACTATCGTCTATGATGGGCAACTCCACTATCGTCATCTTTAACACCAATGTTTACACTTGGGTCAGTAATTTTCTGCTTAGATTCAAAGCTCAAATTCTTCAAATAAGTGATATAGTAAATACTTCCACAAACTAGAAAAGGGAACAGCAAACAAATACAATAATAAAATGAATACAGTTAACTTGCTCTGTTTTGCTAACGTAAAATAGAGTATAAACAGAACTTCAAACACAAACTATAACTCAAACAAAACCTTCGCTTTGATACCAAGATGTTGCGGACCATAACTAAGAACAAACAAGGTTAGTCGTTGAATAGGGCCAAGCATGTTGAAAGCTTGAAAAGGAAATGATAGGGAACGTGCGAAAGGATAAACATGGATAAAAAAAGTAAGCAAAAACCTACGAACAGCCCCAATGGATATGACGCACCAATGAAACTTTTGAGGACTCATGACACAATTCGATATGATGTATGAATCAATTTAGTAAGGTTACTCGCCACCTAGCCTTACTCAAGGGTTAAGATAAGAGTGATGCCGAGAGTAAACAAGTAGTGTTTACATAGGGAAGGAAATACTCCAGTGTATTAATGATAATCGAATCTTTGATGATTACAACTACACGTACAAAGGCTATTTATACCCAAGAATTTAAGGTAATAAGCCTAAAAGGGAAAAGAAAAAAAGGGCATTTCCTAAGAAAGTAATGTACAAGATACAAAAGGGTAAAAATAAATATTCAAGGAAAACAATCATTGGTGTAATAGATTCTACATATGATTCTATACACATGGTGATACTGTATTGGTGATGCCTTTGGAAGATGCGAACAAAAAATACAGTTAGCTTGCTTATTCAAGAGGGTTAGCTTAATCAGTTCGGAGTCTCTTTAGCTCAGCTTCTCGACAAGAGAGATACCGAGTCATTAGTCGGCTTGAGCGCAAGTGAATAATCTATAACTTGGCATACTACAAAGAGATGGGCAGTCATTCGGCTCAGCATAAAGAGTGACTTAGCAAAGAAGTACTTGACTTCGGTAGGAGTCGGCTGGAGTAGGAAAATTTGCCTTGCCAGGTCTTCTAGTCCTTAAGCTCAGCTACGGGACAAAGACCTAGTAGCTTGATTCCTATCAGCTACCACATTCTTGAAAATAAACTTGCAATCTAGATATCACCAACTAAAAGATTACGATAGATGATGTACCTAAGGCTGCATTCAGGTTACAATACAGGGTACTATAAGTTTCTAATCATGCCATTTGGATTGAGTAATGCCTTGGCTACATTTATGGAGTTAATGAACTGTATGTTCAGGAAATATCTAGATGAATTTATAGTTATGTTTATCGATGATATTTTAATATATTTGAGAGATTAGGAGGAGCATGCAAAACATTTAGGGATTGTGCTTTAAACTCTTAAAGAGAATCAATTGTATGCAAAGTTAAAGAAATGTGACTTTTGGTTAGAATAAGTTGGATTTCTTGGAAGCATAGTGTTAAGTGCAAGAATTATGGTTGGCCCCACAAAGGTAAAGGTAGTAACAAAGTGGGCAAGACCAATTATAATCATAAAAGTCGAGAGTTTCTTAGAAATGGCTGGGTATTATCACAAATTTATACAAGACATTTCTAAGATAACCCTACCATTAACTCAGTTGATAAGAAAAGGTGTTAAGTTTAAATGAAATGATAAACATGAGGAAAGTTTTCAAGAACTCAAGAGAAGATTAGTCATGGATCCAATGCTAACTTTACCCGATCGATTTGGAGAGTATGTTATATACTATGATGCCTCGAAGAATGAATTTGGTGTGTACTAATGTAGAAGGATATGGTGAAAGCCTATGCATTAGGACAACTCATACTGCACGAACAAAACTACTCCACTCATGATTTAAAACTTATGACTGTAGTATTTGCTTTGAAGATCTGGAGACATTATCTGTATGGTGAAAAATGTAAGGTGTATACAAATTACAAGAGTCTTAAATGCATTTTTACTTAAAAGGAGTAGAACTTAAGGCAGAGGTGATGGTTGGAATTGCTGAAGGATTATGATCTTTATATTCATTATCATCTTAGGAAAGCTAATGTTGTAGTTGATGTGTTAAGCAAGAAGAAGTATGGTAGTATGGCTGCACTTGTCACAAATAAATTAGGATTGATTAAGGAAATAGAGAAGTTAAATTTGGGGATTGTGATTAAGAAAGGTGGTCGTACGATAACTATCTTAGAGGTAGAGCCTACCCTCTTAAAATGAATCAAGGAAGCACAAGATCAAAACGCTGAGTTATAAAAGATTAAAAATAACATTGATAAGAATCTTGACTTTAGAATTGATGAAAAAGGAGTGTTAAGGTTTAAAAACAGAATTTATATACCACAAGACCTAAAAATCAAGATGATAATTTGGAAGAGGTACACGATATGAGGTATTCCATTCATCTAAGAAATAATAAGTTGTATAAGGACTTGAAGCAACGATTTTGGTGGACAGGAATGAAAGGATATGTGGTACAATATGTATCATGATGTGTAACTTATCAAAGGATAAAAGCAGAACATCAAGGGCCCATTGGATTATTGCAACTTTTGGTCATACCCAAATGGAAATGGGAGCATATAACAATAGATTTTATAAGTGGTTTTCTAAAAACAAGAAAGCAAAATGACATGATATGGGTTGTAGTTGACCGATTAACAAAGTGAACAAATTTCTTAACGATGAAACAAAGTGCAACATTCTTATAGTTAGTTGAAGTGTATATTATGGAGATAGTTCGATTGCATGAAGTACTTGTATCAATAGTTTCCAATAGTAACTCTCAATTTGTATCTCGATTTTAGCAATCATTACACGAGACAATGGGGACTAAATTGAGCTTTAGTATGGCATATCATCCATAAAGTGATGGGCAATTTGAGTGAATAATATAAAACTTGGAGGATATGTGGAGAGCTTGTATGTTGGATTTTAGAGGAAGTTGGGATGATCACCTGCCATTAGCACAATTTGCTTATAGTAATAATAATTATCATAGTTCCATTCCAATGGCATCATATGAAGCATTATACAGGTAAAAGTGTAGATCCCCAGTTTATTAGGATGAAGTGGGAAATGAGTAGATTATTGGGCCAACAATGTTGTAAAAACTTAAGGATGCAGTAGAAGTTACAAAAGAACAATTGTGAATTACCCAAAGTTGACAAAAGAGTTATGTAGATGTTAGAAGGAAGATGATAGAATTTCAAAAGGGCAATTGGGTATTTTTGAAATTATCTCTGATGGAAGAAGCAAAGCAATTTAGGATAAAAGCAAAGCTAAGTCTTAGGGATATCGGACCTTATAAGATCAAGAAGAGGATAGGAAAAGAACTATATGAGTTAGAGCTACTTGGTGAAATGGCAACCATATGTAATGTGTTTTGGTTATGAAATTCAAGAAAGTCTATAGGAGGTCTGATGACAATTTTGGATATGCCATCAATAGAGTTAAAGAAAGACTTGACGTATGTGGAGTGTTCAATTTGGATATTGGACAAGAAAGTTCAAAGATTAAGAAATCAAGACATTTAGTATGCTAAAGTGTTCAAGGACAAGTACACTATGAAAGAGGTGACTTGGGATAGCCCATAATATGAGACCATGAAATCCCATGGTTTAAGATGGAAAAAACAAGGGTAGCCCATAATATGAGACCATACTTTTCTTGAAACTACTTCACAAATGGCAAATTTGTCTTCCACAACCTACTATAAAAACCTCAACCTCCCTCAAATTTTTGTTTTGGCTAGAATCACATCTCAACAAAAAGTTTAAGGAGCTCATTTGGGTTATTTAAAAATTAGAGGAAAGTAATTGAAAAATAGCACGTAATCTAAGTGTGCGTAGAACCTAAGGTAAACGACCACCTGGAAACAAATGGCCACCACCACTAAGAAGGAAAACCAATGCTTAGGTAGACCGACAAGGCCTTAATGGTGTACAGTAGACGAAGCTTACATAACCGTGAATTATGATTTTTACCTTATTTCCATTAATTTATTAAAAATAGCAAACTAACATGGAAAATTATGAAAAATTGTATCATAGGTTATTTTTAGTATGCTTTCATGGAAAAATGTTGCTTTTTCAAAATATGCATGACTCATATATCGCTCTTAAGAAATGGGCCAACTGAGCTAATTTTCAATTTGATTTGTAGAAGGGCAAACAATGTTGTTTTAATCTCAAACTTTTTCTACAAACTTTTTAAAAGGTTTATTTTCATGTTATGTCAAAAGTTTTCCCAAATTTCCTTGTTATGTTTTTATTAATTTTGATTTGTTAAAAACTATCAAATTTAGAAATTTTGCTAAATGGATAGATTTCTGAGTATATTTAGTAAACTATGATTTTTATTCATATTTTTGTCTTAAAATAATATTTCACGTGATTTCATGAGTTTTTGGAAGAAAAAGGGGTTAAAAATGTGATATATCGCATTTTTACAAGCTTAAATGAGTCATTTTTCTAAAACAGGAATGACAATGTATTAAAAATGAGCTTTTGTGAGTTTTTGCAAAATCGTCCAAATTTGGAATTGGTCAATTTGCTAGTTTGTGTTCAAAGTCACTAAATCTTAATAGTTGTGTGGAGTATTAGTGAGTTTAGGTATTATTTGGCCTTGTAGAAGCTTCTATAGAAGGTTGCCCATGAAGAGCTTCATATAGTAGTAAGTAAAAGCTTTTATAGAATGTTTCTAGTAAAATATCAAATGAGCAAACTAAAAATGGGTCTAAGTAGAAGCTTGAGTAGGAGGTTCCTTGGTGAAACATAAAATGGAAACAAAAGCTGGATTTTTAGTAGCTTCGATAAAAGCTTTCCTATGTGAATTTTAAGACCAACCTTAAGTAAAAGGTTGAGTAGAGGGTACTATTAGTGAAATAAATGAGGACTTTACCCTAGTAGAAGGTGAGGATCTTAAAAAAGGGATCATGTAAAAGGTTGTGTAGAAGGTCTTAGGTACTAATGAAATGTTCTTATCTAAACAACTATGGTGCATATCCTTAACTTATAAAGATACATGAAGATTAAATAAAGCACTTAGAAGCTTAATCATAAACTAAAATGTGAACTACAATTATAGGTCATCAAGATAGCTTAGAACTTAAAGATGATATTCCATGTAAGGATCATTAGCTAAAGGTAAGTGGATATTGTATGTTTAGGAGTAAACTTTTATCTATTCACTAGGTTTCAAGTTTACATAGTTCTACTGCAATGTGCTTGGTTGTTTGAGTTCGATGTTGAATCTTAGATATATCACTTGCTAAATATGTGATGATTATGTTCTTGGTTAATTAAGCTTGGTCGTATACTTAGTTGATTGAACTTGGTTAAGAAACTAGATTATACAATTAGTTGATTATGTAAGAAGTTACTAAGACATACTTTGACTTTGAAAAATATTAGGAAAATGGTTTGACCTTCATGGTGTTAATTACATAATGAAGTATACTAAAGAAAGATTAGGTCAGTTGATCAACAAATGATATGAAACTTGAATGTGTTGCTTAGAAATTGTGCTTGGTATTGTGTTAACTCATTTCTTGGTTCATTCATGGCATGGCATAGTACGAAAAGGGCCCACGAGTCAAATATTTGAAAGGAAAGTGATTTTTTGAACAAGTATTTGGTTTTGAAAAAGCTTAGTATACTTGGTTTTGAAAAACTCAATTTTGAAGCATATAGAACCATATTTGCTTGAGCCCTTCAACCATTATTTGTGATCAATTATAACTCAGAATTAAAGGGTCCTACTTTAACACGTTATGCTAAGGAAAAACAAGGTCGACTGTATCTAAGGGGAAGTGTTTGATCTCATAGAAAGCTCGAAAATGAGGATAAGACGCATGTAAACAAGCAAAACCCACGATCAACTCCTAAGATATGATCTACCAACAAACCACCAATGACTCATTAACCAACTTGATATGATACATGAGCTAATTCAATGAGGGTACTCGCTACCTCGCCTTGCTTAAGGGTTAGGATAAGAGTAAAAAAAAGATAAGCTTCTAAGAAAGGAAAGATTTAGTATATTTAATAATGAGATAATGCATATTATCCTTACAGCTACATATTACAAGGATATTTATACCTTTAAATCTAGGGCAACCTACTAAATAAGGAAAAGACAAAAGGGTAATATCTAAAATTAGTAAAATACAAGGAATGTTCAAGGTTATGAATGAAAACTCAAGAAAACATTTGATTTATGTAGCAAATTCCATCATGTAGGTGCTCAAATGCATAGCTGGCAACTAGAGGTAGGCTTTTGGTGGAAATAGAGAAAAGAGTATGATCAACCTAGTTGTTGCTAAGTAGACTTGTAAACTCTTCAAAGGTAAATTTAGCTTGGATATGCTCAAGATAGCTTAGAAGTAGGTTGGTCGAGTTGGTGGGTGGGCGAGCCAAGCTGTTAGTTAAGCATTCTTCAGGTTAGTACTTTAAGATGATTGTTAGGCATAGAAGGGTTCAACTTAAAAATGGAAATAGGTTAGTAAGTTAGAGCAACTCGAACGCTTCCTACGTGGGTTGTTAAAGGAGAATACACCTTACGAAGTTCTCGAGACCTTGGCCTTGGGCTTAGATCAAGGGTCTTATGGTTCAATTCCTATCATCCCCTCTGACCTGATTGGGATTTGTGGCCAAATCCTGTTAGTCCTCATTTTTCTCTTCTTCTGGTCAATAGGGGCTGAGGTTAGCAATATTGAACATGTTAGTACTCCAAAGTCTTTGGCTAGCTCCACTCATTAGGCATTATTATTGATCCTCTCGAGTATTTTGAATGGTCCTTTAGCTCTAGCAGATAGTTTGTTTTTCCTTTTGTTGGGGAACCTCTCTTTACTTAGGTGCTACCATACTTAATCGCCAGAGTCAAACTACTTGGCCTTCTTTCCTTTTCCTTTCTCCTCTAACTTTCTAACAACTCTATTAATGTGCTGAGCAACATTCTGATAGGCTTTTTGAAAGGACTGAACTCTAGTTCTTGCTTCTAGGTCTTCTTTGTCGAGTAATGGCATTAGGGTATGATTAAGGGGTAGTTTAGGGTTAAAGCCATAGATGACCTCAAATGGTGCATGTCCAATGGTAAAGTGCACTATTCTATTGTAAGCAAATTCTACTATGGATAGGCATATATCCCACTTAGCTAAGTTCTTCCCCAGTACAGCTTAGAGTAGTAAACCCAAGGTATGGTTGACAATCATTATTTGACTATCGGTTTAAGGATGGTAAGAAGTGTTGAAAAGTAACTTTTCTCCCATCCAACGCCATAAAGTCTTCTAGAAGTGGCTCAAGAATTTTGGGTCTCAATCTAACACTACACTTCTTGGTACTCTATGTAAGCAAACGATCTCCTGCAAAAACAAAGAAGCAATAGCCAAAACATCATTAGTTTTGATGTAAGGCATAAAGTGTGCCATCTTACTAAATCTATCCATAACAACCATCATAGAGTTTTTGCTTCAGGTAGTTTAGGGTAGTCCAAGGACAAAATCTATGCTTAAATCAGCTCATGGTTTGGTCAAGACAAGTAGAGGCATAGCTCTACCTTACTCAACTCTACTCTTTGCTCTCTTGCATATTATAGAACTTTCCATAATGCGGTATACTTCATGCCTCATTTTAGGCCAAAAGAACTTTGCATTCAGTAGTTCATACATCCTTTTCTCTCTAAAATGTCTAGAAAGTTCACCAGAGTAAGCTTCTCGCATTAGTGGCTCTCTTAAATAATAGGTCGGTACACATGGCCTACCGCCTCAAAGTAGATATCCGTCCTCTATATGATAATGATCTACTATTCTTCCTGTCAGGACCCTAAAAAGGGTCTAGTAGGATTAACTAAAATTTTCATAACATGTGTGCACCCATGATATGAAAACCGCTTTGCAAGTCAGAGATTGCAAGACTCTAAATAATTAATCACTAAGGTTACTGATTTTTAAGTAATCAATTTACTGTAGAATACAAATATAAATAATTATGGGTATTCGTTATCTTACAATTCCTCAGAACCGCAGAGAATCGGTATCCCCTACCAAATAATAAGACAGGATTACCAACATTATAAAATTGCAGGTAGAATTAAATTCTAACATGTGAATATTTTCTACAAGAGTGTTTGTGTCTTACCTATAAAAATCTCAACTAATCCTAACACTAATGTATATATCTTCATCTCGCCCTCAGCACTCGAGACATATCCCAATCCCATCGTATGTAAACCTGCAAAGAAAACTAAGGGGGAATGAGCATAAAACAGCTCAGTGAGTTCGTTCCTCACCACCACCGGTCAGGCAAGTTTTCACACATTATTATCATACATGCAAGCAAGCTAGCTATCTACATACATAATGAATGCAAGCGTGATGAATGCAAACAACACATCCATAGGAGTCCGGAACTATGGAAGGTGTAGACTTACGTCGTCCACACTTCGATTATCCCCTGTACTTACCCGCACAGGGCACCTCAGCTTACCCGCAGAGGCTACCTAGGGGCACCACCCCACTAGGCAAAACTCGACTATTACCCTAGCCGAGAAAAGAATTTCAATCCAAATAGGGGGAGTCCGAATTAGGACTATCCACCCTCCAAGGCCACTCGGGCACAAACATGCGAGTCCTCTCGCAACCAAAAATAACCAAGGCCTTTCAGGCACAATAAAGCGAGTCCTCTCGCTATCAAATGGAGAACCCATGCTAGCTTTGCCTTAACGTTAAAAATACTATTTATGGCTCCACAAGCCCTTACAGTGATCATGCGAAAATTTGTTTAAGGTTAGAAAATCTTTTGCCAAAAATACTTTTCTTAAGATTTTTGCAAGGCTAGCACTCTCCATTCATACCTTTACCAAGTCATAGACATGCGACGAGTAGAACCAGTTATTTGGGTCAGACATTTATATTTATCAATTTAAAAAGGTGATCACACAGATGATGGCATACAAACAGAACAGTCATTCAAACATTCAAGTAATAGCAAACAACAAGACATCATACAAATAACACACACAAGCAAGTAGCAGGTCATTAGAATTCCCTCACCTGGATTCTTGCTCATTCTCTAAGCCTTTAGGGTTTCCAGGACTTGATATCGAATGCCTAAGTCAAAATGGTAAACCTTATAAGTGTTCTGAAAATTCAGACTCCTTAGTCAACTAAAAGTCTGTTTTGGACGTTATAACCCGTGTTTTACGATATGAACTAAATTTAGAAAAATTTTAACTATGAAAACTTAATTGCTCTTATTACTTATATTTATATCTTTTATTTATACTTAATGAGTTAGTTAACCCTTAAATCCTTATACTTAGAGGATTTTACTTTACTATTACTAATTCATGTACGTAATTAAGTATGATCCAATTTAGAAAATGTCTTAGGGTTTACTAAGTTAAGTACCTAATTATTATACACTCTTCTTATTTTCTCATTTTCTAAACCTACGCTTATGTCATCGCTTACATCATCATTTGCTTAGGTCATTGCTTATGTCATCACTTACCTCATCATATAATTACATAAGCCTTTTCTTATGCTTATGTCATATGTATATGTATTATGTACATGTTACCCCTTTCTCTTATACTTATGTACATATACCTTATACATACTTATACTCATATCTATACTTAGACTTATACCGTATTTATACGTGTATACATACTCATATACCTATACGGTTGGATACGTATTTTTATACTTAAATTCGTATGCCTAAGTTTTTCCTTAAGAAAAGCTTCCTAATTCCATGCTTTTGTGTTTTTATGTATATATTTAGTGTAGTTTAGGTATGTATAGTTAGATATGGTCTTAAGTTAGGTTATGTACATGATAATTACTTATGTATAAAAGTTCACATACTTGTATTCCTTTGATATTTCTTTATGTACACATACCTAAGAGCACATACACATGTATTTCTTCCATTTCCTTCATGATTCTTCATTTTCTATACTTAAAGATGGAAACTTTGTTTCCTCTTCTTCAAGACATCACTAAACACCTAACTACTTATCTAATCTACCTAATTAACTAACTAATGAATAATATAAAGCAACATAAAACAACTTAAAGACATACCTTTAATTGTGTTGGAATTAAGAAGGCAAAAGGAAGAGTGATGAGAGTGAAATGGGAAGAAGAAGCTTACAGCAATGGGGGGTTGTTTTTGTTTTGTTTCTTTTGTCTTGTGTTGATTATGGAAGAAGGCAAATGGTGGGGCCACAATGAAGAATAAGTAGACGGCAATTGAAGAGGAAAGGAGGAGAAAAAAATCAAAAAGGAAGAAAAGAAAAGCCATCATGAAGTTAAGATATTTTTCTTTATCTCTTATTGTCTTTTGTTGACTTTTTCAAAGTGTTGACTTGGTCAACATTTTGACCTTGGTCAACATGTGTTGACTTGGTCAACTCTCCTTAAGCTTATGTAATTTTGTGTACATAATGTAGAGATTAAGGGAAATTAAGGGGAAAATGAAGGAAATGAGAGGAAATGAGGTATTTGATGAATTGATTAGCAAACATAGTTGATGAGGTCTTACTTTAGGTCTTTATAATTTATATATCTCATTTGATAAACTACTTTGGATAACAAGTGCAAAAAGTACTAATTTGGGTATTAAAGTTCACTACATGTAACCTAATCTTCAACTATACCCTTAACTCTATGTAATACTATCTTAATCACATACTTAAGGGATAAATATAATCTATGATTCATTATCTTAGTTTCTAAGGGATCATTTAAGCATTCTAAATGTTTATGCATGATTGAGGGTTATCTTCAGTCGTTTACCGATGAAATGGCAAAATATGGAGGATATATTATCACTTAAGGTTTTAAGGTAAATTATGGTGAATTAGTGCTTTTATATCCTTAAAGTTATGGTTTTAGGGTTCTTATTACTTTAAGGCACCATCTCTAATGTTTTTACACATTTAGGGTTTCATATATTCTTACGCGATTAAATCTTCGATTTTCATCTTAGGGTTTTGATGAGGTTCGAGGTTTTAGGGTCTTCGTATGTAGTTAGGGATTCAATTGATGATTTAAGATTCTTCGTATCCACTTTAGGTTTTAGATTGAGATTTTAATCGATTTTAAATCTTACTGGCTCCTTTGAGTTCGGGAAATCGTCTACAGTTTAGACGTTTGTTTCTATACTTATAAAGCTAAATTCGTGGGGTTTACACTTCCTTTTTCACATCTTCCATTTATGGGACCAAAATAGGGGTCTTGAGGATATTGCTCTTTTATGCTCATAAATCCTAGAAGTCAAGTCTTCTTGACAAGGCATTGGCAATGACATTAGTTTTGCCTTGCTTATACTTAATCACAAAATTGAATTCTTTTAGGAACTCAACCCACTGAGCTTGCCTCTTTAAGCTTGGAGTACATCAAATACAACTCAGAGATGATTAGAATGGCAAGGCAGGCCGATACTATGCACAAGGATGTCATCAAAGTAGATTATAATAAATTTTCTAATCAGATCTCTCAACACATGATTCATTAATCTCATGAAAGTACTTGGGGAGTATGATAATTCAAAAGGCATCACTATCCACTCTTACAAACTATGTTGGGTCTTAAACACAGTCTTCTACTCATCTCCTTGCCTCATACGAATTTAGTGGTAACCTGACTTCAAGTCAATTTTGTTGAAAACCTATCACCACTTAATTCGTCTAGCATATCATTTAGCCTTAGAATGGGGTCATGGGGTTTAAGGTAATCTTCTTCTTATCCTTCTCAAATGTGTTTGCATTCTTGAAGCCATCATGAATGACCCTTCAACCAAATAACCAGAGTCAACCTAATAGAACATGAGATGCATACATGCATACATGGGTAGTCAACCAAAGTCAGCCTATACTTGATCGTAATTAGAATTGTGCAAGCAAGTTAAGTAGGCCAACTTACCCCGGCTTACATTGGCCTACAAGTTAAGTGGATTAGCCCACTTGTAAATGCTGGTTAAAATTTCTAGCCTAACTTACCCTTCGGTGGGTTAGTGGGTTAGGTAGGCTAACCAGCGAATTATACTATCATTCATTTCTCATGAATGCAGTATATGGAATATTCACAAATTACATATCACAATTCACAATCTTATTAGTTCCAACATATCAAACTATTTTTATGATTAGCATTGCATAACAACAATGATCATATACCCTATAAAATTGATATGGTGATCAACTTCATTATGTAATTATTTTAAATATTCCATATAAGCAAGTATATATGGAACCATATACTATATTTATTATTTCCTATTACATATAGTTAATAATAAACACATTATTACATTACAATATATTGAACAATATAATTATGATTAATTAAATATGACCATATTATATATCATTACTTAGCTTTCATTGAATAAATATGTTTTGAAATGAAAGGTAATTGTCAATTACATTTGTGGAAAGCACCATCTTAGGACCTAAAATGCACCTAAATAAAATACATAAATAGATCATCACGACTCTCTCTCTCTCTCTCTCTCTCTCTCTCCTTTTGTGGGTTAGTAAGCTAACCTTGTTTACAATGAGTTGGCCCACTTTAACTAGTGGGTTAAGTAAGGTGGGTTAAAAAAGCCCGCATTTAAGAAGGTCGATATTTTTTATCTTAACCTACATTTTTTTGCAAGTTATGTGGGCCGAGCTATGTAACTCACTTTACTTACACAACTCTAATCGTAATCATGTTAATAGCTTTGCTATCCACATATATACACCAAGTACCATCCTTCTTTGGCATAAGCAATGCAGGTACAGCATAGGGGTTAAGACTCTCTCACACATATCCTTTTCCCAATAGCTTATTGACTTGCCTTTAGAGTTTGGTAGCTTACTTAAGGTTCATTCAATATTCAAGCCTGTTTAGCAAAGCAGTACGAAGTATCAAGTCAATATAGTATTCAATTCCTCAGGGGACGGTAGTCCTTTAGGCAATTGTTCAAGGAACAGGTTGACATACTCATTAAATAGTGCTTAGCTCTTCAAGTAGCATAGCTTGCTCCTTCAATTCTAATAGTCTTCTAATTAGCAAAAAAGTTGACATATTAGATTGAAGGGCCTCTTAAAGCTTAGATTTACTCTACACTAATGTCTTCTTGGATCATTGGGCTAACTTAGCTTGTAACTTGCTCACTTAGCTTAGGGTCATGGGGTTTAAGGTAATCTTCTTCTCATCCTTCTCAAATGTGTTTGCATTCTTGAAGCCATCATGAATGACCCTTCAACCAAATAACCAAAGTCAACCTAATAGAACATGAGATGCGTACATAAGTAGCACATCATAGAGAATTTCATTAAAGTAGTTTCCAATGGAGATTAGTAGCAATACTTATTGAGTGACATGCAATGCTCCCTTCTCATTTAGCCAATGAAGCTTATATGATCTTGGATGTGATAAGGTTGGTAACTTAAGCCTCTGAACCAGGTTGGTAAATGCTACATTAGTACAACTTCTACTATCTACTATGAGCACGCATACTTGCTCATTCACCTTACTAGTGATGTAAAACAAGTTCTCTCATTGCTCCTCCTCAGCAAATGGCTTAATGCTTAGAGCTTGTTGGACAACTAAAGTTAGCTTATCCTAGTCATTGACATATACATTTTCTTCTACAAGTTCTTAACTATCTTCCTTAGCTTCCTCTTTTAATTTTTCCTTTCCTTAAGCTCTTCATCAGTACTATCTACTTCAAGGGTAGGGACTTCACCTTTGATAACCATGGTACGTTGGTTAGGGAACTGGGCGGCCATGTGACCAAAACCCTAACACTTGAAACACTTGATCTAGCTCATCTTCCATCTTGATATTTGACCTTTCTCATAGGTCCTCTTTAGTACATCCTTGCTAGCAGTGTGTCTCTTTTACTTGAATATTACTGTAGTTTTCCTACCAGGCTCGACACTATATTGTGCTTATTTTCCAAAAAGGCAGGTTATCCACTTTGAGTAGGTTGAATCAGCCTATTCCTCCTCTAACTCTCCATACATTAGGCTATCCTTATAGCCTTATCTAAAGTGACAAAATTTTACAGCTCCACTACATCTCGAATCTTTATTCTCATTATAGTAAAATAATCTAGAAATTGTTTAGGTTGATGGCTCACTAACTTCACAATGGATCATAAGCATTTAGAATTCACGTATGTATTCATCAATAATTCGATTTCCTTGCCTCAGTTCTTAGAGTCGAGCAAAGGATAAATGGGTGTTTAGCACAAATCAGGCTCTAAGAACTCTTTTCATCCGGAGCCAAGTGCTAACCTCTCTGTATGCATCTCACCTCCTCATGGTTTGGAAGTTTCTCCATCACATTGTGACACAACTTGAGAATTCTACAGCAGTAGTTTACACCTTCTCATGATCCTTATATTGATAGTAGTCAAAGACTCACTCTACTTTCTCCTCTCAGTCAAGATAGTCATCAACATCCCCAGAACTAGTAAAGCTTGGAATCTGAAGCTTTACATGGTTGGCAGCTTGGGGTACACATGCTCTGTCATCTACTTCATTATACTTTTCCTCATACTCCTCTTCCATTCCTTAATTTATTATCCTTCTACATTGCCCCCTACTCCTTTACCTCAAACTTATCGAGTTAGGAGTTGTCCCTACACAAGTCAAACCTCTTATGGGGTACCTCCAACTTCAGGAGCAATGATTATTGTCAACAAGTTGGGAGATAAATGCGTGAATTGCTTGTGCTAGCTCTACTATCATATTAGTGACTTCATCATTTTACTCATCAAAACTTCTATGGGTATTTTGTTAACCATAATGAATAACTCTACTATTGTCGTCACCAATACCAACATTAACACTAGAATCAATCATTCTTTTTGCTCAATGCTGGGCTTGCAGCAACCAGATAGAAATTACGTTACTCAAAGAACAACATACTTATAGTCTTCTACTTTTCAACACACTAACCTCACAGAAAGATATAGTTACTACTTGCTCTATCTTCTATAGCTTAAAACAAAGTATAATAGAATGCCATACAACAATTACCACAAAAACATATTACCACTTTGAACACTCACTCAAACACTCACAACTATTTCGAACACAACTTCAACTACTGCCTCACTACTCAATGCACTTTTAAAACAAATGATAACTCATGTAAAATGATACAACAATGACTTACCTAAGTGAACCTCTATTTTGATACCAAGATGACATATTGCGCTAAGTGAAGATGAGGTTGGCTATATCTAAGGGCATGGGTTCAAACTCATAGAAAGCTCGAAAATGAGGATAGGATGCACATAAACAAGCAATACCCATGATTAGCTCCTAGGATATGATGCACCAAGGAACCACCAATGACTTACTAACCAACTCGATATGATGCATGAACTAATTCTGTAAGAGTACTCATCGCTTAGCCTTGCTTAAGAGTTAGGATAAGAGTAAAAGAGAGATAAGCTTTCAAAAAAGGAAAGACTAAGTATATTCAACAATAAGGTAATGTAGATCATCCTTATGGCTACATATTACAAAGGTATTTATACCCGCAAATTTAGGGAAACCTACTAAATATGGAAAATATAAAATGATAATGTAAAAAATAAGTAAAATATAAGGAATGTTAAAGGGTATAAATAAAAAATCAAGAAAACATTTCATTTGTGTAGACGTGCAGTAGATTCCATCATGTGGGTGCTCAAACACGTAGCTGGCAGCTAGAGGCAAGCTTCTACTGGAAACAAATAAAGGAGTACAATCAACCTAGCTATTGTTGAGTTGAGCTATAGACTCTTCCGAGGTGAATTTAGCTTAGATATGCTTTAGACAACTCAGAGGCAGGTCGGCTAAGCTAGTGGGCGGGCGAGTTGAGTTGTTAGTTAAGCACTCCTTAGGTCAGTACTTTGAGATGATTATTAGGCATGAAAAGGTTTAGCTCGAAAATGGTAGCAAGTCGATAGGTTAAAGCAACTTGAACTTTTCTTGCATGGGTTGGTAAAGTAGAATGCCCCTTATTAAGTTCTCCAGACCTTGGGCTTGTGCTCGAGTCAATGGTCTTATGGCTCAATTCTTATCATACTAAGCAACTCCTCATTGCCTACTTAGTTCTTGGACATTTTATCCAGATGCTTGGTTGAGTCGACTAACTATATGAAAAGCTCGGAAGCTCATAAAACTCGAAATTTGGAAACTAGGATATTGATACCAATACATTTGACTATGTGCATAAGCTTAGTATTATCTGTTGTTTAACTGAAGTGTCCATGCGTTGGCTTAATCATTGTTTCTTATATATGTTTTATATTATGCTATGTCTGTTATCCACTCTCAGTTCATAGTGAATTAAGTCGATATATTTTTTATATTCACAGGTCAAGGTGAAGCATAGCATGGGTGCTACCACCATTGGGTAAAGGAAGAATTTTTGAGAGCACCTAGGTTGGAGTCAGCTATTTTGAAAGAATCTTTTATTGATCAAAGAAGTAGGGAGCTTAATTTATATATGATGTAAATAGAAGGGACTTAAATGATGTAAATAGACTTATTGAGGCTAGGACCTCTGTTTAAAAAAAAAAAAAAAGAAATTTAGAGTATAAAGCTTAATTCTAAGTGTGATATTTTTATGAATAACTTCTTCTTTTACAAATAGTCTTGTTCCCTATTCTCAAAGCAAGTTAGTTACAGGTGTTGCATTTAGGGCTAAGCCAAGATGTGTAATATCTCAAGTTTTCTAGCTAGTTTAACAATCTTAGGATCCGAGCTCCTAAATTTAGGATAGTAGGCTATATTATCCGTTTTATTTCAAACTTCATAGTAAGGTTAGAAAAGTTAAACGAAGTAATTCAAGTAAAGTCAAATTCTCAAAATAAGTTATATAAAATCATTAATTTGTGAAAAACGTCAATTTATTAATAAAGCCAATAAATATCAAAAAAGTGAAATTTAAGCTTTTAGATATAGCGAGATATTAGAAATAAGTTAATTAACTTTCAAAAATAATAAATGAAGTTGAATTATACGTAATATACATATATTTAAATGTGATATGCATTATATGTATTAAATATATACATATAATAATAATAAATTACCAAAATAAGGTAAAATAATGGAAAATTAATAAAAAAAAAAATGAATGGATGAGTCATCAAATAATGTGGCAACCTAAGATTAATTAGAAAACATGAGTCAACACTTGATTAATTAGAGAATGATACATGTTACCTAGGAAAATGGAAAATTTACATGTGGCATACACATGTCCAATTTCTATTAAATTAAGCAAACTTCAAAAACTATAAATAAAACCCAAACCCTCAATTTCAATATTTTGAAACTTTGAAAATAAAAGAAAACAATTTAGAAAAATTAGAAAAAAAAATAAAAATAAAAATAGAATAAGAAATAGGGTTGGAAATGGTCTATGGAGGTTTATGTATCAAGCCACAACCTGACTTAGAGTGGCTTGGTGGTTGAAGAGTTGGTGGTGCAGCCATTCTTTCTAATAAGGTGTGGCGATTCAGTAGTGGCTAAAGACAGCTGGTTTAGATGAACCAATTTTCTGTTCATAACTTGTTTAATTTTCTAAAAATATCAATTGTTGTCAATTAATTATGAAATTTGGTTTTCTAAATTATTTTAAGTGTAGATTAATGTAGTAATTTTATTTTAACTAAATAATGATTGTAAATATAGGTTCCTTAAGAAAATGTCCTATTTGGATGAAAATCGAATCAATTTTTATAAATATTAGATGATGTTGTTTTAAGCTTAATTTTTGTATATAATACACCTAATATATATGTTTAATTGTGTTAACAAGAATTTTCAAAATTAAGCATGTTTACTATTTTTTATAATTATTTTGAATAATTTTGCTAGTTTTACTAAATTGTTGAAATAATTAGTTTTTAATGAATTAATGAATATCCCCCACATATTTTGACTTTTGAAAGTTTATAATGATATTTGAAACACTCAATTTTTATCTCACACATAAATTTTTTATTTTCCCTAATTTTCCATTATTTGAAGCTAAAACCACTATTTTCTTAATAATAGATAATAGCCAATTTAGTGTAATTCTGAGTCAATAATTAAACTACATATTTTTGTGAATCTATAGAATTTTTTGTGGAATTAATTGTGCTCATACACTATCTATCATGTATTTTCCTAATATAAGCTTATATATCGACTTAATATGTAATATAGTAATTAGTACAAGTAAAATACTTGTCAAACTCATGTTAAATGAACACGTTGGGGTATATTAAGGCTTACTGAATAAGTTTGGAAAGTGTGATTCATAGGGTTTTAGTTTAGTATTAAAGTTTAATTGGGTTAATTATAGACTTATAATAAGATGTGATCAAATTAGTAATACAAAAGGGTATTTTTTGGGTTTTTGACAATATTGATAGACTTGATTCTTAAGATATCTTAATAGTACTTGAAATAATGATTATGACGATATAAATTTTATTGAAATCGGATAGGGAATGAGTATGATATGGTCAAATGAAGTTTAAAGGCATGATAGGGAAAGTTTATGAGAATTTAGATTTGATTGATACTTAACTTAGAAGCTATGTTTATATTTTCATATGTATGATAAGCAAGGAAGGACTACATGATCAAGTTTAGGATTTTGTGCTATTACCAAGTCTAAATAAGTAGATCTAACCCATGCTTGAAGTCGATATATTGCCACTCATAACACGACATGTTGTTTGATGTTGTGTCGATTGGATATGGCTATATTTTAGGTGAATTGATATGCTACTATGGTGAATGTTGATCTAGTGATTATGAATGACAGTAGTTATATCTTGATTAAATTGTTATGCTGCTATGTTAGGTGTTGATGTGGTGCTTACGAATGATTACGTTAGTCAAGGAAGTTAAGTGATTACTAACTCAATCTTTGGGGTGTTCACTTAAGTATGATGCTAGAATTCCGCTAAGAAGAGTTCGAAAACTAGAATCAGATCACTAGGTTGAACAAAACTAAAAGACCGGTTATGTTAAGTGATGTACTTAAGTTTTTATTGTATATCATGGCTTGGCATGGCATAAGAAGGACCTATGGGTTAGAACTTTCAAAATGAGGCTTCTAAGTAATTAAGAAAAATCATGGCTTTATGAACTCAGTTTTAGAAGTAGATAGATTTGCATTACCTAAACATTATAACTACTTTGATAGTCATATTTCATAGATTACAATGTATGGTCTAATTTGGCATTGTTGACTCTTTGATTTGGTGAACTACAGTGTGTAGTTTAATTTTGTAAAACAAAGTTTGGGGTCCTACTCCTAAGCAGCTTCTTATTGCCCTTTTTAATATTGGTAAACTATAGTGTGTAGTTCAATTTGGTAGGAGTCCTACTCCTAAGTAGCTCCTTGCTGTACATAAGCTCTTGGACATTATATCTAGATGTTCCGTTATGTCGACTAACCAAAAGAAGATTGGAAGGCATTGGATATCAATACCAATGCATCCTATGTACATAAGCATAGCATGCTACATTAGTAGTAATAAATGCTTGGTTAGGTGAATGTATATGTGAAGTTGAACATGCGGATTATGATTGAAATGTTTTAGTTATGATATGTGGTATTGTCTATATTATATTGTTCGTTATCCATTCTAACTCAGTTTCAGTAGTAGAGGGGATAAAATGTTTAATTCTCAAGTTAACACCGTTGTGAAGGGCCCAATGCTAGGGGGAATGTATATTAAGAGCATAAGTTGGAGACGGTTACTTTTGTTTGGAGCTTGTATTAAGCTGGGAATCTTACTATTATGAAGTTGACAAAAGAAAAAGCTATTTCATGTTTTGATGTATATATTATGCTGTTCACATAAGTTGTAACTATATATCTAGTTGAACTATGTAACAACCCCTTTAACATGTAAACAAAGTTGTTTTTTGATGAATGAGAAGGTTGAGTTAAGCTTTTAATAGGTATTCCTGTATGATGGTACATCCTGTACTAAGCTGGGATGTGACATCGCTTAGGTGATATCAGAGTATTAATTAGGGACCATAACCTTTAAGCATGTGTAAGATGTATGGGGTAGTTAGGTAATAAAGAATCATAATTTAGTAAAACAACTGCAATAGTTACCAATAGAGTTTTATGTTATGTTTATTTAGAAAGGTGATTTGTAGGGAACATGGAAGATCACAAATGAGCTGAGTATCTAAGGAGCAAAGGGAGGAAAGCCTTTGAAGTATATGAGATTGAGAAAAATAAGAAAGTTAGGATAGCTGCTATTTTGTTAGATGGGGATGTAAATAATTGGTGGGAGGCAAAGAGATGGAATTTACCTAAATCAATTGATTGGGCTATATTTATAGATACATTTTGGAACGATATTTTCCTAAGCATATAAGAGAACAAATGTGTGAAGAATACTTTAAGCTAAGATAACAAGGCAGGACTATTGCAAAGCATGAAAGGGATTTTAATAGGTTATTAAAGTTTGCTCCTGAAGTTGTGAGAAATAATGAGGTTTCTAAAGTAGAGTGGTTTAAGGCAAGGCTTGATCTTTATTACTAGGTAGAGATGAAGAGGAGTAGGGTGAAAAGATATATCAATGTTAATGAAACTCATATGATCGAACAATTTCGTAATCTTTAATAAGCCATAGATGAGATTGAGAATAAGAAAAGGAAGTTGGATATTGGTTCTAACATTAAAAGTAATATAGCTAAAGGAAAGAAGTCCATTTGATCCATCAAAGGAAAGAGAAGCCTTTATCAAAAATACAACCTTGTTGGAAGTGTAATGATAAGCATCAAGTTGGGAATGCCTACAATTGAGAGGGAAGTGTTATAAGTGTGGTGAAATTGGACATCTAGCCAAGCAATGTGAAAACCTTGATCCAAGAGGTATATATTGTTACCGATGCCATCAAAGAAGGCATACTGTTTAACATTGTGTAGGACAATAATAGGAGAGACCAGTTCAATAGCAAAACTAGACAAATGGAGCAAGACTAAGTAATAGGAACAAACGACTTAGAAGAGAAGAACCTAGGCCTAGGGAGCAAGGTAGAATGCATGCTTACGCTGTTCAGCAAGACGAAGCTAGAGATGACTAAGGTACGGCAAGTATGACCTTTGAACTTGATAACTTAGACTATTTGAGTACCTAGTATAGACACCCCATTTTGCCACCTTTTGTTTTAATTTCAATCTCCTTTTACTTTTGAGCCAGGCTTGTAAAAAATTGAAAAAATAGAAAAATAAATTAAAAGAAGAAAAAAAAAAAGCGAAAATTGAAAGAAAAATAAAAAATATAAAGTGTCGAGTCACTTGGGGTTAGATTAGATAATAGTGTATGTTCAATTTAATAAAGTCTATGTCTTAAATAATCAGGCTTCATTTAGAAATATTTTTTAGTTCAATCCAATATAAAATAGATTTTTTATCTAATTTATAATAGGCTAAATAGACTTAGGATTTATTAAATGAGTTAGTGTGTATTTTGGGCTAAATTAAGATAGATTGGGTCGGGCCCAAGATAGAAAGCCCAAATAAGTATAGGGTTTCTAAAAACTAGATTAAATCTTCAATGAATTTAATAAATTCAAATTGGGTATCACCATATCTTGGATTTGTTAAGGTTGAATCATTATCCAAAAAGATCCAAAAGATTTAAATTGATGGCCTATAAATAGTAGACAATGGGAGCTGAAAAGGAAATGTTTTCTCAATTCACATTATAATTCATACATGATCATAGTTCTTTTACTATCCTTCGCCATCCATATACAGCATACACCCACCATCCATACATAGCCACACATTCACATCTATGAGCACTTTACCATTAGCACAGCAATTCACATCCATGATCAACACTTTACATCCATGAGCACTTCACCGATCAACACTATCCAGTCACACACGGTCACGTCACGCACGTCTGCACTACACTTTACCATATGATCGTATCCATTGACATGTATAACTACTGCTTAAGCACATAGCTACGCTAAATCACATATCAATACGCATGACCATTGTCTACGCACATAACCTAGTCCAGCAGTAGTCCATAAACACGACCAGTCAAATGGGTTTGGATTCCTTTCTCTTTTGGTTTATTATTATTATTATCTTAGTTATTTAGTTGTTTTTGCTGACTTTATTTTATTTTATTTTTCTCTTTTAATGCAAATACTTAGTTTTAGTTATTGTTAGCTTTGTTAATATTTTGTAATTTTAACATGTAGTATTAATTTTTACAAAGTTGCACAATTTAGATGGTTTATTTACATCAAATAAGTACTAACGTGGTTTTCTTTTTTTGTAGGTCTTAGCTTTAATTTTGATTAGTTGATTTTTGGTATGTCATTATTTTTTAAATAATAAAATATATTTTTGCATCAATATTGCATTTTTAGAAGTATCACAGTTGCATGAAAATTGCATATTTTAGCAAGTTGTCATAAAGTTGCATTTTTAGGCTTTTAGGGATTTTTCAAGAATAAAAAAAATCATTTTGTCAATTATTTAGTTTTCATAAAATAAAAACTCTTCAAATGGTATCTTTTCCATGGTTTAGGCATCTTATCTATAGTTCAGACATCTTTTCTATGATTCGAGCATTTTTTTCATGGTTTGAGCATTTTTTCATGGTCTAAGCATCTTATATATAGTTCAAACATCTTTTCTATAGTTTAGTTATTTTTTTTATGATTCAGACATTTTTTCCACAGTTAGACTTATTGTCAATAATAAGTTTATTTTTTTCCATAAAACAACACGTTTTCCATGATAATTGCATATTAGCATAATTCATAAAACATGCATGTTTTGTTTATTTATTTATTTTTTTAGGATTTTTTTTAAAGTTTTGTCACATAGTAATTTTTCCAAAAATAAAAAAAAAATTAACTTGGAGTCTTTTTAAAAATTAAGTCTTTAGTTTTTTTTTTTTTTAATTGGGAATAAAAATTAGTGTTTTTTTAGGATTTTTCTTAATAAAAATAAATTGGTTAGAAAACATAAACTTGGTCGGTTTTCATAATTAAAAAAATCGACCCACTAAAACTTTTAAAAAAAAAAAAAAAAACGAAACTATATTGGTTTAATCCAAATTAATGAGTACATTGGTACTTCCAGAGCAATTGTATAAAAAAAAACTTTCTTTGTTCTTTTTCCTAAAAATTCGTAATAAAAATAATTAAAAATTCATTTTAGTTATATTTTTGCATACTTATACATATCTTAGTACTTTTAGAAAAATTATAAAAAATAAAAACCCATTTTTTTTTTAATTTTTGAATGGTGACTTAGTTTTATTAGGTTAGCCCTCAAACTTAATTTTTTCTAGTTAATTTTCTAAAAATTATTTTTTTAGAATATTCGTAAATTAGTAACTAGAGAACCCTAATTTCATTTTTTACCAGTTTAACTAGTTAGAGACTTTAATTTTTTTAAAGAATAATGTTTCCTTAATTTGATGTCGAGTAATTTATATTAAGCAGGTTAGACTTGACATAAGTTAAATTAAGTAAAACTAAAATAGAGCTCGATAGAATTGACGGCTCTACTGATTAGGTTTTAGTGATGAAGGCCCCTAAGTAAAGCTTAGCCTAATGGGCCAGCTGTTGGGGATTTAGGGGCTTTTTTTAGAAAAGAAAAAAAAAAAAAACCATTCATGTGCTTAGATGTAGTCGAACCTAGGCCACCTTAGTAACCTAGAACGGGCCACCATTGTGTAACCCTCAGGTTGTTGTGGTCTTTATCCTCGCTTAGCAGTAATAAGCGAGCCCACTTATACTTCGATATAGCTTATTAGGCATTTCCCTAGGAATATCATATGCTATAGAGCTTGAGACCTATAGATTCTACCCTCCTACATCATTGTAAAATAAAAAGGGGTTAGAAATTTTCAAATTATAGGGGCTAGAAAAGAATTATTATAACTAGTGACCAATTGAGCCTTATTTTCAAAATTTAATACATAGGTGTACATGGGCTTTATTTAAAAAAAAAAAAACTTTTAGAAATTCACACACTTATATTTTTAAGTTTACATGAATATTGTCTGTGGGTTTATAATAATTTTATTCCTATAGTTTATTAATTACTAATCTCATTGCATTGCACAAGTGTGTAACATATTGCGCCACATTTGTTTTATACTTTTAATTTCCTATCTTATGTAATATATGTGAGTCTTATAGATTTTGTTTTATTTCATGAGCAATAGGTTGTGTAAAGTAATATTTAACATAGAAGGCACAAAATCATTAATAATCCCCCTTGTATCATAATGTGCTAATGTTAAAAAAAAAAATAGTATTAACTTGTAATTTTTTTGGGCATGTAATTATGGAAATTTACTATTGTAAAGATTATTATGGAACCGTCATTTTTTAAGGCTTTTCAACATTTTTTTCAAAATGATATTTTATGATAAAAAACCAGTTTCATGATATTTTTATACTTGGTTGATTTCTATTGTTATGCCCCACATGTATCATATTGTTAAGAACTAACAAAATATAAATAATCAAAAAGTAAAAAAAAGATTTAACCATCAAATTTCCATTGTAAATTATTTCCTACCTTAAAGTCATCAATCTCATAAATGTCTAAGTTTTCATTCTTCATGTTTATCCATTAAGTTGTTACAATACTAATAAAGCTCTCTCCATGAGTCGTCACATTTATATCATCTTTTAATAAGTTTCTCATTATAAAATAATTTCCACTTCTCTATGTCATCCTTAAAATGTAATAATCATCCTAGAAATATAATCATCATTCTATGTCCTTGGTCGCAGCCCCAATGTTTCTAATTTTTTTTTTTAGATTTATCAATGTCAGTATTAGTTTTCTATAACATAAAATCAACATTGAATTTTTCAATAAAAGTTTTTTTTTTTTAAAAAAGGGAAAGTTTTCAAAATTAAAAACTTATTTTTTTTAAAAAAGAAAGGAAATGCAGTGTTGCTAACAAGAAGGGATTGTTGCAGGCTTTAAAAGATTACTTTTTAAGTGATTTGACTAAACCTGAAGCCCATAATTGCTTGTTTTCAAAAACAAGATATTTGAAGCTCTTGAATAGAGAGTAGTCATAGTAGAAAGGGTCCTAAGCAAGCATGCGAAGTTAGTTGAGAACATGGCCCATACCTAAGCCTAGGGGCCTATTGACATACCATCTGAGGTAGACAAGTCTAAAGAGTTGCCAGTTTATGAGCTTAACAATAGCAACAAAGGCTTGGGGAAGGAATTAGAGGAGAAATTGATGAAAATGGAAGAAGAAATCTTTTAGAAAATTGAAGAGAAAATGAGAGCTCTAAAGGATCACAATGTGCAGAGTAATCTAAACTTAAGCAATATTTAC
This sequence comes from Lumnitzera littorea, assembly GCA_024138015.1. Classification (NCBI taxonomy): domain Eukaryota; kingdom Viridiplantae; phylum Streptophyta; class Magnoliopsida; order Myrtales; family Combretaceae; genus Lumnitzera; species Lumnitzera littorea. Next base: position 54,384,787 of record JAMXBB010000004.1, on the reverse strand, counting down.
GCTTTTGAAGATCACAAATTACCCAAGAAGTTTAAAGTACTAAATTTTGAAAAGTATGATGAAACAGACTGCCTTAAGTTGCACCTTAGGCTTTATGTTCGTAAGATGGCTCAATTGACTAAACATGAGTAGTTAATGATTCAAACTTTCCAAGATAGCTTAATTGGGCCGACATTGGTTTAGTATGCCTAACAAGAATTGGTTGAACTTAATACTTAGGATAAGTTAGCTTAAGTCTTTTATCAATAGTACAAGTTCAATGAAGAAGTGGTTCCTTCCCTAATGGATTTGAATAACATGAAAATAAAGTCAACTGAGTCCTTTAAGGAGTATGCCTAAAGATGGAGATCTATAGCCTCTCAAGCTATAGTACAATTGCTAAAAAATGAATTGATCAACATATTCATCCGCACATTAGGTGAACCTTATTAAAATCACCTCTTGGGTCATACTGCTTCCACATTTGTAGATGTAGTTGTAGCTGATAGTCACATTAAAGATGCCATTAGAGTGGGGAGATTGATAGGGAAGGAATTGGCCCCATTGGATTCAGAGGCCATTATGAACACTACAATGTCCCATTAATGATATGCAAGCCTAGTACTCTAAGCATCGGTCCAGAGCTCAAGGAAAATAAGCTAAGCTAGAAATAACCTAGAAGGAGGTTCACTCATATCCCAATTCCTATGTCTTAGGTCTATTACCACCTAAAAGAAAAGGTGTTACTACATCCTAAGACTTTAACACTAGGGTATAGACCTCGAATATACGAACCCGATGCATAATGTAAGTACCACACGGGTCAGCAGGGGCATGCTATTGACCATTGCTGGGAGTTGAAGAATAAAGTCTAAGATTTGATTAACGAAAAATTGGTCCAGTTGGACTTTGTTAGGGATCCAAGGCCCAAATTCCACACAGAGCTCATTATCAACATGATTCAAGGTTTGGAAAAAGTTTTAGAGACAAATTTGAATAGTCAAGCCTAGGGGGTATGTTATTGCCAGGGTCTGGAAAAAAGGGTTACTGACCTAGAAGAAAAATTAGCAAAGTTAGAAGAAAGATTCATAGGTACAGAAATGACAATGAGTTATGTGCTTAAGTAGCTCAGAAGCTTAGATCTTAGTAGGAATAGGAAGTCATAGCCTAAGCATGAGGATGATTTAGGGAAAGGGAAGTTAGGAGCGAATATGCTAATTAGGAAAGCCTAAAATCAAGACAAGCCCGTCCATAACAAGAGGACATGATTTACATAATTCAAAATTCTAATGGTTGAAGTGTTCAAGAAATTGAGAGAAGCTAGGATGTTGGCATGTGAAAACCCAACAAAGAAGTACAAGCTAAGGGATCATGACTTTAACAAATGATGTGAATATCATGTGGGCCAGGTAGGGCATACCATTGAAAACTGCTAGGAATTGAAACATAAAATGCAAGATTTGATTGATACATAAATTATCCAGCCAAGCTTTCTAGAGGTTAATGGGTCAATTGGTAGTGGTATTTCTTCCCCAGGTATTGAAGAAGCATCAAACAAATAACCTTCATCACCAAATATTGAAGGCCTACTACTATCATTTAATAAGGTGGCTTACCATTTGAATCAGTTGGGTACGTCTCGAGGAGATCAATTCAACTAAATGGGCTAAGTTTGAAGGAGTGACAAAAAGAAGGCAAAGAAGTCGAAAAGAATTTTAGTTTTTGCATTTTTTTTTTCACTTTGGAGTTTGTAATGGATATGAGTTATCTAAATAAAACAGTTTTCTTATACATTTTTGTCTTTGGCTCAATAAGGGTATGTCATTGGCCTTTCATTAATGAAATACTTCATGCAAGATTTAGGAGGGTGAAAATGCATAAAATGTGAACTCATAACTTAAAATTTTCTACTTAAGGGAATGTAACACATTACTTAAAAGGTTTAGGATGAAAAGAGGTAACACACTAACCCTAAACACACATGAGAGAGGAGTGACACAATGTGGGTACTTAGGCTCATTCCTTATAAGAGGTTTGTCTTAAACTTGATTCACATGTCAAAATGATATTAGGTATTCATTTCATCATCCCTAAACACAGTTATTCCTTACAAACCCATTTAAGCCTTTAAGAGATTTTTCTTAAAATTAACCTTGCCAAGAACCACCCCATACTAAGGGTAGTCAGGAGGTTAAGGTCATCAATATGGAGAAAAGGAGTAGACTAATATGTGCTTGCGTTGGTTGTGCTAATTCATGAGCAAATATTGTCATAGATAATTTAATTTCTTTAAGATGAAGAAGAGTTTCAAACCATATACACCTCACTCAAGCCCATACACTTATTTAAATACCTCAAGCCTATAAATTTTTTCAAAATACTCCAAAGCCATAAACACTTCACAAAACTCATACACCTTTTCCCTACCTTTTGGTGATTCAAATCTCATCTAGTAAAAACTTAACAATGAAAGGTGACCACCTCAACAAAAGAAAAAAGAAGAAAAAGGAGAGTTAAAGAAGAAAAAAAAAAGAAAGAAAAAAGAGAAAAAAAAAATGAAAATATTAGTAAGGTGATCACCTTCTAAGTTAAGCCAAATTGCCAATAAGTTTGTGGTTAGAACTTGTGAAAGAAATACAAAGGCTAAACATTTTAAATTCTTAAGCCTAAAGGCAAAGCCCTCACTTTATGGTCCTACCTACTTTACCACCCTTGATGAAACTCATTTGACTAAAGAAATGGACTTATCTTCAACAAAATTTTCTCATAAAACTGGGGTAAGCCTATGTTTAGTTTCTCTTAGGTTCTTGGCATGTAAACTTAGGATGGATTGTGTAAACCTTGCAAATTTAGCTATTTAAGAGTAGAATTGAACCCTAATATTATAGATGATTTCATGAATCGTTAAAGCTGAGCAAGATAAAAATTTAATACACTATAAATTTGAATATATTATAAGTAATAAAAACCCTAGAAAAATTTATCGAAACTTAAATTACGTATAAAAACCTGAAATTTAATATAAGTGCAACTACTCAAAATCAAACTTAAACTTGATCGAAATTCTAAAACTATAACTTTAAACTTATAAAATGAATAAATATCACTTAATAGTGATATAATCGCAGTCGGTGATAATTATTAACTAAATCGCGTAATCGCGTAAAACTTTAACGAAAACATCGAAATAACTTGTAAAAATTATAATCGTAACAGGTACCAATTAAATTAATAAATTTTCATAAAATCTCAAAATTAATTTATAATTATTATTTTTATGATTTTTATGTTTAAAAAATTTACATATATATTTACTCTTATTTTTCTTTTTCTTCCCTTTTTCTTTCCTTTTCTTTTCTTTTTCTTCTTCTTATTTTTTTTTTCTTCTCCCACATGAAATCCAACTGCAATGTGCGATAGCCCTGTGCTAAATTAAGTTATCTAAGTGTCACCAAATTATGAAACAAAGGACAAATTAATTAAAGTAGATGTCTTGTCTTAATTAATGGTTTGATTCAAATGGATTTGCTTCTTGATTTCTATCTTTATTTGCTTAATGTTCTCACTTTGATTCACATCTGGAACCTTCAAACCAGAAAAAAAAGAAAAAAACAACAAAAGCAAATCACACACACAACAAAATCGAAACAAAAAACAAAGGGGAAAAACTAAGTAATTAGAAGAAGAAGAAGAAGAAGAGGAAAAACAAAAAGAATTTAGGTAAGTTAATTATTTATTTTGCACATATATGTATTCTATACTATGTATATACTAAGTATTTTATTGATTTATTTATTTACATGTACATTTATATATATATATATATGCATGAATAGATATATACATATGTATTATGTATTTTACTTATTTGTGTATATACATATGTATTTGGTATGTATCTTTATTTATGTATGTACATATGTATGCGTACATATATATTTATATTTAGTATTTTAGTATATAATATATGTATGTATATGCATATAGCATATATAGATGTATTAGGTATTTCCTTTATATACATATGTATATATTCAGTAGTTTATTTATTTATCTATACGTGATTATGTGTGTGTATGTTTGTATATATAATATTTTGATTTTATGATATATGTATATATGAGTACAGTAGATATTTATATATATATATATATACTTTGTATTTTCATTTTATAGAAATTTCTGTGTATATGTATATATGCGTATATGATGGTATCTATATTATGTATTTTCGTTATATAGGTATTTATATAGATATGTGACCGAATACATCTATATATATATATATATATATGTATCTAGAAAAATACGAAAATACTAGTATAATATAGTATATGTGCAAAATGGTATATGTTCAATATATGTACACATATGTATACAATAGTAATTAAACTGGGTATTTTCAATATATAAATATATATATCTATGGACGTGATTATATATATGAGTATGTATATGTGTATGATGTTATGTATCATGTATTTAAATATATATATATGTAAATATGATCGTATATGTGTATAAAATATAAAAATACAAGTATATATATGTAGACATCGTATAGGTATGTACATACAAATGGTATACATAATATATTTAGGGTTATATTATTATATTACATAAGTATATTTACACGCATAAGAATACGTACATCAATAGTATTATATATATAGAAATATGGGTGTACTTAATAGCACATATATAATATACTATGATATTAATTTAATAAATAAAGTAAAGTAGTATATATGAGTATATGTACCATGATCCTTAAAGAAATATAAAATAACTAATTTACAAAATTTAGTAAAATATAATAATAAATATCATTGTATACATAATACGTATTATCCTTATGTACGTATGACTTAAAAATACAAAATAAGAAAAAGATTGAAAATGTACAAATTTTGAAAATGACACGTTGTACTTATCCAAGTTGCCATGTCTGTATATAATTAATTTTAATTAAAAATCGTAATTAAAAATGATAATAAAATAATTAATTAACTAGGAAATTATTACATAACCAAAAATGAAGTAATTAAGTTTTAAACCTTAAAAATGGAAAAATATGTAAAGTTTAATTAAATAAACTCAAAATTAAGAAAATTACAAAATATAAGAATTAAATATTTATCAAATCAAAAATATATAAAAAAAAAAAGCTTAAAACCATATTTTATAATTATTTAAATCAAAAGAATAGATTTCGAAATTTTTTTTTCATCATAATCAAAACTATGGCTTACAACATCCAAAACGAATCTCGGTACAAGAAAATATGCTCGAAAACGTTCAAAATGGATTATAAGTTCGTAAAGATCCAAGTTAAATTAAAAAAGTTATACGTAATTCGATAAAAAGCTCGAATCGATGATTTCACGTAAATCAATAACCGAGTTAAGCAAACAGTATGACTTAGCATACTAGTTTAGTTATTTAATTCCCAAACTTACTATTTTTCATATTCTTTAAATGTTAGGCGATCTCGATATGGATACTAATTTACCAAGTAGACTATTACAATCGTTGATAGACTTAATGACCAAATGAGTACTCCGGATAACTCTATACTTATTTTATGTTTATAGTTAGTGCACATGAATTAAATATTAATAACTTGATACATGGGGATTTAGGTTATGCTTGTGATTGATATTAATTGATTATTGTGCAAAATATTATTAAATGTGATAGTTGAAGATTTAGTTATATGATTAATTGTTACATAATTTGAATGATTTGTTGATAATGTTTGACTACCTTATAAATTTACTTAATCATATTCAACTCAACTAAAATTAAATAGATCATGCATAAAGCACAAACATTGCATATAATGTTCCGGCTGTCACCTCACGTGATTGATAATGAAGGGCCTTGGAGAGATGGATTTCTATATGATTTGATTAATACAATGCAGGAGCATTGGTACAACGAGACCTTACACTTGGCTCATGGGTTTTACTAGTGTCGAAAACGTTAACCGTGGGTGGTTGGGGGTCGCATCTAGAGACCACCACTATAGGGTGTAAGCATGGATTGCGAGGGTCACCTCACCGTTAGACTTGGATATTTGTATATTATTGACGATTGGAAATAAAAACCTGTTTTATGAAATAGAGAATTTCTGTATATATTTATATATGGTCAAAAACCCAAGTGCTAGAGCTCGATTGTAATTAGTGCCGCTGTATTTCCAATCCTTACTTTGGAGGACGTTAAATCCGATGTTATATGCAGCACCAATCAACTGTATATATACTGTTTAGTATATTGCTTGTTCATACATGCATATGTTTGATAATAAACTGTTTAATAACTTGTTTGATAGTATAGTATGAGGGATATCTCACTAAGCTCTTATAGCTTACTTTCCAATAGTTTTCTCTTGCAGGTTTCTAGATAATCGAGTATGGGCTAAGAGCTGAGTGTTGAGTACTATTATCAAGGTGCTTAAAAGTTAGAATCTGAGGATACTTTGTGTAAACAATTTGAAATATTATATATAATTATTAATAATATAGTTAGATTTTGTGACGTTCGAAAGTTTTAGTTTTAAAACTTTACTACCTAATCTTATCGTTTGATAGGGAATATTGATTCTCTATGATTTTAATGGACTGTGACTTATATTAGATTAAATTAAAAATCGAAAAACTTTAGTAACTAATTTTTATAGAGTCTTACAACCTCTAACTTACAGGACGATTTTTGTATCATGAGTATACACGTGATATGAAAATTTTAGATAATCCTATTAGACCTCCTTTAGAGTCATGACAAGTTCATTTTAGTTTGGCTTACTTTTATCATTATGGGTGTAATTGTACTAGAGTTGAACTCATGAAAAAACCTAATAATGAAGAGAGTCCTAAATAGGGTCCAAAATGATAAAACAATTAATAAACAAAGAATAATGTACATATTGTATGTATATTTTATAAAATAAATCTTAACATAATTCTAGATCCATACCCTCCCTCCTTCCAAATACTTTCATGATTCTATGTCCATCTTTGGAATCAGGGGCTTTTTTTTTTTTTTTTTTTCACTTCAAAACATTCTAACATTAATTTTCTCTGGGCTTTCAATGTCTTAAGCATTTTTGAAAGCGTAGAATCAAGTTCGTGGACTTGAAGGAAACAATGCGTTGTTAGTGCCAAGAGCAAATGGAACATACATGCTACGACAAGTAACTTTTGGGGGTCCATGCAAGGGTCGTACTCACTTCAATATGAGAGGGACTATACGGGCTTTCAATGACAAATGAGCTATTTTTGGTAAGAGCTGGATAACGTTTCAGTACCTCAATAACTTTGAAATGACAGGAGATGGAAATTTTGATGGCCAAGGGGCAACGGCATGGCCCTATAACAACTGTAGTAAGGGTCGATATGCAGATTTTCCAGTTGTAAATTCCTACTTTTAATTTGCACTGGCCTGACTATCTTGCTCAAACTTAAAAAAATAGATAAGATCGATTTTACATAAACTGCCGCATCTTTTATTGGCTTCTTAACACATAGGAAAATAACATGTAGTTTCACTTTTGAGTGCAATATTCCATATGGTAATTAATACCCTATGTGATAGAAAATGAATTGAAGATGCAATTAGATTCTATTGCCTTTGTCAGTGACATAACATCAATTCTAATAAAGGTATGTTTAGCTGGTGCCATGACGAACCTGTACTTATACATGTCAAGTTATATACAACACGGGTGTCTAATACATCATGTATGATGAATGGTATGGGCAAGTAGTAATTCCTTTTGAAGCTACTGTTTATGCCTTACAAAAACTGTTAAAACTTTATCAATAGTTATAGACCGTCAATTAATCCATAGAACGTGTTTTTGAAATAGTATGTGACGTCCTTTTATAAATATTTAACAAAGTTGGAAAAAATACTCACTAAAGAAATTGTTTCAATAATTGAGACACTTGTCTTCAATTTCCTAAATGATTCAAATATCGACAACATAAGATCTAAAGACAGCAGAAGCGGGCACATACACATCCTTGGGTGTAGGAATGTCACCTTACAAGGTCTAAACCTACAAGCCCCTGAAGACAGTCCCAACACCGATGGCATTGTCATGGGCAACTCCGACAAAATCAACATCCTAAACTCTACAATCGCCACCGGAGATGGCTGTGTTGCAATACTACCGGCCATGGAGGACTCATACATTGAGAAGGCCACATGCGGCCCCGGCCATGGCATCAGTGTGGGGAGCCTAGGGAAGTCACCTGATGAACAGGATGTAAATGGGCTTATCGTCAAGAATTGCACTCTTGTTGGTACTCTGAATGGCTTGAGGATCAAAACATGGGAATCTCCTATTAAGTTGAAGGTTTACAATATTACATATGAAGATATAATCATGAATAATGCTCAAAACCCTATCTTTATTGATCAACAATATTGTCCGAGCCGTAAATGCCAACATGGACAGGTAATAATTTTAAGCATTATTCAATTTTCTTTTTTCTTCTTCTTATATTTTTTACCACAATATTAAGGGTCTTATTGGCATATTAGTTTTGATTATTTATGGGTTGTTTGAATAATAAAGATAATGATAAACATAGGTAACAGATATAAAATACAATCACATACAGACAACAAACCATCGAAACAAAATGGATCGGAAAATCTGGAGATGTATGATTATTTAATTGTTTGCCGCAAACTTTCTAGAATTATTGATTTAAAGACCTACTTGAAATAGGAAATAGTTTGTAAAATGACTATTTACAATTATGGTTGGAGTTTATTTAAATAGTAAGTTTCCAATTTTACTTGCTCCGCCATTCCTAAAAAACATAAAAAAAAAAAAAAAAAACATCTTTCCTCGGAAGGGGAAAAAAAAAAAAAAGATATCAAGAATAACCTATTTCAAATGGATTTGAATCCTCGGAAGGTTTTTTTTTTTTTTTTTTAATTTTATGAAGTTATCCCTCTAAAATACTAGCATGTGTTATCAATGGTTGGGATTAGAGAAAAGAATAGTATCATCATAATGTCACATAATATTTAAAAATATAAAAAATTTTAATTATTAAATTTATAACTTTATCCAAAATACTTTAAATTTCCATTTCAATTTTAAATTAGGCCAAATTTCTTATTAAAAGGTAAAATTAAGAATTTTTTTACCGTTTATATTTGATTACATAGTTTTACGAAAAAACTAGTAAGTAACCAAAGTGGAAAATTTCTTTTTCATAGTCTCTTAATAATTACTTTTATTTAGGAGAGATATGGGAAATATTGGTCCCAAGTGAGCGGATGGACTTGCTGCGAAACACGTACAAACTATTAATAACAGAATCTTAACTATTTAAGTATCTTTTGGTTTCATTTCTTTTATACTCAACCTTAAAAAGTTTAGAAGAAGAAATATTCAGATATGTACAATACAACCTTCTTATCATAAATTAATAATATTTTCATATTTTATCACACGTCAGTTCCATCATTACAAGCATTATATATTCTCATCATTGATGTTATGCCAATCGAAATTTCATTTTTTATCACATGTCAGTTCCTTCATTAGAACAATTACATATTATCATGACTGATGTTATGCTGATCGAAATTTACCACTCTTTTCATATATATATATATATATATATATATATATATGTATGTGTGTGTTTGTAGGCGTCGCATGTAAGTGTCGAAAAGTTATCTCATACCAATATACAAGGTACATCAGCATCAGAAATAGCAGTGGACTTTCAATGCAGCAGTGCAGTGCCGTCCAAGAATGTTATCGTCAGAGACATCAATATGACATCCAATGATAAGAAACAGTCTGTTAAGTAGTCGTGTTCTTTCGTTCAAGGTGCTTCCTACGGTGTCCAACAACCAAAGGCATGCATATAAAACTGTCCGAATAAATACATTGGAAGTCCGTATTTGTATAAAAAAATTAATCAAGTTTTTTATAATTTAAATGAATTTTCTCTATATTGTTGCTAGACTTTAATTATATTTTATATATTCAATTAAATTATTAATAGATAATGTATTAGAACTTTAAATGCTATAGCCCGCCACGTGTTTCTAAACTTTATTGACATGTCAGGCATAAAACTTTAATAAAATTTCCAAACAATTACATTTTAACCTCCAAGTGATTACACAAAATTAAATTCTCCAAATAATTGTAGTAATCTCCAAATAAAAATTTCAATAAAATCTAAGACTTTAAATGAAATCAACATAACTACAAAATAAACTTTTCGAATTTTCTAAACAAATATTTACAAGCCATATATAAACTCTAACTGTCCTAATTCAATTTATAATCTCACAATAAAATTTCTAATCACCTCTCCTTATCCTAGAATTCTTGATTATTGTATCCAATCAACAACTCTGTAACTTCTACACAAGTGCTTGTACTTGAAGAATTATACAAGGAGAGCTAAAGCTCAATACGGAATATACAATTACATGTGCATAAGTAGGCATTCACAAATTCACATACATCTCAAGGATCCATAATGCAACACGTACCAGTTTATTATCTTTGTTTTTAATCAAATACTAATATAGGGGTATTTACAAACTTATTACACATACATATAAAATACCATATAGTATCAGTATTGGATTCTCCCTAACACCTTAGAAACCAAAGATTAACCTAAATCTACTAAGATCATTTCTAAGTGAGACTCCACTCATGACAACATCACGCAATGATCATTAGGGTGCCACCCTAAAATCACTGGTCCTTAAGCCCAACTAAACATGCGCAATACAAAACAATTTAATATCAAATAATTTATCAATTCCAATTAATATTTCTAACTTAACAAACACACATCACAAACAAGTATCCCATACTTGGTTTAGCTATAGCTTTGTAGTCCAACTCTATCATATTCCTAGAACCTAACGTTCAAAAGAGACACTAAACTCAATCCCCATCCTTCCTATACCACATCTTCACTCACTCATAACACCCTTAAGCTCTTTGTCTCTTTCATCTTAGGCTCTTAAGGAAAACAAGGATCTATTCTTATGGAAAAATGTTTAAAACTATTTGTCGGAAATGAGTTTTAGAAAACTAAGAAAAAGAAAATTGTGAATTCCTTATGGACCATTGTAAACATGACAGGTAACTTAACTTAGTCAAAAAACACTTAGTCTCAATACACTCAATCTAACATTGTTCTCTACTCTTAGCCTCCCAACTTCCCTCTTTCCAACATAAGTCACTAAGAAATGTTAGGATAAGAGGATAAAAGATTGTTTTGAGAGTTGTTTGATTATTGACACAAGTTTAGAAAACATTTAGAAAGGTTTAGGAACAAAAATACACACTTAAAAAACACTAACAAACAAGGGGAATGTCACTACACATGTCAAAAGACTTACCATTTAGATGTTACTTCATGTGGCACCTAGACACTAAGGATCTAGGAGAGTTTACTCCCTTGTAGAGATGGCTTTCAGTTACTAGCTTATAGTTTATAGATTTCTGCAAACTACAATGACGTTTTATCCCCTACACTTCAACCTTCTTCTGCCAATTTTTGAAAACCACCCTTCCAAATTGTTTCCCAAACACTAACTCATCCTTACACTCTACAAAACATCAATCAAATGCCAGTCTACAATTAGATCTCAATTTAAATTGTTAGTATTCAATCAGCACTTTTAATGAAACAATTCACATAAAGTCTAAGCAATGAATCTTATCTTTTGGATTTGAATTTCATACCTCCATCACCACGATTTCGCTATAACACCTCTGAAACACAGCCTAAAATTCGTTTTTTCTCACCGCCATAAACAAAAAAGTGAATTTTAATAAGATCTAGCATAAACTTTAACATATAAACAATCCCAACACTTACCTTAGATTCTTCCCACTTAATCTTATTAAATTGGGTTAGATTCCTTCTCTTGATTCAAATCTCATGTAGAAACCCTAGGTCACATGAGCTACATGTATAGAGAATGTGTGAAAAAGGGTTTCTAATAGCATAAGGCGGCTTTTATACTTAGGGTTTAGGAACTTTTGCAATGCCTACAATGCCCCTGTCACTTGTCAAAAATACCAAACCATACCTTTGCTCAATTTATTTATTTATTTTTTTTCTTTTTCCATTTTGTTGGGATTTTACATAATTTCATATAACACCCCATCTCTTAAGAACTCTAAATCAACCAAAATCCTAGAAAGTGATCTCATAAGTGTCCTTGGTTTAAGAATTTTATGTAGTGCTTAAGTTAATTGAAAGTTCCTAATATGGTAAATTTTTTATCACAATAAACTTGAAAATACAGGAGAAAAAGCATGATATTAAGTATAACAACTTAATATGAGTTTAACAACTTCTACTCATACCCATCTTGATACTCTTATTAAAGATTTTTCAAGTCCTAAAGATGTGCATCTTCTTCACTTAGTTTCTTGGGAAACAAAATGATTTCCCCTTAATAAGCAAAATATAGCCCATAATAAGTAGAATGCAGTGTTGTCAAATTTGATTTAAGTAATTGACCTAAACATGTGAAAGAGTTAAGGATTAAGGAAAAAAAAAATTGGGTTCAATTTGAAGTTGAACATGAATTGAACTGTAGTTGAATTGATTTAAACTATAAGTGTTAAATCGACCAAATTGAATCGTGTGAATCCAATAGGTTTGACAACATCGGATAAGTCAGAAGAGGGGTATAATTGAAAAAGCCAACCAAGAAAACCCAATGCTAACATAAATTCACCATGTAGCAATCTACAACAAATAAGGGCATATACCAACTTACAAAACATTCATGATTTTACTTCAAAAAGGGAATACATTAATATGACTTCTTCATACTCTGTTCATGTACATGGCTTAGTTAATATGATGATGTCATGTGTTGTATTTTCATAGAAAAATTAATGTCATTAAAATAAGGATTCATTTGCAACATGTTGCAAATAGAGAAAAAGAAGTGAAATTTTGAGAATTAAAAATGTACCTTTTGCTTTATCAATACCACATTAAATGCTTTTTGAATATTAGATATTATTATAGTAAACTCTAGAAGTTACAAATAAGTGGCAATAGAAGATAAAGATAACATTGAGACCTACTCTTCAATAGTGGCATTTAATAATATTTAAGATATTCCCATGATTTAAATTAATTTTTTTATGAGAAAAGTAGACTAAAATTATAGGAAAATCTATGAAATAATTGAGTATCCACTTTGTTTTTGGACTAAAAACATAATTATGATAACTTAATGCCAAAATGAAATGCATAAAAGGGGTGTTGATGGTAAATTCTTGATAAGGAATTATGGGTGTATTTTTGGCTTGATATTGTTAGTTTAGGCTTCCACAAGTAGCAAATATAAGCTATTAGGAGACGACGAAGGCGACCCTAATATATGCACTTCAATAATTAAGTAAATAAAATAGTTGAGAATAAACCAACAGTAAAAGTATATGAAAGATAATGCCTAGATTTTGGAGTCCCCCTACCTAGATTAGAGGAAGGAAATTTTAAATTTATGTCCTTACTATATTCATTAGTTGCCTTTCTTTCCTTATCTTCTTACATTCATGGGTCATAAGGTAAGCTCTTCCTTAGGAAGTCCATAGATGAAAATGGATTTCTAACACTTGCCTTATATTCTCATTATAGACAAGTTAGCATGGAGAGGCCAATTGCAACTAAACTCTAAATGGTGGAAGTGAGGGCCGTTCATATTCAATGGTTTTATTGAGGAAAGGTAAGCCATCAAGTTGCAAGGGAAAGAGATTGGCTTGTCTCAAAGTAATTTGGGAATTCTGTAAAGTGTTCAATGTATTTCTTGAGCCCAAGGTGCTAAGCGATTGTGTTTAAGCACGGAGATGAGTTGTTGGAGGTAGAGATGACCTCGAGAGAATGTTAAGTGCACAACCTATACGACTAGTGCCGAGGTATGGAGTGCCTAAGCAATAACCAACTAAGTGATGCTTTTAAGTAGGAGTAACGCTTCAATTGGGAAGTTGCCGAGCAATTAGGTTAGTTGGCAAGGACCTTACTCAATTTCTTACTTCATGATGAGGGAGAGAAATCGTATAGGCTACGCTTCGTACATAGTTACACTTCTTGTCAATTTATTTGACTTATTGATTTTCTACATCACGATACAAGGTAGATTTGTGATAGCCTTGAGTTTCAAGCTCTAAATTTAGGGTGTTGAGCAATATTATCCATATAACTTCAAACTTTACAATAAAGTTATAAAAGTTAAAGAAAGTAACCCCATTCAGTTCGTTTCATAAAATGAAGATTATAAAAGCTTTAATTTAATAGTGCAAATTAATTGTTATCACTTGTTATTTATGGAAAACTTAAAATTCAATTTCTCAGAGATAATGGGCTATTAACAATAAATTATTTAATTTAGAAATTAAATGTTTAGAATAAAATATGTATAAAGAGTAGAGATACTTGTTAAATATATTAATGACTTTACTAGTGAATATAGATAATATAGCTTTTAAAATGCCAAAAGGTTGTTAGATAACTATTAAAATGAAGTTTTGATTCTTTCATGGCAACTGTAAGCCCATAAAATCACTTTTAGGATAACCGTACCTAGATTTAAGGTTTTTAGAAAAACTTGTCTGATTGAACCTAAACTTCATAAATAGGTTAAAAAAGTTAGTTAAAGTAATTCAATAATATTAGATTTTAAAACTAATATCCTAAAGACTTAATTTTAGTCTTAGAAGTACAATTATTCAATATAGCGTAAAACTTATTAACAGCCCTAAAACTAAGCCTAAAATGCAATAAAGATTTAAAGATAAGTTATTTAAGCTATAAAAAGGAATGATATAGTCTAATATACTATATTAATATATATGTATTTTTATGAATATGCCTGGTATATATAATAATTATACTTGTAAATTAACCCGAAAAACCTAAAAATATATAAATTAAGCCATAAATTTGCAAAATTAAATAGAAAATATATCTCAAGAATAAAAGATGTGATAGAAACATAATTATATGTATATAATTACACATTACATATATTATATATATAAGATATATACCCGTATAGTAACAAAATCATTAAATATTAACATAAAATTTCAAAATATCATCTAAAAATTATATAAAAAAGGAAAATGACTTAGATTTATTAGAAATTAACATCTAGAAGCTTAAAAAGAAGAATTAACTACATCAAAAGAGAAATAACTAAAAATTGGACACTTCCTACTTGTTATTTTCTTAAAATAATAACTAAATAAATAAAGAAAATTACTTAATGCTTAAGAAAATAACAAAATGAACTAAAACACTATAAATAAGACTCTTAGGATTAGATTACACATTTTAGACACTTAGGGCACTTAAAGAAAAATTAGAAGAAAATAGAAAAAAAAAAAAGAAAAGAAAAACAAGAGAATAAGTTGCGCCCAATTGGATTCCTAATCCAGCTAATCACTTGATATTGAACTTCACTAGCCATCACTAGTCTATCCTTTGTACTACCCTACTAATACACTCTCACCAATTGTTGGCTACTGTAGCTTAGTGAACAGTTAGTTCAAGTTTCTATCCTATTTTTCGTAAATTTTATAAAAATATTAAACCATTTCATAAAGTTATGAAAAAAATTTATCCCCCAAGTTATTTTTAGAGTACTTTCATGTTGTAATTTTATTTTTACAAAATTAAGAATATTTTATATACTTGCTTAACAAATATATTATTCACTCAAATTTGAAATTCAAAATAATTATATTAAATGATATTGTTTCGAGCTCAAAATTTTTCTGTAAAATACATATTAGATCTAGTTTATTATTATGTAGCCCAATTTTGACTTTATAGATGTTTAGTATTTATTATATTTTTTACTATAAAAATGGCTAAAAAAAAGGCAATTTTTTAAATAAATTAATTTTAGGGAAATAACTGATGAAATTGGGATCCAATTAATTCTAAATATTTGTAATGATGATAAGACAGGTCAGGATAAATTTTGTGTAAAAATCATATTATTTACTTAATTAATCATAATTTAGGGGCAAAACTTTAATTCTACATATATAGGCAATAAACCTAATTGTCATAACCATAAGGGGGGCCTAGTAGGATGGCCTAAAATTGTACTCATAATACAAAAACTACCTTACAAGTTAAAGATTGTAAGACTCTAAAAGATCAATCACTAAAGCTTTCTATTTTTAATTTAATTAACTTATAATAACATATAAGTGACTATGGATATCTGATAAGTCACAGTCCATCAGAACTGTAGAGAATTGGTATCACCTATCAAACGATAAGATTAAGTAATAAAGTTCTAAAACTTAAACTTACAAAAGTCATAAAATATGAATGAAGTATTAATAATTATATATAATAATTCAAACTATTTACACAATCTATCATCAAATTCTAACTTTTAAGCACCTCAATATGAGTACTCAACACTCAGCTCTTAGTCCATACCCGATCATCTAGCAACTTGCAAGAGAAAACTATTTGAGAGTAAGCTACAAAAGTTTAGTAAGTTATCGTTCATACTATACTAGTAAGTAGATTATTAAACATTTTATTAATAAATATATGAATGCATGAACAAGCAGTATGCTGAACAAGCAGTATGCTGAACAATATATATGCAATTGATTAGTGCTGCATACAACGTCAGATTTAATGCCCTCCGAAGTAAAGGTTGGAGATACATTAGCACTAATCATAATCGAGCTTTAACACCTGAGTTTTTAACCATATATAAATATATATAGAAATTCCTTGTTTCATGAAACGAGTTTCTATTTCCAACAGTCAGTAGCATACAAATTTCCAAATCCAACAGTGAGGTAGCCCTTGCAGTTCATACTCACGCCTTATAGCGGTGGTCTTTAAATGCGACCCCTAGCAACCTACGATTAGTGTCTTTGGTGTTAGTAGAACTCAAGAGCCAAGAGTAAGGTCTCGTTGCGCCAATGCTTCTGTACTGTATTAATTAAATCATATGGAAATCCATCCCTCCAAGGCCCTTCATTACTAACTACGTAAGGTGATGGTTAGAACATTACATGCAATGTTCATGCTTTATGCATGATCCATATAATTTAAGTTATGTCGTATATGATTAAGTCAATTTATGAAGCGATCAAATATTATTAACATGTTATTCAAATTATGCAACAATTAATCATATAACTAAATAACTAAATCTTCAATTATCACATTTAATAGTATTTTGCACAGAAATCAATCAATATCAGACACACACATAACCTAAACCCCCATACATCAAGTTATTAATATTTAATTTACGTATATTAACTACAACCATAAAACAAGTATAGATTCATTGGGAGTGCTTACTTGGCTATTGAGTCTATCAACGGTTTTAAAAGTCCACTTGGTAAGTCGGTATCCATATTGGGATCACCCGACATTTAGAGAATACGAAAAGTGGTAAGTTTAAGAATTAAATAACTAAATCAGCATGGTAATTCGTACTGTTTACTTACTCGGCTATTGTTTGCATGAAATCATCAATTCGAGCTTTTTATTGAATCATGTATAACTTTTTTATTGAACTCAGATCTTTATAAGCTTATAGTCCATTTCAATTGTTTTTTAGCATACTTTCTTGTAGCGAGATTGTAGCAAGATTCATTTTAGACGTTATAACTCGTAATTTTAATTGTGATATAAAAATATCACAAAGTTTATTATTTTAACTTGAAAAGCTATAAAACATTAATTTAAGGTTTTCTTAGTATTTTTATGATTTAATAATTTTTTATATTGTATAAATGGTAATTTTCTTATTATAAGCCTATTTTACTATAATTACCTATTTTTACTTATTTTTGAGATTTTAGAATTATCAAATTAAATTTTTCTACTTAATTAATTAATTATTATTATTATTATTAATTACGAAAATTACTCAATTTATATATATATACAATGACATGGCAGCATGTGAGAGTACCACGTATCACACTTGCATATTTTTCAAATTTTTCAATTATTTTCTTGTATTGTACGGTATAAGTATATATATATATATAAATACTTATTATTATATTTCAATAAATTTTCGAATTTACTTAATTATTATCCTTTTCTTAGTTTATGGT